>JAJHUQ010000034.1:4367500-4395000 GCA_035773235.1 Eospalax fontanierii
GTTAGGTTTTGGGTTTAGGTTTGGGTTATGGTTAGGGTTAGAGTTTAGGGTTAGGTTTAGGGTTAGGGTTAGGGTTTCGGTTTGGGTAATGTTTTGGGTTAGGTTTAGGGTTAGGGTTAGGTTTTGGGTTCGGGTTAGGAATAGGTTATGGTTTGAGTTTGAATTAGGTTTAGGTTTAGCATTAGGGTTAGGATTAGGGTTAGGGTTAGGGTTTGGGTTAGGTTTAGGGTTAGGGTTAGGGTTTGAGTTAGGGTTAGGTTTGAATCTGGGTTAGTATTAGGGTTATGGTTAGTGTTAAGAGTATGGTTAGGGTTAGGGTTAGGGTTAGGTTTTGGGTGAGGGTTAGGGTTAGGGTTTAGGTTTGGGTTAGGGTTAGGGTTTGGGTTAGTGTTAGAGTTAGGTTTTGAGTTAAGGTTAGGATTAGGGTTAGGTTTGGATTTGGGTTAGAGTTAGGGTTAGTGTTAGGGTCTGGATACGGTTTAGGGTTAGGGTTAGGTTAGGGTTTATGTTAGAGTTAGGGTTAGGGTTATGGGTTGGATTAGTGTTATGGTTAGGGTTAGGCTTTAGGTTTGGTTTATGGTTAGGGTTAGGGTTAGGGTTTAAGAGTAGGATTAGGGTTAGTGTTAGAGTTTGGGTTATGGTAGGGTTACGGTGTGGGTTTGGGTTAGGGTTAGGGTTTCGGTGTGGGTTATTTTTTGGGTTAGGTTTACGGTTAGGGTTAGGGTTTCGGTGTGGGTTATGTTTTGGGTTAGGTTTAGGGTTAGGGTTAGGGTTTCGGTTTGGGTTAGGATTAAGGTTAGGGTTTGAGTTTGAATTAGGTTTAGGGTTAGCATTAGGGTTAGGGTTAGGTTTAGGATTAGTGTTTCGGTTAGGGTTAAGGTTAGGGTTAGGGTTAGGGTTCCGATTAGAGTTAGGTTTAGAGTTTGGGTTTGGGTAAGGGTTAAGGTTAGGGTTAGGGTTAGGGTTAGGGTTAGGGTTAGTACTAGGATTAGGGTTAGGGTTAGTGTTAGGATTAGGGTTAAGTTTAGGGTTAGGGTTAGGGTTTCGGTTTGGGTTATGTTTTGCGTTAGGTTTAGGGTTAGGGTTAGAGTTTATTGTTATAGTTAGGGTTAGGATTAGGGTTAGGGTTTGAGTTTGAATTAGGTTTAGGGTTAGCATTAGGGTTAGGGTTAGGTTTAGGATAAGTGTTTCAGTAAGGTTTAGGGTTAGGGTTAGGGTGAGGGTTAGGGTTTGATTTAGGGTTAGGGTTAGGGTTAGGGTTAGTGTTAGGGTTTGGGTTAGGGTTAGGGTTAGGACTAGGGTTAGTGTTAGGGTTAAGTTTAGGGTTAGCATTAGGGTTAGGATTAGTGTTAGGGTTAGGGTTTGGGTTAGGTTTAGGGTTAGGGTTAGGGTTAGGGTTAGGGTTTGTGTTAGGGTTAGGGTTAAGGTTAGGGTTTGAGTTAGGGTTAGGGTTAGGATTAGGGTTATGGTTAGGGTTAGGATTAGGGTTAGGGTTTGTGTTAAGATTAGGGTTTGGGTTTGGGTTAGGGTTAGGGTTAGGGTTAGGGTTAGGGTTAGGGTTAGGGTTAGGTTTACAATTAGGGTTAGTGTTAAGGTTAGGGTTAGGGTTAGGGTTAGGATAAGGATGAAGGTTAGGGTTAGGGTTAGGATTAGGGTTATTATTTGGGTTATGGTTTGGGTTAGGATTTGGGTTTGGTTTAGAGTTAGGGTTAGGTTAGGGTTTGGGTTAGAATTAGGGTTAGGGTTAGTGTTAAGTTTAGGGTGAGGGTTAGGGTTAGCGTTAGCGTTAGGTTTTGGGTTATGGTTAGGGTTAGGGTTAGAATTAGGGTTAGGGTTATGGTTAGGGTTAGGGTTAGGGTTAGGATAAGGATGAGTGTTAGGGTTAGGGTTAGGATTAGGGTTATTATTTGGGTTATGGTTTGGATTAGGGTTAGGGTTAGGGTTTGGGTTAGTGTTAGAGTTATGGTTTGAGTTAGGTTTCGGTTTAGGGTTAGGTTAGGGTTTGGGTTAGATTTAGGGTTAGGGTTAGGGTTTGTTTTTGGTTTAGAGTTAGGGTTAGGTTAGGGTTTGGGTTAGAGTTAGGGTTAGGGTGAGGTGTTGGATTAGGGTTATGGTTAGGGTTAGGGTTAGGATTAGGGTTAGGGTTAGGGTTCCAATTAGAGTTAGGTTTAGAGTTTGGTTTTGGGTAAGGGTTAAGGTTAGGTTTAGGGTTAGGGTTAGGTTTAGGGTTAGGGTTAGGGTTAGGGTTAGGGTTTGTATTAAGATTAGGGTTTGGTTTTGGTTTAGGTTAGGGTTTGGGTTACAGTTAGGGTTAGGGTTAGGGTTTGGGTTTGGTTTAGTGTTAGGGTTAGGTTAGGGTTTGGGTTAGAGTTAGGGTTAGGGTGAGGTGTTGGATTAGGGTTATGGTTAGGGTTAGGGTTAGGATTAGGGTTAGGGTTAGGGTTCCGATTAGACTTAGGTTTAGAGTTTGGGTTTGGGTAAGGGTTAAGGTTAGGGTTAGGGTTAGGGTAAGAGTAAGGACTAGGATTAGGTATAAGTTTAGGTTTAGGATTAGGTTTAGAGTTTGGGTTTAGGTTTCGGTTATGGTTAGGGTTAGTGTTAGGGTTAGGGTTTAGTGTTAGTGTTAGGGTTAGGGTTAGTGTTTCGGTTTGTGTTATGTTTTGGGTTAGGTTTAGGGTTAGAGTTAGGGTTTGGGGTCGGGTTAGAAATAGGGTTAGGGTTTGAGGTTGGATTAGGTTTAGGGTTAGCATTAGGGTTATAGTTAGGTTTAGGATTAGTGTTTCAGTTAGGGTTTGGGTTCAGGTTAGGGTTAGGGTTAGGGTTTGATTTAGGGTTAGGGTTAGGTTTAGGGTTAGTGTTAGGGTTTGGGTTAGGGTTAGGGTTAGGACTAGGGTTAGTGTTAGGGTTAGGTTTAGTATTAGCATTAGGGTTAGGATTAGGGTTAGGGTTAGGGTTTGGGTTAGGGTTAGGGTTAGGGTTTGTTTTAGGGTTAGGGTTAGGGTTAGGGTTTGGGTGAGGGTTAGGGTTAGGGTTAGGATTAGGGTTAGGGTTTGTGATAAGAGTGGAGTTTGGGTTTGGGTTAGGGTAAGGGTTAGGGTTAGGGTTAGGGTTAGGGTTAGGGTTAGAATTAGGGTTAGGGTTAGGTTTAGGGTTAGGGTTAGGGTTAGAATAAGGATGAGGGTTAGGGTTAGGGTTAGGATTAGGGTTATTATTTGGGTTATGGTTTGGGTTAGTGTTAGGGTTAGGGTTTGGGTTAGTGTTAGAGTTACGGTTTGAGTTAGGGTTAGGTTTAGGGTTAGGTTAGGGTTTGGGTTAGAGTTAGGGTTAGGGTGAGGTGTTGGATTAGGGTTATGATTAGGGTTAGGGTTAGGATTAGGTTTAGGGTTAGGTTTCCGATTAGAGTTAGGTTTAGAGTTTGGGTTTGGGTAAGGGTTAAGGTTAGGGTTAGGGTTAGGGTTAGGGATAGGGTTAGGACTAGGATTAGGGTTATGTTTAGGGTTAGGATTAGGGTTAGGTTTAGGGTTAGGGTTACGGTTTCGGTTTGGGTTATGTTTTGGGTTAGTTTTAGGGTTAGGGTGAGGGTTTGGGTTGGGTTAGGATTAGGGTTAGGGTTTGAGTTTGAATTAGATTTAGAGTTAGCATTAGGGTTAGAGTTAGGTTTAGGATAAGTATTTCAGTTAGGGTTAGGGTTAGGGTTAGGGTTTGGGTTCGGGTTAGTGTTAGGGTTAGGGTTAGGTTTGATTTAGGGTTAAGGTTAGGGTTAGGGTTAGTGTTAGGGTTGGGTTAGGGTTAGGGTTAGGAGTAGGGTTAGTTTTCGGGTTAGGTTTAGGGTTAGCATTAGGGTTAGGATTAGCGTTAGGGTTAGGGTTTGTGTTAGGGTTAGGGTTAGGGGTAGGGTTAGGGTTTGGGTTAGGGTTAGGGTTAGGGTTAGGGTTAGGGTTAGGATTAGGGTTAGGGTTTGTGTTAAGATTAGGGTTTGGGTTTGGGTTAGGGTTAGGGTTAGGGTTAGGGTTAGAATTAGGGTTAGGGTTAAGGTTTAGGGTTAGGGTTAGGTTTAGGGTTTGTTTTTGGGTTAGGGTTAGGGTTAGGTTTAGGGTTAGGTTTAGGTTTTGGGTTAGCGATAGGGTTAGCGTTTGGGTTAGGGTTAGGGTTAGGGTTAGGTTTAGTGTTAGGGTTAGGGTTTGGTTTAGGATTACGGTTAGGTTTAGGTTTTCGGTTAAGTTTAGGGTTAGGGTTAGGGTTTGCGTTCGGGTTGGGTTAGTGTTAGGGTTTTAGTTAGGGTTAGGGTTAGGTTTAGGGTTTGGGTTAGGGTTAGGCTTAGGGTTAGGGTTTGAGTTTGAGTTAGGTTTAGGGTTAGCATTATGGTTAGGATTAAGGTTAGGGTTAGGTTTTGGGTTAGGTTTAGGGTTAGGTTTAGGGTTTGGGTTAGGGTTAGGTTTGAATCTCGGTTAGTGTTAGGGTTAGGGTTAGTGTTAAGATTATGGTTAGGGTTAGGGTTTGGGTTAGGTTTTCTGTTAGGATTAGGGTTAGGGTTAGAATTAGGGTTACGGTTAGGGTTACGGTTAGGGTTAGGGTTAGGATAAGGATGAGGGTTAGGGTTAGGGTTAGGATTAGGGTTATTATTTGGGTTATGGTTTGGGTTAGGGTTAAGGTTTGGGTTAGTGTTAGAGTTAGGGTTTGAGTTAGGGTTTGGTTTAGGCTTAGGTTAGGGTTAGGGTTAGGGTTAAAGTTAGGGTTAGGGTTAGGGTTGGGACTAAGATTAGGGTTAGGGTTAGGGTTAGGGTTTGGTTTAGGGTTTGGGGTTAGGGGTTAGGGGTTAAGTTTAGGTTTAGGGTTAGGGATAGGGATTGGTTTAGGGTTAGGGTTAGCTTTTGGGTTAGGGTTAGTGTTAGGGTTAGTGTTAGGGTTAGGGTTTGATTTAGGATTACGGTTAGGTTTAGGTTTTCGGTTAAGTATCGGTTTAGGGTTATGGGTTGCGTTCGGGTTGGGTTAGTGTTAGGGTTTTAGTTAGGGTTAGGGTTAGGGTTAGGGTTAGGGTTTGGGTTAGGGTTAGGCTTAGGGTTATAGTTTGAGTTTGAGTTAGGTTTAGGGTTAGCATTAGGGTTAGGATTAGGGTTAGGGTTAGGGTTTGGGTTAGGGTTAGGGTTAGGGTTAGGGTTAGGGTTTGGGTTAGGGTTAGGTTTGAATCTGGGTGAGTGTTAGGGTTAGGGTTAGTGTTAAGATTATGGTTAGGGTTAGGGTTAGGGTTAGGTTTTGGGTTAGGGTTAGGTTTAGGGTTAGGGTTAGAATTAGGTTTAGGGTTAGGGTTAGGGTTAGGGTTAGGGTTAGGATAAGGATGAGGGTTAGGGTTAGGGTTAGGATTAGGGTTATTATTTGGGTTATGGTTTGGGTTAGGGTTAGTGTTAGGGTTTAGGTTAGTGTTAGAGTTAGGGTTTGAGTTAGGGTTAGGTTTAGGCTTACATTGGTGTTTGGGTTCGAGTTAGGGTTAGGGTTAGGGTTTGGGTTTGGTTTAGAGTTAGGGTTAGGTTAGGGTTTGGGTTAGAGTTAGGGTTAGAGTGAGGTGTTGGATTACGGTTATGGTTAGGGTTAGGGTTAGGATTAGGGTTATGGTGAGGGTTCCGATTAGAGTTAGGTTTAGAGTTTGGGTTTGGGTAAGGGTTAAGGTTAGGGTTAGGGTTAGGGTTAGGGTTAGGGTTAGTGTTAGGATTAGGTTTAGGGTTTGGTTTTAGGTTTCGGTTATGGTTAGTGTTAGTGTTAGGGTTAGGGTTTAGTGTTAGGGTTATGGTTAGGGTTTCGGTTTGGGTTATGTTTTGGGTTAGGTTTAGGGTTAGGGTTAGGGTTTCGGTTCGGGTTAGAAATAGGGTTAGGGTTTGAGTTTTAATTAGGTTTAGGGTTAGCATTATGGTTAGGGTAGGTTTAGGATTAGTGTTTCAGTTAGGGTTTGGGTTCGGGTTAGGGTTAGGTTTAGGGTTAGGGTTTGATTTAGGGTTAGGGTTAGGTTTAGGGTTATTGTTAGGGTTTGGGTTAGGGTTAGGGTTATGACTAGGGTTAGTGTTAGGGTTAGGTTTAGTGTTAGCAATAGGGTTAGGATTAGGGTTAGGGTTAGGGTTTGGGTTAGGGTTAGGGTTAGGGTTAGGGTTAGGGTTAGGGTTAGGGTTAGGGTTGGGTGTGTTTTAGGGTTACGGTTATGGTTAGGGTTTGGGTGAGGGTTAGGTTTAGGGTTAGGATTAGGGTTAGTGTTTGTGTTAAGTTTAGGGTTTGGGTTTGGGTTAGGGTATGGGTTAGGGTTAGGGTTAGGGTTAGGGTTAGTGTTAGGGTTAGGGTTAGGGTTAGAATTAGGGTTAGGGTTAGGTTTAGGGTTAGGGTTAGGGTTAGAATAAGGATGAGGGTTAGGGTTAGGATTAGGGTTATAATTTGGGTTATGGTTTGGGTTAGTGTTGGTGTTAGGGTTTGGGTTAGTGTTAGAGTTAGGGCTTGAGTTAGGGTTAGGTTTAGGGTTAGGTTAGGGTTTCGGTTAGAGATAGGGTTAGGGTTAGGTTAGGGTTTGGGTTAGAGTTAGGGTTAGGGTGAGGTGGTGGATTAGGGTTATGGTTAGGGTTAGGGTTAGGATTAGGTTTAGGGTTAGGGTTCCGATTAGAGTTAGGTTTAGAGTTTGGGTTTGGGTAAGGGTTAAGGTTAGGGTTAGGGTTAGGGTTAGGGTTAGGGTTAGGACTAGGATTAGGGTTAGGGTTAGGATTAGGTTTAGGGTTAGTGTTAGGGTTTAGGTTTCGGTTTGGGTTATGTGTTGGGTTAGTTTAAGCGTTAGGGTTAGGGTTTGGGATGGGTTAGGATTAGGGTTAGGGTTTGAGTTTGAATTAGGTTTAGGGTTAGTGTTAGGGTTATAGTTAGGGTTAGGGTTAGGGTTAGGGTTAGGGTTAGGGGTAGGGTTAGGGTTAGGATAAGTGTTTCAGTTAGGGTTAGGGTTAGGGTAAGGGTTTGTGTTCGGGTTAGGGTTAGGGTTAGGGTTAGGTTTTGATTTACGGTTAAGATTATTGTTAGGGTTAGTGTTAGGGTTTGTGTTAGGGTTAGGGTTAGGAGTAGGGTTAGTTTTAGGGTTAGGTTTAGGGTTAGCATTAGGGTTAGGATTAGCGTTAGGGTTAGGGTTTGGGTTAGGGTTAGGGTTAGGGTTAGGATTAGGGTTTGGGTTAGGGTTAGGGTTAGGGTTAGGGTTAGCGTTAGGGTTAGGGTTAGGGTTAGGATTAGGGTTAGGGTTTGTGTTAAGATTACGGTTTGGGTTTGGGTTAGGGTGAGGGTTAGGGTTAGGGTTAGGGTTAAGGATAGGGTTAGAATTAGGGTTAGGGTTAAGATTAGGGTTAGGGTTAGGTTTAGGGTTCTGGTTAGGGTTAGGGTTGGTGTTAAGATTTGGTTAGGGTTAGGGTTTGGGTTAGGTTTTCTGTTAGGATTAGGGTTAGGGTTAGAATTAGGGTTACGGTTAGGGTTACGGTTAGGGTTAGGGTTAGGATAAGGATGAGGGTTAGGGTTAGGATTAGGGTTATTATTTGGGTTATGGTTATGGTTAGGGTTAGGGTTAGGATTAGGGTTATGGTGAGGGTTCCGAGTAGAGTTAGGTTTAGAGTTTGGGTTTGGGTAAGGGGTAAGGTTAGGGTTAGGGTTAGGGTTAGGGTTAGGGTTAGTGTTAGGATTACGTTTAGGGTTTGGTTTTAGGTTTCGGTTATGGTTAGTGTTAGTGTTAGGGTTAGGGTTTAGTGTTAGGTTTATCGTTAGGGTTTCGGTTTGGGTTATGTTTTGGGTTAGGTTTAGGGTTAGGGTTAGGGTTTCGGTTCGGGTTAGAAATAGGGTTAGGGTTTGAGTTTTAATTAGGTTTAGGGTTAGCATTATGGTTAGGGTAGGTTTAGGATTAGTGTTTCAGTTAGGGTTTGGGTTCGGGTTAGGGTTAGGTTTAGGGTTAGGGTTTGATTTAGGGTTAGGGTTAGGGTTAGGGTTATTGTTAGGGTTTGGGTTAGGGTTAAGGTTATGACTAGGGTTAGTGTTAGGGTTAGGTTTAGTGTTAGCAATAGGGTTAGGATTAGGGTTAGGTTTAGGGTTTGGGTTAGGGTTAGTTTAGGGTTAGGGTTAGGGTTAGGGTTAGGATTAGGGTTAGGGTGTGTTTTAGGGTTAGGGTTATGGTTAGGGTTTGGGTGAGGGTTAGGTTTCGGGTTAGGATTAGGGTTAGTGTTTGTGTTAAGTTTAGGGTTTGGGTTTGGGTTAGGGTGTGGGTTAGGGTTAGGGTTAGGGTTAGGGTTAGTGTTAGGGTTAGAATTAGGGTTAGGGTTAGGTTTAGGGTTAGGGTTAGGGTTAGAATAAGGATGAGGTTTAGGGTTAGGATTAGGGTTATAATTTGGGTTATGGTTTGGGTTAGTGTTGGTGTTAGGGTTTGGGTTAGTGTTAGAGTTAGGGCTTGAGTTAGGGTTAGGTTTAGGTTTAGGTTAGGGTTTCGGTTAGAGATAGGGTTAGGGTTAGGTTAGGGTTTGGGTTAGAGTTAGGGTTAGGGTGAGGTGGTGTATTAGGGCTATGGTTAGGGTTACGGTTAGGATTAGGTTTAGGGTTAGGGTTCCGATTAGAGTTACGTTTAGAGTTTGGGTTTGGGTAAGGGTTAAGGTTAGGATTAGGGTTAGGGTTAGGGTTAGGGTTAGGACTAGGATTAGGGTTAGGGTTAGGATTAGGGTTAGGGTTAGGGTTAGGGTTACGGTTTCGGTTTGGGTTATGTTTTGGGTTAGTTTAAGGGTTAGGGTTAGGGTTTGGGATGGGTTAGGATTAGGGTTAGGGTTTGTGTTTGAATTAGGTTTAGGGTTAGCATTAGGGTTAGGGTTAGGTTTAGGATAAGTGTTTCAGTTAGGGTTAGGGTTAGGGTAAGGTTTTGTGTTCGGGTTAGGGTTAGGGTTAGGGTTAGGTTTTGATTTAGGGTTAAGATTATTGTTAGGGTTAGTGTTAGGGTTTGTGTTAGGGTTAGGGTTAGTAGTAGGGGTAGTTTTAGGGTTAGGTTTAGGGTTAGCATTAGGGTTAGGATTAGCGTTAGGGTTAGGGTTTGGGTTAGGGTCAGGGTTAGGGTTAGGATTAGGTTTTGGGTTAGGGTTAGGGTTAGGGTTAGGGTTAGCGTTAGGGTTAGGGTTAGGGTTAGGATTAGGGTTAGGGTTTGTGTTAAGATTAGGGTTTGGGTTTGGGTTAGGGTTAGGGTTAGGGTTAGGGTTAGGGTTAGGGATAGGGTTAGAATTAGGGTTAGGATTAAGATTACGGTTAGGGTTAGGTTTAGGGTTCTGGTTAGGGTTAGGGTTGGTGTTAAGATTTGGTTAGGGTTAGGGTTTGGGTTAGGTTTTCTGTTAGGATTAGGGTTAGGGTTAGAATTAGGGTTACGGTTAGGGTTACGGTTAGGGTTAGGGTTAGGATAAGGATGAGGGTTAGGGTTAGGGTTAGGATTAGGGTTATTATTTGGGTTATGGTTTGGGTTAGGGTTAGGGTTATGGTTTGGGTTAGTGTTAGAGTTAGGGTTTGAGTTAGGGTTAGGTTTAGGTTTAGGTTAGCGTTAGGGTTAGGGTTAGGGTTAGGGTTAGGGTTAGGGTTAGGGTTAGAGTTAGAGTTTGGTTTAGTGTTTGGTGTTAGGGGTTAGGGGTTAAGTTTAGGTTTATTGTTAGGGTTAGGGATTTGTTTAGGGTTAGGGTTAGGTTTAGGGTTAGGTTTAGGTTTTGGGTTAGTGTTAGGGTTAGCGTTTGGGTTAGGGTTAGGGTCAGGGTTAGTGTTAGGGTTACGGTTTGGTTTAGGATTACGGTTAGGTTTAGGTTTTTGGTTAAGTTTCGGGTTAGGGTTATGGTTTGCGTTCGGGTTGGGTTAGTGTTAGGTTTTAGTTAGGGTTAGGGTTAGGGTTAGGCTTAGGTTTAGGGTTAGGGTTTGGGTTAGGGTTAGGCTTAGGGTTAGGGTTTGAGTTTGGGTTAGGTTTTGGGTTAGCATTATGGTTAGGATTAGGTTTAGGGTTTTGGTTTGGGTTAGGGTTAGGGTTAGGGTTAGGGTTTGGGTTAGGGTTAGGTTTGAATCTGGGTTAGTGTTAGGGTTATGGTTAGTGTTAAGATTATGGTTAGGGTTAGGGTTAGGGTTAGGTTTTGGGTGAGGGTTCGGGTTAGGGTTAGGGTTAGATTTAGGTTTAGGGTTAGGGTTAGGGTTAGGGTTAGGGTTAGGGTTAGGGTTAGGGTTAGGATAAGGATGAGGGTTAGGGTTAGGGTTAGGATGAGGGTTATTATTTGGGTTATGGTTTGGGTTAGGGTTAGTGTTAGGGTTTGGGTTAGTGTTAGAGTTAGGGTTTGAGTTAGGGTTATGTTTAGGCTTACATTGGGGTTTGGGTTAGAGTTAGGGTTAGGGTTAGGGTTTGGGTTTGGTTTAGAGTTAGGGTTAGGTTAGGGTTTGGGTTAGAGTTAGGGTTAGGGTGAGTTGTTGGATTAGGGTTATGGTTAGGGTTAGGGTTAGGATTAGAGTTAGGGTTAGGGTTCCGATTAGAGTTAGGTTTAGAGTTTGGGTTTGGGTAAGGGTTAAGGTTAGGGTTAGGGTTAGGGTTAGGGTTAGGGTTAGGGTTAGGGTTAGGACTAGGATTAGTGTTAGGGTTAGTGTTAGGATTAGTGTTAGGGTTTGGGTTTAGGTTTGGGTTATGGTTAGGGTTAGGGTTTAGGGTTAGGGTTAGGGTTAGGGTTAGGGTTTCGGTTTGGGTTATGTTTTGGGTTAGGTTTAGGGTTAGGGTTAGGTTTTGGGTTCGGGTTAGGAATAGGTTATGGTTTGAGTTTGAATTAGGTTTAGGGTTAGCATTAGGGTTAGGATTAGGGTTAGGGTTAGGGTTAGGGTTTGGGTTAGGGTTAGGGTTAGGGTTAGGGTTTGGGTTAGGGTTAGGTTTGAATCTGGGTTAGTATTAGGGTTATGGTTAGTGTTAAGATTATGGTTAGGGTTAGGGTTAGGGTTAGGTTTTGGGTGAGGGTTAGGGTTAGGGTTAGAGTTAGACTTAGGTTTAGGGTTAGGGTTAGGGTTAGGATAAGGATGAGGGTTAATGTTAGGGTTAGGATTAGGGTTATTACTTGGGTTAGGGTTTGGGTTAGGGTTAGGTTAGGGTTTGGGTTAGAGTTAGGGTTAGGGTGAGGTGTTGGATTAGGGTTATGGTTAGGGTTAGGGTTAGGATTAGGGTTAGGGTTAGGGTTCCGATTAGAATTAGGTTTAGAGTTTTGGTTTGGGTTAGGGTTAGGGTTATGGTTTGGGTTAGTGTTAGAGTTAGGGTTTGAGTTAGGGTTAGGTTTAGGTTTAGGTTAGCGTTAGGGTTAGGGTTAGGGTTAGGGTTAGGGTTAGGGTTAGGGTTAGAGTTAGAGTTTGGTTTAGTGTTTGGTGTTAGGGGTTAGGGGTTAAGTTTAGGTTTATTGTTAGGGTTAGGGATTTGTTTAGGGTTAGGGTTAGGTTTAGGGTTAGGTTTAGGTTTTGGGTTAGTGTTAGGGTTAGCGTTTGGGTTAGGGTTAGGGTCAGGGTTAGTGTTAGGGTTACGGTTTGGTTTAGGATTACGGTTAGGTTTAGGTTTTTGGTTAAGTTTCGGGTTAGGGTTATGGTTTGCGTTCGGGTTGGGTTAGTGTTAGGTTTTAGTTAGGGTTAGGGTTAGGGTTAGGCTTAGGTTTAGGGTTAGGGTTTGGGTTAGGGTTAGGCTTAGGGTTAGGGTTTGAGTTTGGGTTAGGTTTTGGGTTTGCATTATGGTTAGGATTAGGTTTAGGGTTTTGGTTTGGGTTAGGGTTAGGGTTAGGGTTAGGGTTTGGGTTAGGGTTAGGTTTGAATCTGGGTTAGTGTTAGGGTTATGGTTAGTGTTAAGATTATGGTTAGGGTTAGGGTTAGGGTTAGGTTTTGGGTGAGGGTTCGGGTTAGGGTTAGGGTTAGATTTAGGTTTAGGGTTAGGGTTAGGGTTAGGGTTAGGGTTAGGGTTAGGGTTAGGGTTAGGATAAGGATGAGGGTTAGGGTTAGGGTTAGGATGAGGGTTATTATTTGGGTTATGGTTTGGGTTAGGGTTAGTGTTAGGGTTTGGGTTAGTGTTAGAGTTAGGGTTTGAGTTAGGGTTATGTTTAGGCTTACATTGGGGTTTGGGTTAGAGTTAGGGTTAGGGTTAGGGTTTGGGTTTGGTTTAGAGTTAGGGTTAGGTTAGGGTTTGGGTTAGAGTTAGCGTTAGGGTGAGTTGCTGGATTAGGGTTATGGTTAGGGTTAGGGTTAGGATTAGGTTTAGGGTTAGGGTTCCGATTAGAGTTAGGTTTAGAGTTTGGGTTTGGGTAAGGGTTAAGGTTAGGGTTAGGGTTAGGGTTAGGGTTAGGGTTAGGGTTAGGGTTAGGACTAGGATTAGTGTTAGGGTTAGTGTTAGGATTAGTGTTAGGGTTTGGGTTTAGGTTTGGGTTATGGTTAGGGTTAGGGTTTAGGGTTAGGGTTAGGGTTAGGGTTAGGGTTTCGGTTTGGGTTATGTTTTGGTTTAGGTTTAGGGTTAGGGTTAGGTTTTGGGTTCGGGTTAGGAATAGGTTATGGTTTGAGTTTGAATTAGGTTTAGGGTTAGCATTAGGGTTAGGATTAGGGTTAGGGTTAGGGTTAGGGTTTGGGTTAGGGTTAGGGTTAGGGTTAGGGTTTGGGTTAGGGTTAGGTTTGAATCTGGGTTAGTATTAGGGTTATGGTTAGTGTTAAGATTATGGTTAGGGTTAGGGTTAGGGTTAGGTTTTGGGTGAGGGTTAGGGTTAGGGTTAGAGTTAGACTTAGGTTTAGGGTTAGGGTTAGGGTTAGGATAAGGATGAGGGTTAATGTTAGGGTTAGGATTAGGGTTATTACTTGGGTTAGGGTTTGGGTTAGGGTTAGGTTAGGGTTTGGGTTAGAGTTAGGGTTAGGGTGAGGTGTTGGATTAGGGTTATGGTTAGGGTTAGGGTTAGGATTAGGGTTAGGGTTAGGGTTCCGATTAGAGTTAGGTTTAGAGTTTGGGTTTGGGTAAGGGTTAAGGTTAGGGTTAGGGTTAGGGTTAGGGTTAGGGTTAGGGTTAGGACTAGGATTAGGGTTAGGGTTAGGGTTTGGGTTAGGGTTAGGGTTAGGACTAGGATTAGGGTTATGGTTAGGGTTAGGGTTAGGATTAGGGTTAGGGTTAGTGTTCCGATTAGAGTTAGGTTTAGAGTTTGGGTTTGGGTAAGGGTTAAGGTTAGGTTTAGGGTTAGGGTTAGGGTTAGGGTTAGGACTAGGATTAGAGCTAGGGTTAGGGTTAGGATTAGGGTTAGGGTTTGGTTTTAGGTTTGGGTTATGGTTAGGGTCAGGGTTAGGGTTAGTGTTTAGGGTTAGGGTTAGGTTTAAGGTTAGGGTTTCGGTTTTGGTTATGTTTTGGCTTAGGTTTAGGGTTAGGGTTAGGGTTTGAGTTGGAATTAGGTTTAGGGTTAGCATTAGGGATAGGGTTAGGTTTAGGATCAGTGTTTCAGTTAAGGTTAGGGTTAGGGTTAGGGTTTGGGTTCGGGTTAGGGTTAGGGTTAGGTTTAGGTTTTGATTTAGGGTTAGGGTTAGGGTTAGGGTTTTTGTTAGGGTTTGGGTTAGGGTTAGGGTTAAGACTAGGGTTCGTGTTAGGGTTAGGTTTAGGGTTAGCATTAGGGTTAGGATTAGGGTTAGGCTTACGGTTTGGGTTAGGGTTAGGGTTAGGGTTAGGGTTAGGGTTAGGGTTAGGGTTAGTGTTTGGGTTAGGGTTAGGGTTAGGGTTAGGGTTAGGGTTAGGGTTTGGGTTAGGGTTAGGTTTACCATTAGTGGTAGGGTTACAGTTATGTTTAGGGTTAGCTCTAGGGTTAGGGTTAGGGTTTGGGTTTGGGTTAGGGTTTGGGTTAGGGTTAGGGTTTGGGTTAGGGTTAGGGTTAGGGTTCAGGTTAGGATTTGTGTTAGGGTTAGGGTTAGAGTCGGATTTGGGTTAGAGTTATGGTGAGGGTTAGGGGTTCGGTTAGGGTTAGGGTTACGGTTAGGGTTAGGGTTATGGTTAGGGTTAGGATTAGGGTTAGGGTTAGGGTTAGGTTTTGGGTTAGGATTAGGGTTAGGGTTAGGGTTTGGGTTAGGGTTAGGGTTAGGGTTAGGACTAGGATTAGGGTTAGGGTTAGGATTAGGGTTAGGGTTGGGGTTAGGGTGGCCGTTGCGGTTTGGGTAATGGTTTGTGTAAGTTTAAGGGTAAGGGTAAGGGTTTGGGATGGGTTAGGATTAGGGTTAGGGTTTGAGTTTGAATTAGGTTTAGGGTTAGCATTAGGGTTAGGGTTAGGTTTACGATAAGTGTTTCTGTTAGGGTTAGGGTTAGGGTTAGGGTTTGTGTTCGGGTTAGGGTTAGGGTTAGGGTTAGGTTTTGATTTAGGGTTAAGATTATTGTTAGGGTTAGTGTTAGGTTTTGTGTTAGGGTTAGGGTTAGGAGTAGGGTAAGTTTTAGGGTTAGGTTTAGGGTTAGCATTAGGGTTAGGATTAGCGTTAGGGTTAGGGTTTGGGTTAGGGTTAGGGTTAGGGTTAGGGTTAGGATTAGGGTTTGGGTTAGGGTTAGGTTAAGGGTTAGGGTTAGCGTTAGGTTTAGGGTTAGGGTTAGGATTAGGGTTAGGGTTTGTGTTAAGATTAGGGTTTGGGTTTGGGTTAGGTTTAGGGTTAGGGTTAGGGTTAGGGTTAGGGATAGGGTTAGAATTAGGGTTAGGATTAAGATTAGGGTTAGGGTTAGGTTTAGGGTTCTGGTTAGGGTTAGGGTTGGTGTTAAGATTTGGTTAGGGTTAGGGTTTGGGCTAGGTTTTCTGTTAGGATTAGGGTTAGGGTTAGAATTAGGGTTAGGGTTAGGGTTACGGTTAGGGTTAGGGTTAGGATAAGGATGAGGGTTAGGGTTAGGGTTAGGATTAGGGTTATTATTTGGGTTATGGCTTGGGTTAGGGTTAGGGTTAGGGTTTGGGTTAGTGTTAGAGTTAGGGTTTGAGTTAGGGTTAGGTTTAGGTTTAGGTTAGGGTTAGGGTTAGGGTTAGGGTTAGGGTTAGGGTTAGGACTAGGATTAGGGTTAGGGTTAGGGTTAGAGTTAGAGTTTGGTTTAGCGTTTGGTGTTAGGGGTTAGGGGTTAAGTTTAGGTTTTGGGTTAGGGTTAGGGATTTGTTTAGGGTTAGGGTTTGGGTTAGGGTTAGCCTTAGGGTTATAGTTTGAGTTTGAGTTAGGTTTAGGGTTAGCATTAGGGTTAGGATTAGGGTTAGGGTTAGGGTTTGGGTTAGGGTTAGGGTTAGGTTTAGGGTTAGGGTTTGGGTTAGGGTTAGGTTTGAATCTGGGTGAGTGTTAGGGTTATGGTTAGTGTTAAGATTATGGTTAGGGTTAGGGTTAGGGTTAGGTTTTGGGTTAGGGTTAGGTTTAGGGTTAGGGTTAGAATTAGGTTTAGGGTTAGGGTTAGGGTTAGGGTTAGGGTTACGGTTAGGGTTAGGATAAGGATGAGGGTTAGGGTTAGGGTTAGGATTACGGTTATTATTTGGGTTATGTTTTGGGTTAGGGTTAGTGTTAGGGTTTGGGTTAGTGTTAGAGTTAGGGTTTGAGTTAGGGTTAGGTCTAGGCTTACATTGGTGTTTGGGTTCGAGTTAGGGTTAGGGTTAGGGTTTGGGTTTGGTTTAGAGTTAGGGTTAGGTTAGGGTTTGGGTTAGAGTTAGGGTTAGGGTGAGTTGTTGGATTAGGGTTATGGTTAGGGTTAGGGTTAGGATTAGGTTTAGGGTTAGGGTTCCGATTAGAGTTAGTTTTAGAGTTTGGGTTTGGGTAAGGGTTAAGGTTAGGGTTAGGGTTAGGGTTAGGGTTAGGGTTAGGGTTAGGATTAGGGTTAGGGTTTGTGTTAAGATTAGGGTTTGGGTTTGGGTTAGGGTTAGGGTTAGGGTTAGGGTTAGGGTTAGGGATAGGGTTAGAATTAGGGTTAGGATTAAGATTAGGGTTAGGGTTAGGTTTAGGGTTCTGGTTAGGGTTAGGGTTGGTGTTAAGATTTGGTTAGGGTTAGGGTTTGTGTTAGGTTTTCTGTTAGGATTAGGGTTAGGGTTAGAATTAGCGTTACGGTTAGGGTTACGGTTAGGGTTAGGGTTAGGATAAGGATGAGGGTTAGCGTTAGGATGAGGGTTATTGTTTGGGTTATGGTTATGGTTAGGGTTAGGGTTAGGATTAGGGTTATGGTGAGGGTACCGATTAGAGTTAGGTTTAGAGTTTGGGTTTGGGTAAGGGTTAAGGTTAGGGTTAGGGTTAGGGTTAGGGTTAGGGTTAGTGTTAGGATTACGTTTAGGGTTTGGTTTTAGGTTTCGGTTATGGTTAGTGTTAGTGTTAGGGTTAGGGTTTAGTGTTAGGTTTATCGTTAGGGTTTCGGTTTGGGTTATGTTTTGGGTTAGGTTTAGGGTTAGGGTTAAGATTTCAGTTCGGGTTAGAAATAGGGTTAGGGTTTGAGTTTTATTTAGGTTTAGGGTTAGCATTATGGTTAGGGTAGGTTTAGGATTAGTGTTTCAGTTAGGGTTTGGGTTCGGGTTAGGGTTAGGTTTAGGGTTAGGGTTTGATTTAGGGTTAGGGTTAGGGTTAGGGTTATTGTTAGGGTTTGGGTTAGGGTTAAGGTTATGACTAGGGTTAGTGTTAGGGTTAGGTTTAGTGTTAGCAATAGGGTTAGGATTAGGGTTAGGTTTAGGGTTTGGGTTAGGGTTAGTTTAGGGTTAGGGTTAGGGTTAGGGTTAGGATTAGGGTTAGGGTGTGTTTTAGGGTTAGGGTTATGGTTAGGGTTTGGGTGAGGGTTAGGTTTCGGGTTAGGATTAGGGTTAGTGTTTGTGTTAAGTTTAGGGTTTGGGTTTGGGTTAGGGTGTGGGTTAGGGTTAGGGTTAGGGTTAGGGTTAGTGTTAGGGTTAGAATTAGGGTTAGGGTTAGGTTTAGGGTTAGGGTTAGGGTTAGAATAAGGATGAGGTTTAGGGTTAGGATTAGGGTTATAATTTGGGTTATGGTTTGGGTTAGTGTTGGTGTTAGGGTTTGGGTTAGTGTTAGAGTTAGGGCTTGAGTTAGGGTTAGGTTTAGGTTTAGGTTAGGGTTTCGGTTAGAGATAGGGTTAGGGTTAGGTTAGGGTTTGGGTTAGAGTTAGGGTTAGGGTGAGGTGGTGTATTAGGGTTATGGTTAGGGTTACGGTTAGGATTAGGTTTAGGGTTAGGGTTCCGATTAGAGTTACGTTTAGAGTTTGGGTTTGGGTAAGGGTTAAGGTTAGGATTAGGGTTAGGGTTAGGGTTAGGGTTAGGACTAGGATTAGGGTTAGGGTTAGGATTAGGGTTAGGGTTAGGGTTAGGGTTACGGTTTCGGTTTGGGTTATGTTTTGGGTTAGTTTAAGGGTTAGGGTTAGGGTTTGGGATGGGTTAGGATTAGGGTTAGGGTTTGAGTTTGAATTAGGTTTAGGGTTAGCATTAGGGTTAGGGTTAGGTTTAGGATAAGTGTTTCAGTTAGGGTTAGGGTTAGGGTAAGGTTTTGTGTTCGGGTTAGGGTTAGGGTTAGGGTTAGGTTTTGATTTAGGGTTAAGATTATTGTTAGGGTTAGTGTTAGGGTTTGTGTTAGGGTTAGGGTTAGGAGTAGGGGTAGTTTTAGGGTTAGGTTTAGGGTTAGCATTAGGGTTAGGATTAGCGTTAGGGTTAGGGTTTGGGTTAGGGTTAGGGTTAGGGTTAGGATTAGGTTTTGGGTTAGGGTTAGGGTTAGGGTTAGGGTTAGCGTTAGGGTTAGGGTTAGGGTTAGGATTAGGGTTAGGGTTTGTGTTAAGATTAGGGTTTGGGTTTGGGTTAGGGTTAGGGTTAGGGTTAGGGTTAGGGTTAGGGATAGGGTTAGAATTAGGGTTAGGATTAAGATTACGGTTAGGGTTAGGTTTAGGGTTCTGGTTAGGGTTAGGGTTGGTGTTAAGATTTGGTTAGGGTTAGGGTTTGGGTTAGGTTTTCTGTTAGGATTAGGGTTAGGGTTAGAATTAGGGTTACGGTTAGGGTTACGGTTAGGGTTAGGGTTAGGATAAGGATGAGGGTTAGGGTTAGGGTTAGGATTAGGGTTATTATTTGGGTTATGGTTTGGGTTAGGGTTAGGGTTATGGTTTGGGTTAGTGTTAGAGTTAGGGTTTGAGTTAGGGTTAGGTTTAGGTTTAGGTTAGCGTTAGGGTTAGGGTTAGGGTTAGGGTTAGGGTTAGGGTTAGGGTTAGAGTTAGAGTTTGGTTTAGTGTTTGGTGTTAGGGGTTAGGGGTTAAGTTTAGGTTTATTGTTAGGGTTAGGGATTTGTTTAGGGTTAGGGTTAGGTTTAGGGTTAGGTTTAGGTTTTGGGTTAGTGTTAGGGTTAGCGTTTGGGTTAGGGTTAGGGTCAGGGTTAGTGTTAGGGTTACGGTTTGGTTTAGGATTACGGTTAGGTTTAGGTTTTTGGTTAAGTTTCGGGTTAGGGTTATGGTTTGCGTTCGGGTTGGGTTAGTGTTAGGTTTTAGTTAGGGTTAGGGTTAGGGTTAGGCTTAGGTTTAGGGTTAGGGTTTGGGTTAGGGTTAGGCTTAGGGTTAGGGTTTGAGTTTGGGTTAGGTTTTGGGTTAGCATTATGGTTAGGATTAGGTTTAGGGTTTTGGTTTGGGTTAGGGTTAGGGTTAGGGTTAGGGTTTGGGTTAGGGTTAGGTTTGAATCTGGGTTAGTGTTAGGGTTATGGTTAGTGTTAAGATTATGGTTAGGGTTAGGGTTAGGGTTAGGTTTTGGGTGAGGGTTCGGGTTAGGGTTAGGGTTAGATTTAGGTTTAGGGTTAGGGTTAGGGTTAGGGTTAGGGTTAGGGTTAGGGTTAGGGTTAGGATAAGGATGAGGGTTAGGGTTAGGGTTAGGATGAGGGTTATTATTTGGGTTATGGTTTGGGTTAGGGTTAGTGTTAGGGTTTGGGTTAGTGTTAGAGTTAGGGTTTGAGTTAGGGTTATGTTTAGGCTTACATTGGGGTTTGGGTTAGAGTTAGGGTTAGGGTTAGGGTTTGGGTTTGGTTTAGAGTTAGGGTTAGGTTAGGGTTTGGGTTAGAGTTAGGGTTAGGGTGAGTTGTTGGATTAGGGTTATGGTTAGGGTTAGGGTTAGGATTAGAGTTAGGGTTAGGGTTCCGATTAGAGTTAGGTTTAGAGTTTGGGTTTGGGTAAGGGTTAAGGTTAGGGTTAGGGTTAGGGTTAGGGTTAGGGTTAGGGTTAGGGTTAGGACTAGGATTAGTGTTAGGGTTAGTGTTAGGATTAGTGTTAGGGTTTGGGTTTAGGTTTGGGTTATGGTTAGGGTTAGGGTTTAGGGTTAGGGTTAGGGTTAGGGTTAGGGTTTCGGTTTGGGTTATGTTTTGGGTTAGGTTTAGGGTTAGGGTTAGGTTTTGGGTTCGGGTTAGGAATAGGTTATGGTTTGAGTTTGAATTAGGTTTAGGGTTAGCATTAGGGTTAGGATTAGGGTTAGGGTTAGGGTTAGGGTTTGGGTTAGGGTTAGGGTTAGGGTTAGGGTTTGGGTTAGGGTTAGGTTTGAATCTGGGTTAGTATTAGGGTTATGGTTAGTGTTAAGATTATGGTTAGGGTTAGGGTTAGGGTTAGGTTTTGGGTGAGGGTTAGGGTTAGGGTTAGAGTTAGACTTAGGTTTAGGGTTAGGGTTAGGGTTAGGATAAGGATGAGGGTTAATGTTAGGGTTAGGATTAGGGCTATTACTTGGGTTAGGGTTTGGGTTAGGGTTAGGTTAGGGTTTGGGGTAGAGTTAGGGTTAGGGTGAGGTGTTGGATTAGGGTTATGGTTAGGGTTAGGGTTAGGATTAGGGTTAGGGTTAGGGTTCCGATTAGAATTAGGTTTAGAGTTTTGGTTTGGGTTAGGGTTAGGGTTATGGTTTGGGTTAGTGTTAGAGTTAGGGTTTGAGTTAGGGTTAGGTTTAGGTTTAGGTTAGCGTTAGGGTTAGGGTTAGGGTTAGGGTTAGGGTTAGGGTTAGGGTTAGAGTTAGAGTTTGGTTTAGTGTTTGGTGTTAGGGGTTAGGGGTTAAGTTTAGGTTTATTGTTAGGGTTAGGGATTTGTTTAGGGTTAGGGTTAGGTTTAGGGTTAGGTTTAGGTTTTGGGTTAGTGTTAGGGTTAGCGTTTGGGTTAGGGTTAGGGTCAGGGTTAGTGTTAGGGTTACGGTTTGGTTTAGGATTACGGTTAGGTTTAGGTTTTTGGTTAAGTTTCGGGTTAGGGTTATGGTTTGCGTTCGGGTTGGGTTAGTGTTAGGTTTTAGTTAGGGTTAGGGTTAGGGTTAGGCTTAGGTTTAGGGTTAGGGTTTGGGTTAGGGTTAGGCTTAGGGTTAGGGTTTGAGTTTGGGTTAGGTTTTGGGTTAGCATTATGGTTAGGATTAGGTTTAGGGTTTTGGTTTGGGTTAGGGTTAGGGTTAGGGTTAGGGTTTGGGTTAGGGTTAGGTTTGAATCTGGGTTAGTGTTAGGGTTATGGTTAGTGTTAAGATTATGGTTAGGGTTAGGGTTAGGGTTAGGTTTTGGGTGAGGGTTCGGGTTAGGGTTAGGGTTAGATTTAGGTTTAGGGTTAGGGTTAGGGTTAGGGTTAGGGTTAGGGTTAGGGTTAGGGTTAGGATAAGGATGAGGGTTAGGGTTAGGGTTAGGATGAGGGTTATTATTTGGGTTATGGTTTGGGTTAGGGTTAGTGTTAGGGTTTGGGTTAGTGTTAGAGTTAGGGTTTGAGTTAGGGTTATGTTTAGGCTTACATTGGGGTTTGGGTTAGAGTTAGGGTTAGGGTTAGGGTTTGGGTTTGGTTTAGAGTTAGGGTTAGGTTAGGGTTTGGGTTAGAGTTAGGGTTAGGGTGAGTTGTTGGATTAGGGTTATGGTTAGGGTTAGGGTTAGGATTAGAGTTAGGGTTAGGGTTCCGATTAGAGTTAGGTTTAGAGTTTGGGTTTGGGTAAGGGTTAAGGTTAGGGTTAGGGTTAGGGTTAGGGTTAGGGTTAGGGTTAGGGTTAGGACTAGGATTAGTGTTAGGGTTAGTGTTAGGATTAGTGTTAGGGTTTGGGTTTAGGTTTGGGTTATGGTTAGGGTTAGGGTTTAGGGTTAGGGTTAGGGTTAGGGTTAGGGTTTCGGTTTGGGTTATGTTTTGGGTTAGGTTTAGGGTTAGGGTTAGGTTTTGGGTTCGGGTTAGGAATAGGTTATGGTTTGAGTTTGAATTAGGTTTAGGGTTAGCATTAGGGTTAGGATTAGGGTTAGGGTTAGGGTTAGGGTTTGGGTTAGGGTTAGGGTTAGGGTTAGGGTTTGGGTTAGGGTTAGGTTTGAATCTGGGTTAGTATTAGGGTTATGGTTAGTGTTAAGATTATGGTTAGGGTTAGGGTTAGGGTTAGGTTTTGGGTGAGGGTTAGGGTTAGGGTTAGAGTTAGACTTAGGTTTAGGGTTAGGGTTAGGGTTAGGATAAGGATGAGGGTTAATGTTAGGGTTAGGATTAGGGTTATTACTTGGGTTAGGGTTTGGGTTAGGGTTAGGTTAGGGTTTGGGTTAGAGTTAGGGTTAGGGTGAGGTGTTGGATTAGGGTTATGGTTAGGGTTAGGGTTAGGATTAGGGTTAGGGTTAGGGTTCCGATTAGAGTTAGGTTTAGAGTTTGGGTTTGGGTAAGGGTTAAGGTTAGGGTTAGGGTTAGGGTTAGGGTTAGGGTTAGGGTTAGGACTAGGATTAGGGTTAGGGTTAGGGTTTGGGTTAGGGTTAGGGTTAGGACTAGGATTAGGGTTATGGTTAGGGTTAGGGTTAGGATTAGGGTTAGGGTTAGGGTTCCGATTAGAGTTAGGTTTAGAGTTTGGGTTTGGGTAAGGGTTAAGGTTAGGTTTAGGGTTAGGGTTAGGGTTAGGGTTAGGACTAGGATTAGAGCTAGGGTTAGGGTTAGGATTAGGGTTAGGGTTTGGTTTTAGGTTTGGGTTATGGTTAGGGTCAGGGTTAGGGTTAGTGTTTAGGGTTAGGGTTAGGTTTAAGGTTAGGGTTTCGGTTTTGGTTATGTTTTGGCTTAGGTTTAGGGTTAGGGTTAGGGTTTGAGTTGGAATTAGGTTTAGGGTTAGCATTAGGGTTAGGGTTAGGTTTAGGATCAGTGTTTCAGTTAAGGTTAGGGTTAGGGTTAGGGTTTGGGTTCGGGTTAGGGTTAGGGTTAGGTTTAGGTTTTGATTTAGGGTTAGGGTTAGGGTTAGGGTTTTTGTTAGGGTTTGGGTTAGGGTTAGGGTTAAGACTAGGGTTCGTGTTAGGGTTAGGTTTAGGGTTAGCATTAGGGTTAGGATTAGGGTTAGGCTTACGGTTTGGGTTAGGGTTAGGGTTAGGGTTAGGGTTAGGGTTAGGGTTAGGGTTAGTGTTTGGGTTAGGGTTAGGGTTAGGGTTAGGGTTAGGGTTAGGGTTTGGGTTAGGGTTAGGTTTACCATTAGTGTTAGGGTTAGGGTTATGTTTAGGGTTAGCTCTAGGGTTAGGGTTAGGGTTTGGGTTTGGGTTAGGGTTTGGGTTAGGGTTAGGGTTTGGGTTAGGGTTAGGGTTAGGGTTCAGGTTAGGATTTGTGTTAGGGTTAGGGTTAGAGTCGGATTTGGGTTAGAGTTATGGTGAGGGTTAGGGGTTCGGTTAGGGTTAGGGTTACGGTTAGGGTTAGGGTTATGGTTAGGGTTAGGATTAGGGTTAGGGTTAGGGTTAGGTTTTGGGTTAGGATTAGGGTTAGGGTTAGGGTTTGGGTTAGGGTTAGGGTTAGGGTTAGGACTAGGATTAGGGTTAGGGTTAGGATTAGGGTTAGGGTTCGGGTTAGGGTTACGGTTTCGGTTTGGGTTATGTTTTGGGTTAGTTTAAGGGTTAGGGTTAGGGTTTGGGATGGGTTAGGATTAGGGTTAGGGTTTGAGTTTGAATTAGGTTTAGGGTTAGCATTAGGGTTAGGGTTAGGTTTACGATAAGTGTTTCTGTTAGGGTTAGGGTTAGGGTTAGGGTTTGTGTTCGGGTTAGGGTTAGGGTTAGGGTTAGGTTTTGATTTAGGGTTAAGATTATTGTTAGGGTTAGTGTTAGGTTTTGTGTTAGGGTTACGGTTAGGAGTAGGGTAAGTTTTAGGGTTAGGTTTAGGGTTAGCATTAGGGTTAGGATTAGCGTTAGGGTTATGGTTTGGGTTAGGGTTAGGGTTAGGGTTAGGGTTAGGATTAGGGTTTGGGTTAGGGTTAGGTTAAGGGTTAGGGTTAGCGTTAGGTTTAGGGTTAGGGTTAGGATTAGGGTTAGGGTTTGTGTTAAGATTAGGGTTTGGGTTTGGGTTAGGTTTAGGGTTAGGGTTAGGGTTAGGGTTAGGGATAGGGTTAGAATTAGGGTTAGGATTAAGATTAGGGTTAGGGTTAGGTTTAGGGTTCTGGTTAGGGTTAGGGTTGGTGTTAAGATTTGGTTAGGGTTAGGGTTTGGGTTAGGTTTTCTGTTAGGATTAGGGTTAGGGTTAGAATTAGGGTTAGGGTTAGGGTTACGGTTAGGGTTAGGGTTAGGATAAGGATGAGGGTTAGGGTTAGGGTTAGGATTAGGGTTATTATTTGGGTTATGGTTTGGGTTAGGGTTAGGGTTAGGGTTTGGGTTAGTGTTAGAGTTAGGGTTTGAGTTAGGGTTAGGTTTAGGTTTAGGTTAGGGTTAGGGTTAGGGTTAGGGTTAGGGTTAGGGTTAGGACTAGGATTAGGGTTAGGGTTAGGGTTAGAGTTAGAGTTTGGTTTAGCGTTTGGTGTTAGGGGTTAGGGGTTAAGTTTAGGTTTTGGGTTAGGGTTAGGGATTTGTTTAGGGTTAGGGTTAGGGTTAGGTTTTCCCATAGGGTAATAGTTTGAGTTTGAGTTAGGTTTAGAGTTAGCATTAGGGTTAGGACAAGGGCTAGGGTTAGGGTTTGGGTTAGGGTTAGGGTTAGGTTTAGGGTTAGGGTTTGGGTTAGGGTTAGGTTTGAATCTGGGTGAGTGTTAGGGTTATGGTTAGTGTTAAGATTATGGTTAGGGTTAGGGTTAGGGTTAGGTTTTGGGTTAGGGTTAGGTTTAGGGTTAGGGTTAGAATTAGGTTTAGGGTTAGGGTTAGGGTTAGGGTTAGGGTTACGGTTAGGGTTAGGATAAGGATGAGGGTTAGGGTTAGGGTTAGGATTACGGTTATTATTTGGGTTATGTTTTGGGTTAGGGTTAGTGTTAGGGTTTGGGTTAGTGTTAGAGTTAGGGTTTGAGTTAGGGTTAGGTCTAGGCTTACATTGGTGTTTGGGTTCGAGTTAGGGTTAGGGTTAGGGTTTGGGTTTGGTTTAGAGTTAGGGTTAGGTTAGGGTTTGGGTTAGAGTTAGGGTTAGGGTGAGGTGTTGGATTACGGTTATGGTTAGGGTTAGGGTTAGGATTAGGGTTAGGGTGAGGGTTCCGATTAGAGTTAGGTTTAGAGTTTGGGTTTGGGTAAGGGTTAAGGTTAGGGTTAGTGTTAGGGTTAGGGTTTGGGTTAGGGTTAGGATTAGGTTTAGGGTTTGGATTTAGGTTTCGGTTATGGTTAGTGTTAGTGTTAGGGTTAGGGTTTAGTGTTAGGGTTATGGTTAGGGTTTCGGTTTGGGTTATGTTTTGGGTTAGGTTTAGGGTTAGGGTTAGGTTTTCGGTTCGGGTTAGAAATAGGGTTAGGGTTTGAGTTTTAATTAGGTTTAGGGTTAGCATTATGGTTAGGGTAGGTTTAGGATTAGTGTTTCAGTTAGGGTTTGGGTTCGGGTTAGGGTTAGGTTTAGGGTTAGGGCTTGATTTAGGGTTAGGGTTAGGTTTAGGGTTATTGTTAGGGTTTGGGTTAGGGTTAGGGTTAGGGCTAGGGTTAGTGTTAGGGTTAGGTTTAGTGTTAGCATTAGGGTTAGGATTAGGGTTAGGGTTAGGGTTTGGGTTAGGGTTAGGGTTAGGGTTAGGGTTGGGGTTAGGGTTAGGTTTAGTATTAGCATTAGGGTTAGGATTAGGGTTAGGGTTAGGGTTTGGGTTAGGGTTAGGGTTAGGGTTAGGGTTAGGGTTTGTTTTAGGGTTAGGGTTAGGTTTAGGGTTTGGGTGAGGTTTAGGGTTAGGGTTAGGATTAGGGTTAGGGTTTGTGTTAAGATTAGGGTTTGGGTTTGGGTTAAGGTAAGGGTTAGGGTTAGGGTTAGGGTTAGGGTTAGGGTTAGAATTAGGGTTAGGGTTAGGTTTAGGGTTAGGGTTAGGGTTAGAATAAGGATGAGGGTTAGGGTTAGGGTTAGGATTAGGGTTATTATTTGGGTTATGGTTTGGGTTAGTGTTAGGGTTAGGGTTTGGGTTAGTGTTAGAGTTACGGTTTGAGTTAGGGTTAGGTTTAGGGTTAGGTTAGGGTTTGGGTTAGATTTAGGGTTAGGGTGAGGTGTTGGATTAGGGTTATGATTAAGGTTAGGGTTAGGATTAGGTTTAGGGTTAGGTTTCCGATTAGAGTTAGGTTTAGAGTTTGGGTTTGGGTAAGGGTTAAGGTTAGGGTTAGGGTTAGGGTTAGGGATAGGGTTAGGACTAGGATTAGGGTTAGGTTTAGGGTTAGGATTAGGGTTAGGTTTAGGGTTAGGGTTACGGTTTCGGTTTGGGTTATGTTTTGGGTTAGTTTTAGGGTTATGGTTAGGGTTTGGGTTGGGATAGGATTAGGGTTAGGGTTTGAGTTTGAATTAGGTTTAGAGTTAGCATTAGGGTTAGGGTTAGGTTTAGGATAAGTATTTCAGTTCCGGTTAGGGTTAGGGTTAGGGTTTGGGTTCGGGTTAGGGTTAGGGTTAGGGTTAGGGTTTGATTTAGGGTTAAGGTTAGGGTTAGGGTTAGTGTTAGGGTTGGGTTAGGGTTAAGGTTAGGAGTAGGGTTAGTTTTCGGGTTAGGTTTAGGGTTAGCATTAGGGTTAGGATTAGGGTTAGGGTTAGGGTTTGGGTTAGGGTTAGGGTTAGGTTTAGGGTTAGGGTTTGGGTTAGGGTTAGGTTTGAATCTGGGTGAGTGTTAGGGTTATGGTTAGTGTTAAGATTATGGTTAGGGTTAGGGTTAGGGTTAGGTTTTGGGTTAGGGTTAGGTTTAGGGTTAGGGTTAGAATTAGGTTTAGGGTTAGGGTTAGGGTTAGGGTTAGGGTTACGGTTAGGGTTAGGATAAGGATGAGGGTTAGGGTTAGGGTTAGGATTACGGTTATTATTTGGGTTATGTTTTGGGTTAGGGTTAGTGTTAGGGTTTGGGTTAGTGTTAGAGTTAGGGTTTGAGTTAGGGTTAGGTCTAGGCTTACATTGGTGTTTGGGTTCGAGTTAGGGTTAGGGTTAGGGTTTGGGTTTGGTTTAGAGTTAGGGTTAGGTTAGGGTTTGGGTTAGAGTTAGGGTTAGGGTGAGGTGTTGGATTACGGTTATGGTTAGGGTTAGGGTTAGGATTAGGGTTAGGGTGAGGGTTCCGATTAGAGTTAGGTTTAGAGTTTGGGTTTGGGTAAGGGTTAAGGTTAGGGTTAGTGTTAGGGTTAGGGTTTGGGTTAGGGTTAGGATTAGGTTTAGGGTTTGGATTTAGGTTTCGGTTATGGTTAGTGTTAGTGTTAGGGTTAGGGTTTAGTGTTAGGGTTATGGTTAGGGTTTCGGTTTGGGTTATGTTTTGGGTTAGGTTTAGGGTTAGGGTTAGGTTTTCGGTTCGGGTTAGAAATAGGGTTAGGGTTTGAGTTTTAATTAGGTTTAGGGTTAGCATTATGGTTAGGGTAGGTTTAGGATTAGTGTTTCAGTTAGGGTTTGGGTTCGGGTTAGGGTTAGGTTTAGGGTTAGGGTTTGATTTAGGGTTAGGGTTAGGTTTAGGGTTATTGTTAGGGTTTGGGTTAGGGTTAGGGTTAGGGCTAGGGTTAGTGTTAGGGTTAGGTTTAGTGTTAGCATTAGGGTTAGGATTAGGGTTAGGGTTAGGGTTTGGGTTAGGGTTAGGGTTAGGGTTAGGGTTGGGGTTAGGGTTAGGTTTAGTATTAGCATTAGGGTTAGGATTAGGGTTAGGGTTAGGGTTTGGGTTAGGGTTAGGGTTAGGGTTAGGGTTAGGGTTAGGGTTTGTTTTAGGGTTAGGGTTAGGTTTAGGGTTTGGGTGAGGTTTAGGGTTAGGGTTAGGATTAGGGTTAGGGTTTGTGTTAAGATTAGGGTTTGGGTTTGGGTTAAGGTAAGGGTTAGGGTTAGGGTTAGGGTTAGAGTTACGGTTTGGGTTAGAGTCGGATTTACGGTTAGGGTGAGGTGTTGGATTAGGGTTATGATTAAGGTTAGGGTTAGGATTAGGTTTAGGGTTAGGTTTCCGATTAGAGTTAGGTTTAGAGTTTGGGTTTGGGTAAGGGTTAAGGTTAGGGTTAGGGTTAGGGTTAGGGATAGGGTTAGGACTAGGATTAGGGTTAGGTTTAGGGTTAGGATTAGGGTTAGGTTTAGGGTTAGGGTTACGGTTTCGGTTTGGGTTATGTTTTGGGTTAGTTTTAGGGTTATGGTTAGGGTTTGGGTTGGGATAGGATTAGGGTTAGAGTTTGAGTTTGAATTAGGTTTAGAGTTAGCATTAGGGTTAGGGTTAGGTTTAGGATAAGTATTTCAGTTC
>JAJHUQ010000034.1:4400000-4407500 GCA_035773235.1 Eospalax fontanierii
ATGGTAGGGTTACGGTGTGGGTTTGGGTTAGGGTTAGGGTTTCGGTGTGGGTTATGTTTTGGGTTAGGTTTAGGGTTAGGATTAGGGTTTCGGTGTGGGTTATGTTTTGGGTTAGGTTTAGGGTTAGGGTTAGGGTTTCGGTTTGGGTTAGGATTAAGGTTAGGGTTTGAGTTTGAATTAGGTTTAGGGTTAGCATTAGGGTTAGGGTTAGGTTTAGGATTAGTGTTTCGGTTAGGGTTAAGGTTAGGGTTAGGGTTAGGGTTCCGATTAGAGTTAGGTTTAGAGTTTGGGTTTGGGTAAGGTTTAAGGTTAGGGTTAGGGTTAGGGTTAGGGTTAGGGTTAGTACTAGGATTAGGGTTAGGGTTAGGGTTAGGATTAGGGTTAAGTTTAGGGTTAGGGTTAGGGTTTCGGCTTGGGTTATGATTTGCATTAGGTTTAGGGTTAGGGTTAGAGTTTATTGTTATAGTTAGGGTTAGGATTAGGGTTAGGGTTTGAGTTTGAATTAGGTTTAGGGTTAGCATTAGGGTTAGGGTTAGGTTTAGGATAACTGTTTCAGTAAGGTTTAGGGTTAGGGTTAGGGTGAGGGTTAGGGTTTGATTTAGGGTTAGGGTTAGGGTTAGGGTTAGTGTTAGGGTTTGGGTTAGGGTTAGGGTT
Source organism: Eospalax fontanierii (assembly GCA_035773235.1). Taxonomy (NCBI): domain Eukaryota; kingdom Metazoa; phylum Chordata; class Mammalia; order Rodentia; family Spalacidae; genus Eospalax; species Eospalax fontanierii. Next base: position 4,400,655 of record JAJHUQ010000034.1, read on the forward strand.
AGGACTAGGGTTAGTGTTAGGGTTAAGTTTAGGGTTAGCATTAGGGTTAGGATTAGTGTTAGGGTTAGGGTTTGGGTTAGGTTTAGGGTTAGGGTTAGGGTTAGGGTTAGGGTTTGGGTTAGGGTTAGGGTTAAGGTTAGGGTTTGAGTTAGGGTTAGGGTTAGGATTAGGGTTATGGTTAGGGTTAGGATTAGGGTTAGGGTTTGTGTTAAGATTAGGGTTTGGGTTTGGGTTAGGGTTAGGGTTAGGGTTAGGGTTAGGGTTAGGGTTAGGGTTAGGGTTAGGTTTACAATTAGGGTTAGTGTTAAGGTTAGGGTTAGGGTTAGGGTTAGGATAAGAATAAAGGTTAGGGTTAGGGTTAGGATTAGGGTTATTATTTGGGTTATGGTTTGGGTTAGGATTTGGGTTTGGTTTAGAGTTAGGGTTAGGTTAGGGTTTGGGTTAGAGTTAGGGTTAGGGTTAGTGTAAAGTTTAGGGTGAGGTTTAGGGTTAGCGTTAGCGTTAGGTTTTGGGTTATGGTTAGGGTTAGGGTTAGAATTAGGGTTAGGGTTATGGTTAGGGTTAGGGTTAGGGTTAGGATAAGGATGAGTGTTAGGGTTAGGGTTAGGATTAGGGTTATTATTTGGGTTATGGTTTGGATTAGGGTTAGGGTTAGGGTTTGGGTTAGTGTTAGAGTTATGGTTTGAGTTAGGTTTCGGTTTAGGGTTAGGTTAGGGTTTGGGTTAGAGTTAGGGTTAGGGTTAGGGTTTGTTTTTGGTTTAGAGTTAGGGTTAGGTTAGGGTTTGGGTTAGAGTTAGGGTTAGGGTGAGTTGTTGGATTAGGGTTATGGTTAGGGTTAGGGTTAGGATTAGGGTTAGGGTTAGGGTTCCAATTAGAGTTAGGTTTAGAGTTTGGGTTTGGGTAAGGGTTAAGGTTAGGGTTAGGGTTAGGGTTAGGGTTAGGGTTAGGGTTAGGGTTAGGGTTAGGGTTTGTATTAAGATTAGGGTTTGGTTTTGGTTTAGGTTAGGGTTTGGGTTACAGTTAGGGTTAGGGTTAGGGTTTGGGTTTGGTTTAGTGTTAGGGTTAGGTTAGGGTTTGGGTTAGAGTTAGGGTTAGGGTGAGGTGTTGGATTAGGGTTATGGTTAGGGTTAGGGTTAGGATTAGGGTTAGGGTTAGGGTTCCGATTAGACTTAGGTTTAGAGTTTGGGTTTGGGTAAGGGTTAAGGTTAGGGTTAGGGTTAGGGTAAGAGTAAGGACTAGGATTAGGGTTAAGGTTAGGTTTAGGATTAGGTTTAGGGTTTGGGTTTAGTTTTCGGTTATGGTTAGGGTTAGTGTTAGGGTTAGGGTTTAGTGTTAGTGTTAGGGTTAGGGTTAGTGTTTCGGTTTGGGTTATGTTTTGGGTTAGGTTTAGGGTTAGAGTTAGGGTTTGGGTTCGGGTTAGAAATAGGGTTAGGGTTTGAGTTTGAATTAGGTTTAGGGTTAGCATTAGGGTTATAGTTAGGTTTAGGATTAGTGTTTCAGTTAGGGTTTGGGTTCAGATTAGGGTTAGGGTTAGGGTTTGATTTAGGGTTAGGGTTAGGTTTAGGGTTAGTGTTAGGGTTTGGGTTAGGGTTAGGGTTAGGACTAGGGTTAGTGTTAGGGTTAGGTTTAGTATTAGCATTAGGGTTAGGATTAGGGTTAGGGTTAGGGTTTGGGTTAGGGTTAGGGTTAGGGTTAGGGTTTGTTTTAGGGTTAGGGTTAGGGTTAGGGTTTGGGTGAGGGTTAGGGTTAGGGTTAGGATTAGGGTTAGGGTTTGTGATAAGAGTAGGGTTTGGGTTTGGGTTAGGGTAAGGGTTAGGGTTAGGGTTAGGGTTAGGGTTAGGGTTAGAATTAAGGTTAGGGTTAGGTTTAGGGTTAGGGTTAGGGTTAGAATAAGGATGAGGGTTAGGGTTAGGGTTAGGATTAGGGTTATTATTTGGGTTATGGTTTGGGTTAGTGTTAGGGTTAGGGTTTGGGTTAGTGTTAGAGTTACGGTTTGAGTTAGGGTTAGGTTTAGGGTTAGGTTAGGGTTTGGGTTAGAGTTAGGGTTAGGGTGAGGTGTTGGATTAGGGTTATGATTAGGGTTAGGGTTAGGATTAGGTTTAGGGTTAGGTTTCCGATTAGAGTTAGGTTTAGAGTTTGGGTTTGGGTAAGGGTTAAGGTTAGGGTTAGGGTTAGGGTTAGGGATAGGGTTAGGACTAGGATTAGGGTTATGTTTAGGGTTAGGATTAGGGTTAGGTTTAGGGTTAGGGTTACGGTTTCGGTTTGGGTTATGTTTTGGGTTAGTTTTAGGGTTAGGGTGAGGGTTTGGGTTGGGTTAGGATTAGGGTTAGGGTTTGAGTTTGAATTAGATTTAGAGTTAGCATTAGGGTTAGAGTTAGGTTTAGGATAAGTATTTCAGTTAGGGTTAGGGTTAGGGTTAGGGTTTGGGTTCGGGTTAGGGTTAGGGTTAGGGTTAGGTTTGATTTAGGGTTAAGGTTAGGGTTAGGGTTAGTGTTAGGGTTGGGTTAGGGTTAGGGTTAGGAGTAGGGTTAGTTTTCGGGTTAGGTTTAGGGTTAGCATTAGGGTTAGGATTAGCGTTAGGGTTAGGGTTTGGGTTAGGGTTAGGGTTAGGGTTAGGGTTAGGGTTCGGGTTAGGGTTAGGGTTAGGGTTAGCGTTAGGGTTAGGGTTAGGATTAGGGTTAGGGTTTGTGTTAAGATTAGGGTTTGGGTTTGGGTTAGGGTTAGGGTTAGGGTTAGGGTTAGAATTAGGGTTAGGGTTAAGGTTTAGGGTTAGGGTTAGGTTTAGGGTTTGTTTTTGGGTTAGGGTTAGGGTTAGGTTTAGGGTTAGGTTTAGGTTTTGGGTTAGCGATAGGGTTAGCGTTTGGGTTAGGTTTAGGGTTATGGTTAGGTTTAGTGTTAGGGTTAGGGTTTGGTTTAGGATTACGGTTAGGTTTAGGTTTTCGGTTAAGTTTCGGGTTAGGGTTAGGGTTTGCGTTCGGGTTGGGTTAGTGTTAGGGTTTTAGTTAGGGTTAGGGTTAGGGTTAGGGTTAGGTTCAGGGTTTGGGTTAGGGTTAGGCTTAGGGTTAGGGTTTGAGTTTGAGTTAGGTTTAGGGTTAGCATTATGGTTAGGATTAAGGTTAGGGTTAGGTTTTGGGTTAGGTTTAGGGTTAGGTTTAGGGTTTGGGTTAGGGTTAGGTTTGAATCTCGGTTAGTGTTAGGGTTAGGGTTAGTGTTAAGATTATGGTTAGGGTTAGGGTTTGGGTTAGGTTTTCTGTTAGGATTAGGGTTAGGGTTAGAATTAGGGTTACGGTTAGGGTTACGGTTAGGGTTAGGGTTAGGATAAGGATGAGGGTTAGGGTTAGGGTTAGGATTAGGGTTATTATTTGGGTTATGGTTTGGGTTAGGGTTAAGGTTTGGGTTAGTGTTAGAGTTAGGGTTTGAGTTAGGGTTTGGTTTAGGCTTAGGTTAGGGTTAGGGTTAGGGTTAAAGTAAGGGTTAAGGTTAGGGTTGGGACTAAGATTAGGGTTAGGGTTAGGGTTAGGGTTTGGTTTAGGGTTAGGGGTAAGGGGTTAGGGGTTAAGTTTAGGTTTAGGGTTAGGGTTAGGGATTGGTTTAGGGTTAGGGTTAGCTTTTGGGTTAGGGTTAGGGTTAGGGTTAGTGTTAGGGTTAGGGTTTGGTTTAGGATTACGGTTAGGTTTAGGTTTTCGGTTAAGTATCGGTTTAGGGTTATGGGTTGCGTTCGGGTTGGGTTAGTGTTAGGGTTTTAGTTAGGGTTAGGGTTAGGGTTAGGGTTAGGGTTTGGGTTAGGGTTAGGCTTAGGGTTATAGTTTGAGTTTGAGTTAGGTTTAGGGTTAGCATTAGGGTTAGGATTAGGGTTAGGGTTAGGGTTTGGGTTAGGGTTAGGGTTAGGGTTAGGGTTAGGGTTTTGGTTAGGGTTAGGTTTGAACCTGGTTGAGTGTTAGGGTTATGGTTAGTGTTAAGATTATGGTTAGGGTTAGGGTTAGGGTTAGGTTTTGGGTTAGGGTTAGGGTTAGAATTAGGTTTAGGGTTAGGGTTAGGGTTAGGGTTAGGGTTAGGATAAGGATGAGGGTTAGGGTTAGGGTTAGGATTAGGGTTATTATTTGGGTTATGGTTTGGGTTAGGGTTAGTGTTAGGGTTTGGGTTAGTGTTAGAGTTAGGGTTTGAGTTAGGGTTAGGTTTAGGCTTACATTGGTGTTTGGGTTCGAGTTAGGGTTAGGGTTAGGGTTTGGGTTTGGTTTAGAGTTAGGGTTAGGTTAGGGTTTGGGTTAGAGTTAGGGTTAGGGTGAGGTGTTGGATTACGGTTATGGTTAGGGTTAGGGTTAGGATTAGGGTTATGGTGAGGGTTCCGATTAGAGTTAGGTTTAGAGTTTGGGTTTGGGTAAGGGTTAAGGTTAGGGTTAGGGTTAGGGTTAGGGTTAGGGTTAGGGTTAGTGTTAGGATTAGGTTTAGGGTTTGGTTTTAGGTTTCGGTTATGGTTAGTGTTAGTGTTAGGGTTTAGGGTTTAGTGTTAGGGTTATGGTTAGGGTTTCGGTTTGGGTTATGTTTTGGGTTAGGTTTAGGGTTAGGGTTAGGGTTTCGGTTCGGGTTAGAAATAGGGTTAGGGTTTGAGTTTTAATTAGGTTTAGGGTTAGCATTATGGTTAGGGTAGGTTTAGGATTAGTGTTTCAGTTAGGGTTTGGGTTCGGGTTAGGGTTAGGTTTAGGGTTAGGGTTTGATTTAGGGTTAGGGTTAGGTTTAGGGTTATTGTTAGGGTTTGGGTTAGGGTTAGGGTTATGACTAGGGTTAGTGTTAGGGTTAGGTTTAGTGTTAGCAATAGGGTTAGGATTAGGGTTAGGGTTAGGGTTTGGGTTAGGGTTAGGGTTAGGGTTAGGGTTAGGGTTAGGGTTAGGGTTAGGGTTAGGGTGTGTTTTAGGGTTACGGTTATGGTTAGGGTTTGGGTGAGGGTTAGGTTTAGGGTTAGGATTAGGGTTAGTGTTTGTGTTAAGTTTAGGGTTTGGGTTTGGGTTAGGGTATGGGTTAGGGTTAGGGTTAGGGTTAGGGTTAGTGTTAGGGTTAGGGTCAGGGTTAGAATTAGGGTTAGGGTTAGGTTTAGGGTTAGGGTTAGGGTTAGAATAAGGATGAGGGTTAGGGTTAGGATTAGGGTTATAATTTGGGTTATGGTTTGGGTTAGTGTTGGTGTTAGGGTTTGGGTTAGTGTTAGAGTTAGGGCTTGAGTTAGGGTTAGGTTTAGGGTTAGGTTAGGGTTTCGGTTAGAGATAGGGTTAGGGTTAGGTTAGGGTTTGGGTTAGAGTTAGGGTTAGGGTGAGGTGGTGGATTAGGGTTATGGTTAGGGTTAGGGTTAGGATTAGGTTTAGGGTTAGGGTTCCGATTAGAGTTAGGTTTAGAGTTTGGGTTTGGGTAAGGGTTAAGGTTAGGGTTAGGGTTAGGGTTAGGGTTAGGGTTAGGACTAGGATTAGGGTTAGGGTTAGGATTAGGGTTAGGGTTAGGGTTAGGGTTACGGTTCCGGTTTGGGTTATGTTTTGGGTTAGTTTAAGGGTTAGGTTTAGGGTTTGGGATGGGTTAGGATTAGGGTTAGGGTTTGAGTTTGAATTAGGTTTAGGGTTAGCTTTAGGGTTATAGTTAGGGTTAGGGTTAGGGTTAGGGTTAGGGTTAGGGTGAGGGTTAGGGTTAGGGTTAGGATAAGTGTTTCAGTTAGGGTTAGGGTTAGGGTAAGGGTTTGTGTTCGGGTTAGGGTTAGGGTTAGGGTTAGGTTTTGATTTAGGGTTAAGATTATTGTTAGGGTTAGTGTTAGGGTTTGTGTTAGGGTTAGGGTTAGGAGTAGGGTTAGTTTTAGGGTTAGGTTTAGGGTTAGCATTAGGGTTAGGATTAGCGTTAAGGTTAGGGTTTGGGTTAGGGTTAGGGTTAGGGTTAGGATTAGGGTTTGGGTTAGGGTTAGGGTTAGGGTTAGGGTTAGCGTTAGGGTTAGGGTTAGGGTTAGGATTAGGGTTAGGGTTTGTGTTAAGATTAGGGTTTGGGTTTGGGTTAGGGTTAGGGTTAGGGTTAGGGTTAGGGTTAGTGATAGGGTTAGAATTAGGGTTAGGATTAAGATTAGGGTTAGGGTTAGGTTTAGGGTTCTGGTTAGGGTTAGGGTTGGTGTTAAGATTTGGTTAGGGTTAGGGTTTGGGTTAGGTTTTCTGTTAGGATTAGGGTTAGGGTTAGAATTAGGGTTACGGTTAGGGTTACGGTTAGGGTTAGGGTTAGGATAAGGATGAGGGTTAGGGTTAGGGTTAGGATTAGGGTTATTATTTGGGTTATGGTTATGGTTAGGGTTAGGGTTAGGATTAGGGTTATGGTGAGGGTTCCGATTAGAGTTAGGTTTAGAGTTTGGGTTTGGGTAAGGGTTAAGGTTAGGGTTAGGGTTAGGGTTATGGTTAGTGTTAGTGTTAATGTTAGGGTTTAGTGTTAGGGTTATGGTTAGGGTTTCGGTTTGGGTTATGTTTTGGGTTAGGTTTAGGGTTAGGGTTAGGGTTTCGGTTCGGGTTAGAAATAGGGTTAGGGTTTGAGTTTTAATTAGGTTTAGGGTTAGCATTATGGTTAGGGTAGGTTTAGGATTAGTGTTTCAGTTAGGGTTTGGGTTCGGGTTAGGGTTAGGTTTAGGGTTAGGGTTTGATTTAGGGTTAGGGTTAGGTTTAGGGTTATTGTTAGGGTTTGGGTTAGGGTTAGGGTTATGACTAGGGTTAGTGTTAGGGTTAGGTTTAGTGTTAGCAATAGGGTTAGGATTAGGGTTAGGGTTAGGGTTAGGGTTAGGGTTAGGGTTAGGGTTAGGGTTAGGATTAGGGTTAGGGTGTGTTTTAGGGTTAGGGTTAT
>JAJHUQ010000034.1:4417500-4425000 GCA_035773235.1 Eospalax fontanierii
TATGGTTAGGGTCAGGGTTAGGGTTAGGGTTTAGGGTTAGGGTTAGGTTTAAGGTTAGGGTTTCGGTTTTGGTTATGTTTTGGGTTAGGTTTAGGGTTAGGGTTAGGGTTTGAGTTGGAATTAGGTTTAGGGTTAGCATTAGGGTTAGGGTTAGGTTTAGGATCAGTGTTTCAGTTAAGGTTAGGGTTAGGGTTAGGGTTTGGGTTCGGGTTAGGGTTAGGGTTAGGTTTAGGTTTTGATTTAGGGTTAGGGTTTGGGTTAGGGTTTTTGTTAGGGTTTGGGTTAGGGTTAGGGTTAAGACTAGGGTTCATGTTAGGGTTAGGTTTAGGGTTAGCATTAGGGTTAGGATTAGGGTTAGGCTTACGGTTTGGGTTAGGGTTAGGGTTAGGGTTAGGGTTAGGGTTAGGGTTAGTGTTTGGGTTAGGGTTAGGGTTAGGGTTAGGGTTAGGGTTAGGGTTAGGGTTTGGGTTAGGGTTAGGTTTAGCATTAGGGTTAGGGTTAGGGTTAGGGTTAGCTCTAGGGTTAGGGTTAGGGTTTGGGTTTGGGTTAGGGTTTGGGTTAGGGTGAGGGTTTGGGTTAGGGTTAGGGTTAGGGTTCAGGTTAGGATTTGTGTTAGGGTTAGGGTTAGAGTCGGATTTGGGTTAGAGTTATGGTGAGGGTTAGGGGTTCGGTTAGGGTTAGGGTTACGGTTAGGGTTAGGGTTATGGTTAGGGTTAGGATTAGGGTTAGGGTTAGGGTTAGGTTTTGGGTTAGGATTAGGGTTAGGGTTAGGGTTAGGGTTAGGGTTAGGGTTAGGACTAGGATTAGGGTTATGGTTAGGGTTAGGGTTAGGATTAGGGTTAGGGTTAGGGTTCCGATTAGAGTTAGGTTTAGAGTTTGGGTTTGGGTAAGGGTTAAGGTTAGGTTTAGGGTTAGGGTTAGGGTTAGGGTTAGGACTAGGATTAGGGCTAGGGTTAGGGTTAGGATTAGGGTTAGGGTTTGGTTTTAGGTTTGGGTTATGGATAGGGTCAGGGTTAGGGTTAGGGTTTAGGGTTAGGGTTAGGTTTAAGGTTAGGGTTTCGTTTTGGGTTATGTTTTGGGTTAGGTTGAGGGTTAGGGTTAGGGTTTGAGTTGGAATTAGGTTTAGGGTTAGCATTAGCGTTAGGGTTAGGTTTAGGATTAGTGTTTCAGTTAGGGTTAGGGTTAGGGTTAGGGTTTGGTTTCTGGTTAGGGTTAGGGTTAGGTTTAGGGTTTGATTTAGGGTTAGGGTTAGGGTTAGGCTTAGTGTTAGGTTTTGGGTTAGGGTTAGGTTTAGGACTAGGGTTAGTGTTAGGGTTAGGTTTAGGGTTAGCATTAGGGTTAGGATTAGGGTTAGGGTTAGGTTTTAGGTTAGGGTTAGGGTTAGGGTTAGGTTTAGGGTTAGGGTTAGGGTTTGGGTTAGGGTTAGGGTTAGGGTTACGGTTTGGTTTAGGGTTAGGGTTAGGGTTAGGATTAGGGTTAGGGTTTGTGTTAAGATTAGAGTTTGGGTTTGGGTTAAGGTTAGGGTTAGGGTTTGGGTTAAGGTTACGTTTAGGGTTAGGGTTTGTGTTAGGGTTAGGATTAGGAGTAGGGTTAGGGTTTACGTTTTCGGTTAGGGTTAGTGTTAGGGTTAGTATTAGGATTAGGGTATGGGTTAGGGTTTAGGTTTGGTTATGTTTAGGGTTAGGGTTAGGGTTATGGTTAGGTTTAGGGTTAGGGTTAGGGTTAGGGTGAGGGTGAGGTTTTGGGTTAAGTTTAGGGTTAGGATTAGGGTTTGGTTTTGCGTTAGGGTTTGGATTAGTTTTAGGGTTTGGGTTAGGGTTAGGGTTAGGGTTAGGGTTAGGATTTGGGTTAGGGTTAGGGTTAGGGTTCGGGTTTGGGTTAGATTTAGGGTGAGGGTTAGGTGTTGGGTTAGGATTAGGGTTACGGTTAGGATTAGGATTACGGTTAGGGTTCGGATTAGGGTTAGTTTTAAAGTTTGGTTTTGGGTAAGGGTAAGGGTTAGGGTTAGGGTTAGGATAAGGATGAGGGTTAGGTTTAGGGTTAGGATTACGGTTAGTATTTGGGTTATGGTTTAGATTTGGAGTAGAATTACGGGTTGGGTTAGTGTTAAGATTAGGGTTAGAGTTAGGGTTAGGGTTAGGGTTTGGGTTTGGGTTAGGGTTAGGTTTAGGTTAGGGTTTGGGTTAGAGTTAGGTTTAGGGTTATGGGTTGGATTAGGGTTATGGTTAGGGTTAGTTTTAAGATTAGGGTTAGGGTTAGGCTTTAGGTTTGGTTTATGGTTAGGGTTAGGGTTAGGGTTTAAGTGTAGGATTAGGGTTAGTGTTAGGGTTTGGGTTAGGGTTAGGCTGACGGTGTGGGTTTTGGTTAGGGTTAGGGTTAGGTTTAGGGTTTCGGTGTGGGTTATGTTTTGGGTTAGGTTTAGGGTTAGGGTTAGGGTTTCGGTTCGGGTTAGGATTAGGGTTAGGTTTTGAGTTTGAATTAGGTTTAGGGTTAGCATTAGGGTTAGGGTAAGGTTTAGGATTAGTGTTTCGGTTAGGGTTAGGGTTAGGGTTAGGGTTTGGGTTAGGGTTAGGGTTAGGATTAGTGGTTAGGTTTAGGTTTAGGGTTATTATTAGGGTTTGGGTTAGTGTTAGTGTTAGGGTTTGGGTTTTAGTTAGAATTAGGGTTAGTGTTAGGGTTAGGTTTTCTGTTAGTGTTAGGGTTAAGCTTAGTGTTAGTGTTAGGGTTTGGGTTAGGGTTAGGTTTAGGTTTAGAGTTAGGATTAGGTTTAGTGTTAGGGTTATATTTAGGGTTTAGTTTAGGAGTAGCGTTAGGGTTAGGTTTAGGGTTTGGGTTAGGTTTAGGGTTAGGGTTAGGGTTTGGGTTCGGGTTCGGGTTAGGGTTAGGGTTAGGGTTTGAGTTAGGGTTAGGTTTAGGGTTAGGGGTAGGGTTAGGGTTAGGGTTAGGGTTTGGTTTAGGGTTAGGGTTAGGGTTAGGGTTAGGGTTAGGGTTTGGGTTAGGGTTAGGGTTAGGGTTAGGTTTTGGGTTAGGGTTAGGGGTGGGGGTAGGGTTAGGGTTTGGGTTAGGATTAGGGTTAGGTTTAGGGTTTGGGTTAGGGTTAGGGTTAGGGTTACGGTTAGGGTTAGGATTAGGGTTAGGGTTTGTGTTAAGGTCACGGTTTGCGTTTGGGTTAGCGTTAGGGTTAGGTTTAGGGTTTGATTTAGGGTTAGGGTTAGGCTTAGCGTTAGTGTTACGGTTTCGGTTACGGGTAGGGGTAGGACCAGGGTTACTGTTACGGTTAGGTTTAGGGTTAGCATTAGGGTTAGGATTAGGGTTAGGGTTAGGGTTTGTGTTAGGGTTAGGGTTAGGGTTAGGGTTAGGGTTTGGGTTAGGGTTAGGGTTAGGGTTAGTGTTTGGGTTAGGGTTAGAGTTAGGGTTAGGGTTAGGGTTAGTGTTTGGGTTAGGATTAGGGTTAGGGTTAGGGTTTGGGTTAGGGTTAGGGTTAGGGTTAGGGTTTATGTTAAGATTAGGGTTTGGTTTTGGGTTAGGGTTAGGGTTAAGTTTAGGGTTAGGTTTAGAATTAGGGTTAGTGTTAAGGTTAGGGTTAGGGTTAGGTTTAGGATAAGGATGAGGGTTAGGGTTAGGGTTATGATTAGTGTTATTATTTGGGTTATGGTTTGGGTTAGGGTTAGGGTTAGGGTTAGGGTTAGGATTTGGGTTAGTGTTAGAGCTAGGTATTGAGTTAGGGTTAGGTTTAGGGTTAGGTTAGGTTTTGGGTTAGAGTTAGGGTTAGGGTTAGGGTTTGGGTTAAGATCACGGTATGCGTTTGGGTTAGGGTTAGGGTTAGGTTTAGGGTTTGATTTAGGGTTAGGGTTAGGCTTAGGGTTAGTGTTAGGGTTTGGGTTAGGGTTAGGGTTAGGACCAGGGTTAGTGTTAGGGTTAGGTTTAGGGTTAGCATTAGGGTTAGGATTAGGGTTAGGGTTAGGGTTTGTGTTAGGGTTAGGGTTAGGGTTAGGGTTAGGGTTTGGGTTAGGGTTAGGGTTAGGGTTAGTGTTTGGGTTAGGGTTAGAGTTAGGGTTAGGGTTAGGGTTAGTGTTTGGGTTAGGATTAGGGTTAGGGTTAGGGTTTGGGTTAGGGTTAGGGTTAGGGTTAGGGTTACGGTTAGGGTTAGGATTAGGGTTAGGGTTTATGTTAAGATTAGGGTTTGGTTTTGGGTTAGGGTTAGGGTTAAGTTTAGGGTTAGGTTTAGAATTAGGGTTAGTGTTAAGGTTAGGGTTAGGGTTAGGGTTAGGAAAAGGATGAGGGTTAGGGTTAGGGTTATGATTAGTGTTATTATTTGGGTTATGGTTTGGGTTAGGGTTAGGGTTAGGGTTAGGGTTAGGATTTGGGTTAGTGTTAGAGTTAGGTTTTGAGTTAGGGTTAGGTTTAGGGTTAGGTTAGGTTTTGGGTTAGAGTTAGGGTTAGGGTTAGGGTTTGGGTTTGGTTTAGAGTTAGGGTTAGGTTAGGGTGTGGGTTAGAGTTAGGGTTAGGGTGAGGTTTTGGATTAGGGTTATGGTTAGGGTTAGGGTTAGGATTAGGGTTACGGTTAGGGTTCCGATTAGAGTTAGGTTTAGAGTTTGGGTTTGGGTAAGGGTTAAGGTTAGGTTTAGGGTTAGGGTTAGGGTTAGTGTTAGGATTAGGGTTAGGGTTAGGGTTCCGATTAGAGTTAGGTTTAGAGTCTGGGTTTCGGTAAGGGTTAAGTTTAGGTTTAGGTTTAGGGTTAGGGGTAGGGTTAGGACTAGGATTAGGGTTAGGGTTAGGGTTAGGTTAGGGTTTATGTTAGAGTTAGGGTTATGGTTAGGGTTTGGTTTAGGGTTATGGTTAGGGTTAGGCTTTAGGTTTGGGTTATGGTTAGGGTTAGGGTTAGGGTTTGAGGGTAGGATTAGGGTTAGTGTTAGGGTTTGGGTTAGGGTTAGGGTTAGGGTTAGGGTTTCGGTGTGGGTTATGTTTTGGGTTAGGTTTAGGGTTAGGGTTAGGGTTTCGGTTCAGGTTAGGATTAGGGTTAGGGTTTGAGTTTGAATTAGGTTTAGGGTTAGCATTAGGGTTAGGGTTAGGTTTAGGATTAGTGTTTCGGTTAGGGTTAGGGTTAGGGTTAAGGTTAGTGTTAGGGTTAGGGTTCCGATTAGAGTTAGGTTTAGAGTTTGGGTTTGGGTAAGGTTTAAGGTTAGGGTTCGGGTTAGGGTTAGGGTTAGGGTTAGGGTTAGTACTAGGATTAGGTTTAGGGTTAGGGTTAGGATTAGGGTTAGGGTTAGGGTTAGGGTTAGGGTTTCGGTTTGGGTTATGTTTTGGGTTAGGTTTAGGTTTAGGGTTCGGGTTAGGGTTAGGGTTAGGGTTAGGGTTAGGGTTTGAGTTTGAATTAGGTTTAGGGTTAGCATTAGGGTTGGGGTTGGGTTTAGGGTTTGTTTTGGGGTTAGGGTTGGGGTTAGGATTAGTGTTAGGGTTTGGGTTAGGGTTAGGGGTAGGACTAGGGTTAGTGTTAGGGTTAGGTTTAGGGTTAGCATTAGGGTTAGGATTAGGGTTAGGGTTAGGGTTTGTGTTAGGGTTAGGGTTAGGGTTAGGGTTTGGGTTAGGGTTATGGTTAGGGTTAGGGTTAAGGTTTGGGTTAGGCTTAGGGTTAGGGTTAGGGTTTGGGGTAGGGTTAGGGTTAGGTTTAGAATTAGGGTTAGTGTTAAGGTTAGGGTTAGGGTTAGGGTTAGGGTTAGGGTTAGTGTTAGGTTTAGGGTTTCGGTTAGGGTTAGGGTTTGGGTTAGGGTTAGGGTTAGGGTTTGGGTTAGGGTTAGGGTTAGGGTTAGGGTTAGGGTTTGGGTTAGGGTTAGGGTTATGGTTAGGTTTTGAGTTAGGGTTAGGGTTAGGGTTAGGGTTTGGGTTAGGATTAGTGTTAGGGTTAGGGTTTGGGTTAGGGTTAGGGTTAGGGTTAGGGTTAGGGTTAGGATTAGGGTTAGGGTTTGTGTTAAGATTAGGGTTTGGGTTTGGGTTTGGGTTAGGGTTAGGGTTATGGTTAGGGTTAGGGTTAGGGTTAGGTTTACAATTAGGGTTAGTGTTAAGGTTAGGGTTAGGGTAAGGGTTAGGATAAGGATGAAGGTTAGGGTTAGGTTTAGGATTAGGGTTACTATTTGGGTTATGGTTTGGGTTAGGGTTAGGGTTAGGGTTTGGTTTAGTGTTAGAGTTAGGGTTTGAGTTCGGGTTAGGTTTAGGGTTAGATTAGGGTTTGTGTTAGAGTCAGTGTTAGGGTTACGGTTTGGGTTTGGTTTAGGGTTAGGGTTAGGTTAGGGTTTGGGTTAGAGTTAGGGTTAGGGTGAGGTGTTGGATTAGGGTTATGGTTATGGTTAGGGTTAGGGTTTGGGTTAGTGTTAGAGTTAGGGTTTGAGTTAGGGTTAGGTTTAGGCTTACGTTGGGGTTTGGGTTACAGTTAGGGTTAGGGTTAGGGTTTGGGTGTGGTTTAGAGTTAGGGTTAGGTTAGGGTTTGGGTTAGAGTTAGGGTTAGGGTGAGGTGTTGGATTAGGGTTATGGTTAGGGTTAGGGTTAGGATTAGGGTTAGGGTTAGGGTTCCGATTAGAGTTAGGTTTAGAGTTTGGGTTTCGGTAAGGGTTAAGGTTAGGTTTAGGGTTAGGGTTAGGGTTAGGGTTAGGGTTAGGACTAGGATTAGGGCTATGGTTAGGGTTAGGGTTAGGATTAGGGTTAGGGTTAGGGTTCCGATTAGAGTTAGGTTTAGAGTTTGGGTTTGGGTAAGGGTTAATGTTAGGTTTAGGGTTAGTGTTAGGGTTAGGGTTAGGACTAGGATTAGGGTTAGGTTTAGGGTTTGGGTTATGGTTAGGGTAAGTGTTAGGGTTAGGGTTTAGGGTTAGGATTAGGTTTAGGGTAAGGGTTTTGGTTTGGGTTATGTTTTGGGTTAGGTTTAGGGTTAGGGTTAGGGTTTGAATTGGAATTAGGTTTAGGGTTAGCATTAGGGTTAGGGTTAGGTTTAGGATTAGTGTTTCAGTTAGGGTTATGGTTATGGTTAGGGTTTGGGTTCGAGTTAGGGTTAGGTTTAGGTTTAGGGTTTGATTTAGGTTTAGGGTTAGGGTTAGGGTTAGTGTTAGGGTTTGGGTTAGGGTTAGGGTTAGGACTAGGGTTAATGGTAGGGTTAGGTTTAGGGTTAGCATTAGGGTTAGGATTAGGGTTAGGGTTAGGGTTTGGGGTTTGGTTAGGGTTAGGGTTAGGTTTAGGGTTAAGGTTTGGGTTAGGGTTAGGGTTAGGGTTAGGGTTAGCGTTTGGGTTAGGGTTAGGGTGAGGGTTAGGGTTAGGGTTAGGGTTCCGATTAGAGTTAGGTTTAGAGTTTGGGTTTGGGTAAGGGTTAAGTTTAGGATTAGGGTTAGGGTTAGGGGTAGGGTTAGGACTAGGATTAGGGTTAGGGTTAGGGTTAGGTTAGGGTTTATGTTAGAGTTAGGGTTAGGGTTAGGGTTAGGGTTAGGGTTAGGATTTGGGTTAGTGTTAGAGTTAGGT
>JAJHUQ010000034.1:4437500-4462500 GCA_035773235.1 Eospalax fontanierii
GTTAGGGTTACGGTTTGGGTTTGGTTTAGAGTTAGGGTTAGTTTAGGGTTTGGGTTAGAGTTAGGGTTAGGGTAAGGTTTTGGATTAGGGTTATGGTTAGGGTTAGGGTTAGTGTTACGGTTAGAGTTAGGGTTTGAGTTAGGGTTAGGTTTAGGCTTACGTTGGGGTTTGGGTTACAGTTAGGGTTAGGGTTAGGGTTTGGGTTTGGTTTAGAGTTAGGGTTAGGTTAGGGTTTGGGTTAGAGTTAGGGTTAGGGTGAGGTGTTGGATTAGGGTTATGGTTAGGGTTAGGGTTAGGATTAGGGTTAGGGTTAGGGTTCCGATTAGAGTTAGGTTTAGAGTTTGGGTTTCGGTAAGGGTTAAGGTTAGGTTTAGGGTTAGGGTTAGGGTTAGGACTAGGATTAGGGTTATGGTTAGGGTTAGGGTTAGGATTAGGGTTAGTGTTAGGGTTCCGATTAGAGTTTGGTTTAGAGTTTGGGTTTGGGTAAGGGTTAAGGTTAGGTTTAGGGTTAGGGTTAGGGTTAGGGTTAGGACTAGGATTAGGGTTAGGTTTAGGTTTTGGATTAGGGTTAGGGTTTGGTTTCAGGTTTGGGTTATGGTTAGGGTAAGTGTTAGGGTTAGGGTTTAGGGTTAGGATTAGGTTTAGGGTAAGGGTTTCGGTTTGGGTTATGTTTTGGGTTAGGTTTAGGGTTAGGGTTAGGGTTTGAATTGGAATTAGGTTTAGGGTTAGCATTAGGGTTAGGGTTAGGTTTAGGATTAGTGTTTCAGTTAGGGTTAGGGTTAGGGTTAGGGTTTGGGTTCGAGTTAGGGTTAGGTTTAGGTTTAGGGTTTGATTTAGGGTTAGGGTTAGGGTTAGGTTTAGTGTTAGGGTTTGGGTTAGGGTTAGGGTTAGGACTAGGGTTAGTGGTAGGGTTAGGTTTAGGGTTAGCATTAGGGTTAGGATTAGGGTTAGGGTTAGGGTTTGGGGTTTGGTTAGGGTTAGGGTTAGGTTTATGGTTAAGGTTTGGGTTAGGGTTAGGGTTAGGGTTAGGGGTAGCGTTTGGGGTAGGGTTAGGGTTAGGGTTAGGGTTAGGGGTCCGATTAGAGTTAGGATTAGAGGTTGGGTTTCGGTAAGGGTTAAGTTTAGGGTTAGGGTTACGGTTAGGGGTAGGGTTAGTACTAGGATTAGTGTTAGGGTTAGGGTTAGGTTAGGGATTATGTTAGAGTTAGGGTAAGGGTTAGGGTTAGGGTTAGGGTTAGGATTTGGTTTAGTGTTAGAGTTAGGTTTTGAGTTAGGGTTAGGTTTAGGTTTAGGTTAGGGTTTGGGTTAGAGTTAGGGTTAGGGTTAGGGTTTGGGTTTGATTTAGAGTTAGGGTTAGGTTAGGGTTTGGGTTAGAGTTAGGGTTAGGTTGAGGTTTTGGATTAGGGTTATGGTTAGGATTAGGGTTAGGATTAGGGTTACGGTTAGGGTTCAGATTAGAGTTAGGTTTAGAGTTTGGGTTTGGGTAAGGGTTAAGGTTAGGTTTGGGATTAGGGTTAGGTTTAGGATTAGGTTTAGGTTTGGGTTAGGGTTAGGGTTCAGATTAGAGTTAGGTTTAGAGTTTGGGTTTCGGTAAGGGTTAAGTTTAGGTTTAGGGTTAGGGTTAGGGGTAGGGTTAGGACTAGGATTAGGGTTAGGGTTAGGGTTAGGTTAGGGTTTATGTTAGGTTAGGGTTAGGGTTAGGGTTTGGATTAGGGTTATGGTTAGGGTTAGGCTTTAGGTTTGGGTTATGGTTAGGGTTAGGGTTAGGGTTTAAGTGTAGGATTAGGGTTAGTGTTAGGGTTTGGGTTAGGGTTAGGGTTACAGTGTGGGTTTGGGTTAGGGTTAGGGTTAGGGTTAGGGTTTCGGTGTGGGTTATGTTTTGGGTTAGGTTTAGGGTTAGGGTTAGGGTTTCGGTTCAGGTTAGGATTAGGGTTAGGGTTTGAGTTTGAATTAGGTTTAGGGTTACCATTAGGGATAGGGTTAGGTTTAGGATTAGTGTTTCGGTTAGGGTTAGGGTTAGGGTTAGGGTTAGGGTTAGCGTTAGGGTTCCGATTAGAGTTAGGTTTAGAGTTTGGGTTTGGGTAAGGTTTAAGGTTAGGGTTAGTACTAGGATTAGGTTTAGGGTTAGGGTTAGGATTAGGGTTAGGGTTAGGGTTAGGGTTAGGGTTTCGGTTTGTGTTATGTTTTGGGTTAGGTTTAGGTTTAGGGTTCGGGTTAGGGTTAGGGTTAGGGTTAGGGTTAGGGTTTGAGTTTGAATTAGGTTTAGGGTTAGCATTAGGGTTAGGGTTAGGTTTAGGGTTTGATTTAGGGTTAGGGTTAGGTTTAGGGTTAGTGTTAGGGTTTGGGTTAGGGTTAGGGTTAGGACTAGGGTTAGTGTTAGGGTTAGGTTTAGGGTTAGCATTAGGGTTAGGATTAGGGTTAGGGTTAGGGTTTGTGTTAGGGTTAGGGTTAGGGTTAGGGTTTGGGTTAGGGTTAGGGTTAGGGTTAGGGTTAGGGTTAGGGTTTGGGTTAGGATTAGGGTTAGGGTTAGGGTTTGGGTTAGGGTTAGGGTTAGGTTTAGAATTAGGGTTAGTGTTAAGGTTAGGGTTAGGGTTAGGGTTAGGGTTAGGGTTAGTGTTAGGTTTAGGGTTTCGGTTAGGTTTAGGGTTAGGGTTAGGGTTAGGGTTTGGGTTAGGGTTAGGGTTAGGGTTAGGGTTAGGGTTTGGGTTAGGGTTAGGGTTATGGTTAGGGTTTGAGTTAGGGTTAGGGTTAGGGTTAGGGTTTGGGTTAGGATTAGGGTTAGGGTTAGGGTTTGGGTTAGGGTTAGGGTTATGGTTAGGGTTTGAGTTAGGGTTAGGGTTAGGGTTAGGGTTTGGGTTAGGATTAGGGTTAGGGTTAGGGTTTGGGTTCGAGTTAGGGTTAGGTTTAGGTTTAGGGTTTGATTTAGTGTTAGGGTTAGGGTTAGGTTTAGTGTTAGGGTTTGGGTTAGGGTTAGGGTTAGGGTTAGGGTTTGGGTTAGGGTTAGGGTTATGGTTAGGGTTTGAGTTAGGGTTAGGGTTAGGGTTAGGGTTTGGGTTAGGATTAGGGTTAGGGTTAGGGTTTGGGTTAGGGTTAGGGTTAGGGTTACGGTTAGGGTTAGGATTAGGGTTAAGGTTTGTGTTAAGATTAGGGTTTGGGTTTGGGTTAGGGTTAGGGTTATGGTTAGGGTTAGGGTTAGGGTTAGGTTTACAATTAGGGTTAGTGTTAAGGTTAGGGTTAGGGTAAGGGTAGGAAAAGGATGAAGGATAGGGTTAGGGTTAGGATTAGGGTTACTATTTGGGTTATGGTTTGGGTTAGGGTTAGGGTTAGGGTTTGGGTTAGTGTTAGAGTTAGGGTTTGAGTTAGGGTTAGGTTTAGGGTTAGATTAGGGTTTGGGTTAGAGTCAGTGTTAGGGTTACGGTTTGGGTTTGGTTTAGAGTTAGGGTTAGTTTAGGGTTTGGGTTAGAGTTAGGGTTAGGGTGAGGTGTTGGATTAGGGTTATGGTTAGGCTTAGGGTTTGGTTTAGTGTTAGAGTTAGGGTTTGAGATAGGGTTAGGTTTAGGCTTACGTTGGGGTTTGGGTTACAGTTAGGGTTAGGGTTAGGGTTTGGGTTTGGTTTAGAGTTAGGGTTAGGTTAGGGTTTGGGTTAGAGTTAGGGTTAGGGTGAGGTGTTGGCTTAGGGTTATGATTAGGGTTAAGGTTAGGATTAGGGTTAGGGTTAGGGTTCCGATTAGAGTTAGATTTAGAGTTTGGGTTTCGGTAAGGGTTAAGGTTAGGTTTAGGGTTAGGGTTAGGGTTAGGACTAGGATTAGGGTTATGGTTAGGGTTAGGGTTAGGATTAGGGTTAGGGTTAGGGTTCCGATTAGAGTTAGGTTTAGAGTTTGGGTTTGGGTAAGGGTTAAGGTTAGGTTTAGGGTTAGGGTTAGGGTTAGGGTTAGGACAAGGATTAGGGATAGGTTTAGGTTTTGGATTAGGGTTAGGGTTTGGTTTCAGGTTTGGGTTACGGTTAGGGTAAGTGTTAGGGTTAGGGTTTAGGGTTAGGATTAGGTTTAGGGTAAGGGTTTCGGTTTGGGTTATGTTTTGGGTTAGGTTTAGGGTTAGGGTTAGGGTTTGAATTGGAATTAGGTTTAGGGTTAGCATTAGGGTTAGGGTTAGGTTTAGGATTAGTGTTTCATTTAGGGTTAGGGTTAGGGTTAGGGTTTGAGTTCGAGTTAGGGTTAGGTTTAGGTTTAGGGTTTGATTTAGGGTTTGGGTTAGGGTTAGGGTTAGGACTAGGGTTAGTGGTAGGGTTAGGTTTAGGGTTAGCATTAGGGTTAGGATTAGGGTTAGGGTTAGGGTTTGGGGTTTGGTTAGGGTTAGGGTTAGGTTTATGGTTAAGGTTTGGGTTAGGGTTAGGGTTAGGGTTAGGGTTAGCGTTTGGGTTAGGGTTAGGGTTAGGGTTAGGGTTAGGGTTCCGATTAGAGTTAGGTTTAGAGTTTGGGTTTCGGTAAGGGTTAAGTTTAGGTTTAGGGTTAGGGTTAGGGGTAGGGTTAGGACTAGGATTAGGGTTAGGGTTAGGTTTAGGTTAGGGTTTATGTTAGAGTTAGGGTTAGGGTTAGGGTTAGGGTTAGGGTTAGGATTTGGGTTAGTGTTAGAGTTAGGTTTTGAGTTAGGGTTAGGTTTAGGGTTAGGTTAGGGTTTGGGTTAGAGTTAGGGTTAGGGTTAGGGTTTGGGTTTGATTTAGAGTTAGGGTTAGGTTAGGGTTTGGGTTTGAGTTAGGGTTAGGGTGAGGTTTTGGATTAGGGTTATGGTTAGGGTTAGGGTTAGGATTAGGGTTACGGTTAGGGTTCCGATTAGAGTTAGGTTTAGAGTTTGGGTTTGGGTAAGGGTTAAGGTTAGGTTTAGGGTTAGGGTTAGGGTTAGGGTTAGGATTAGGGTTAGGGTTAGGGTTCCGATTAGAGTTAGGTTTAGAGTTTGGGTTTCGGTAAGGGTTAAGTTTAGGTTTAGGTTTAGGGTTAGGGGTAGGGTTAGGACTAGGATTAGGGTTAGGGTTAGGGTTAGGTTAGGGTTTATGTTAGAGTTAGGGTTAGGGTTAGGGTTTGGATAAGGGTTATGGTTAGGGTTAGGCTTTAGGTTTGGGTTATGGTTAGGGTTAGGGTTAGGGTTTAAGGGTAGGATTAGGGTTAGTGTTAGGGTTTGGGTTAGGGTTAGGGTTACAGTGTGGGTTTGGGTTAGGGTTGGGGTTAGGGTTAGGTTTTCGGTGTGGGTTATGTTTTGGGTTAGGTTTAGGGTTAGGGTTAGGGTTTCGGTTCAGGTTAGGATTAGGGTTAGGGTTTGAGTTTGAATTAGGTTTAGGGTTGCCATTAGGGATAGGGTTAGGTTTAGGATTAGTGTTTCGTTTAGGGTTAGGGTTTGGGTTAGGGTTAGGGTTAGGGTTAGGGTTAGGGTTCCGATTAGAGTTAGGTTTAGAGTTTGGGTTTGGGTAAGGTTTAAGGTTAGGGTTAGGGTTAGGGTTAGGGTTAGGGTTAGTACTAGGATTAGGTTTAGGGTTAGGGTTAGGATTAGGGTTAGGGTTAGGGTTAGGGTTAGGGTTTCGGTTTGGGTTATGTTTTGGGTTAGGTTTAGGTTTAGGGTTCGGGTTAGGGTTAGGGTTAGGGTTAGGGTTTGAGTTTGAATTAGGTTTAGGGTTAGCATTAGGGTTAGGGTTAGGTTTAGGGTTTGATTTAGGGTTAGGGTTAGGGTTAGGGTTAGTGTTAGGGTTTGGGTTAGGGTTAGGGTTAGGACTAGGGTTAGTGTTAGGGTTAGGTTTAGGGTTAGCATTAGGGTTAGGATTAGGGTTAGGGTTAGGGTTTGTGTTAGGGTTAGGGTTAGGGTTAGGGTTTGGGTTTGGGTTAGGGTTATGTTTAGGGTTAGGGTTAGGGTTTGGGTTAGGATTAGGGTTAGGGTTAGGGTTTGGGTTAGGGTTAGGGTTAGGTTTAGAATTAGGGTTAGTGTTAAGGTTAGGGTTAGGGTTAGGGTTAGGGTTAGGGTTAGTGTTAGGTTTAGGGTTTCGGTTAGGTTTAGGGTTAGGGTTAGGGTTAGGGTTTGGGTTAGGGTTAGGGTTAGGGTTAGGGTTAGGGTTAGGGTTTGGGTTAGGGTTAGGGTTATGGTTAGGGTTTGAGTTAGGGTTAGGGTTAGGGTTAGGGTTTGGGTTAGGATTAGTGTTAGGGTTAGGGTTTGGGTTAGGGTTAGGGTTAGGGTTACGGTTAGGGTTAGGATTAGGGTTAAGGTTTGTGTTAAGATTAGGGTTTGGGTTTGGGTTAGGGTTATGGTTATGGTTAGGGTTAGGGTTAGGGTTAGATTTACAATTAGGGTTAGTGTTAAGGTTAGGGTTAGGGTAAGGGTTAGGATAAGGATGAAGGTTAGGTTTAGGGTTAGGTTTAGGGTTACTATTTGGGTTATGGTTTGGGTTAGGGTTAGGGTTTGGGTTTGGGTTAGTGTTAGAGTTAGGGTTTGAGTTAGGGTTAGGTTTAGGGTTAGATTAGGGTTTGGGTTAGAGTCAGTGTTAGGGTTACGGTTTGGGTTTGGTTTAGAGTTAGGGTTAGGTTAGGGTTCGGGTTAGAGTTAGGGTTAGGGTGAGGTGTTGGATTAGGGTTATGGTTATGGTTAGGGTTAGGGTTTGGGTTAGTGTTAGAGTTAGGGTTTGAGTTAGGGTTAGGTTTAGGCTTACGTTGGGGTTTGGGTTACAGTTAGGGTTAGGGTTAGGGTTTGGGTTTGGTTTAGAGTTAGGGTTAGTTTAGGGTTTGGGTTAGAGTTAGGGTTAGGGTGAGGTGTTGGATTAGGGTTATGGTTAGGGTTAGGGTTAGGATTAGGGTTAGGGTTAGGGTTCCGATTAGAGTTAGGTTTAGAGTTTGGGTTTCGGTAAGGGTTAAGGTTAGGTTTAGGGTTAGGGTTAGGGTTAGGGTTAGGGTTAGGACTAGTATTAGGGTTATGGTTAGGGTTAGGGTTAGGATTAGGGTTAGGGTTAGGGTTCCGATTAGAGTTAGGTTTAGAGTTTGGGTTTGGGTAAGGGTTAAGGTTAGGTTTAGGGTTAGGGTTAGGGTTAGGGTTAGGACTAGGATTAGGGTTAGGTTTAGGGTTTGGATTAGGGTTAGGGTTTGGTTTTAGGTTTGGGTTATGGTTAGGGTAAGTGTTAGGGTTAGGGTTTAGGGTTAGGATTAGGTTTAGTGTAAGGGTTTCGGTTTGGGTTATGTTTTGGGTTAGGTTTAGGGTTAGGGTTAGGGTTTGAATTGGAATTAGGTTTAGGGTTAGCATTAGGGTTAGGGTTAGGTTTAGGATTAGTGTTTCAGTTAGTGTTAGGGTTAGGGTTAGGGTTTGGGTTCGGGTTAGGGTGAGGTTTAGGTTTAGGGTTTGATTTAGGGTTAGGGTTAGGGTTAGGGTTAGTGTTAGGGTTTGGGTTAGGGTTAGGGTTAGGACTAGGGTTAGTGGTAGGGTTAGGTTTAGGGTTAGCATTAGGGTTAGGATTAGGGTTAGGGTTAGGGTTTGGGGTTTGGTTAGGGTTAGGTTTAGGGTTAAGGTTTGGGTTAGGGTTAGGGTTAGGGTTAGGGTTAGCATTTGTGTTAGGGTTAGGGTTAGGGTTAGGATTAGGGTTAGGGTTTGTGTTAAGATTAGGGTTTGGGTTTGGGTTAAGGTTAGGGTTAGGGTTTGGGTTAAGGTTACGTTTAGGGTTAGGGTTTGTGTTAGGGTTAGAGTTAGCGTTAGGAGTAGGGTTAGGGTTTAGGTTTTTGGTTAGGGTTAGTGTTAGGGTTAGTGTTAGGATTAGGGTTTCGGTTAGGGTTTAGGTTTGGTTAGGTTTAGGGTTAGGGTTAATGTTATGGTTAGATTTAGCATTAGGGTTAGGGTTAGGGTTATGGTTAGGGTTGGTGTTAGGGTTAGGGTTAGGGTTTGGGTTTGGGTTAGGGTTTGGGTTAGGGTTAGGGTTTGGGTTAGGGTTAGGGTTAGGGTTCGGGTTAGGATTTGGGTTCGGGTTAGGGTTAGAGTCGGATTTGGGTTAGAGTTATGGTGAAGGTTAGGGGTTGGGTTAGGGTTAGGATTTGGGTTAGGGTTAGGGTTAGGGGTAGGGTTAGGGTTAGGGTTAGGGTTAGGGTTAGGGTTTGGGTTAGGGTTAGGTTTGAATCTGGGTTAGTATTAGGGTTATGGTTAGTGTTAATATTATGGAAAGGTATAGAGTTAGTGTTAGGTTTTGGGTGAGGGTTAGGGTTAGGGTTAGGGTTAGACTTAGGTTTAGGGTTAGGGTTAAGGTTAGGGTTAGGATAAGGATGAGGGTTAGGGTTAGGGTTACGATTAGGGTTATTATTTGGGTTAGGGTTTGGGTTAGGGTTAGTGTTAGGGTTTGGGTTAGTGTTAGAGTTAGGGTTTGAGTTAGGGTTAGGTTTAGGCTTACATTGGGGTTGGGTTAGAGTTAGGGTTAGGGTTAGGGTTTGGGTTTGGTTTAGAGTTAGGGTTAGGTTAGGGTTTGGGTTAGAGTTAGGGTTAGGGTGAGGTGTTGGATTAGGGTTATGGTTAGGGTTAGGGTTAGGATTAGGGTTAGGGTTAGGGTTCCGATTAGAGTTAGGTTTAGAGTTTGGGTTTGGATAAGGGTTAAGGTTAGGGTTAGGGTTAGGGTTAGGGTTAGGGTTAGGACTAGGATTAGGGTTAGGGTTAGTGTTAGGTTTAGGGTTAGGGTTTGGGTTTAGGTTTGGGTTATGGTTAGTGTTAGTGTTAGGGTTAGGGTTTAGGGTTAGGTTTAGGGTTAGGGTTAGGGTTAGGGTTTCGGTTTGGGTTATGTTTTCGGTTAGGTTTAGGGTTAGGGTTAGGGTTTGGGTTCGGGTTAGGAATAGGGTTATGGTTTGAGTTTGAATTAGGTTTAGGGTAATCATTAGGGTTAGGGTTAGGTTTAGGATTAGTGTTTCAGTTAGGCTTAGTGTTAGGGTTAGGGTTTGGGTACGGGTTAGGTTTAGGGTTAGGGTGAGGGTTTGATTTAGGGTTATGGTTAAGGTTAGGGTTAGTGTTAGGTTTTGAGTTAGGGTTAGGGTTAGGAATAGGGTTAGTGATAGGGTTAGGTTTAGGGTTAGCATTAGGGTTATGATTAGGTTTAGGGTTAGGGTTTGGGGTAGGGTTAGGGTTAGTGTTAGGTTTAGGGTTTGGTTTAGGGTTATGGTTAGGGTTAGGGTTAGGGTGGGGGTTAGGATTAGGGTTAGGGTTAGGGTTTGTGTTAAGATTAGGGTTCGGGTTTGGGTTAGGTTAGGGTTTGGGTTACAGTTAAGGTTAGGGTTAGGTTTTGGGTTTGGTTTAGTGTTAGGGTTAGGTTAGGGTTTGAGTTAGGGTTAGTGTTAGGGTTAGGGTTAGGGTTCCGATTAGAGTTAGGTTTAGAGTTTGGGTTTGGGTAAGGGTTAAGGTTAGGGTTAGGGTTAGGGTTAGGGTTAGGACTAGGATTACGGTTATGGTTAGGGTTAGGGTTCGGATTAGGGTTAGGGTTAGGGTTCCGATTAGAGTTAGGTTTAGAGTTTCGGTTTGGGTAAGGGTTAAGGTTAGGTTTAGGGTTAGGGTTAGGGTTAGGTTTAGGACTAGGATTAGGGCTAGGGTTAGGGTTAGGATTAGGGTTAGGGTTTGGTTTTAGGTTTGGGTTATGGTTAGGGTCAGGGTTAGGGTTAGGGTTTAGGGTTAGGGTTAGGTTTAAGGTTAGGGTTTCGGTTTGGGTTATGTTTTGGGTTAGGTTTAGGGTTAGGGTTAGGATTAGGGTTTGATTTGGAATTAGGTTTAGGGTTAGCATTAGGGTTAGGGTCAGGTTTAGGATTAGTGTTTCAGTTAGGGTTAGGGTTAGGGTTAGGTTTTGGGTTCGGGTTAGGGTTAGGATTAGGTTTAGGTTTTGATTTAGGGTTAGGGTTAGGGTTAGGGTTTTTGTTAGGGTTTGGGTTAGGGTTAGGGTGAAGACTAGGGTTAGTGTTAGGGTCAGGTTTAGGGTTAGCATTAGGGTTAGGATTAGAGTTAGGCTTACAGTTTGGGTTAGGGTTAGGGTTAGGGTTAGGGTTAGGGTTAGGGTTAGGGTTAGGTTTAGAGTTTGGGTTTGGGTAAGGGTTAAGGTTAGGTTTAGGGTTAGGGTTAGGGTTAGGGTTAGGATTATGGTTAGGGTTAGGGTTCCGATTAGAGTTAGGTTTAGAGTTTGGGTTTGGGTAAGGTTTAAGGTTAGGGTTAGGGTTAGGGTTAGGGTTAGGGTTAGTACTAGGATTAGGTTTAGGGTTAGGGTTAGGATTAGGGTTAGGGTTAGGGTTAGGGTTAGGGTTTCGGTTTGGGTTATGTTTTGGGTTAGGTTTAGGTTTAGGTTTAGGGTTAGGGTTAGGGTTAGGGTTTGAGTTTGAATTAGGTTTAGGGTTAGCATTAGGGTTAGGGTTAGGTTTAGGGTTTGATTTAGGGTTAGGGTTAGGGTTAGGGTTAGTGTTAGGGTTTGGGTTAGGGTTAGGGTTAGGACTAGGGTTAGTGTTAGGGTTAGGTTTAGGTTTAGCATTAGGGTTAGGATTAGGGTTAGGGTTAGGGTTTGTGTTAGGGTTAGGGTTAGGGTTAGGGTTTGGGTTAGGGTTAGGGTTAGGGTTAGGGTTAGGGTTTGGGTTAGGATTAGGGTTAGGGTTAGGGTTTGGGTTAGGGTTAGGGTTAGGGTTTGGGTTAGCTTTAGGGTTAGGGTTAGTGTTTGGGTTTGAGTTAGGGTTTGGGTTAGGGTTAGGGTTTGGGTTAGGGTTAGGGTTCGGGTTCGGGTTAGGATTTGGGTTAGGGTTATGTTTAGAGTCGGATTTGGGTTAGAGTTAGGGTTAGGGTGAGGTGTTGGATTAGGGTTATGGTTAGGGTTAGGGTTAGGATTAGGGTTACGGTTAGGGTTCCGATTAGAGTTAGGTTAGAGTTTGGGTTTGGGTAAGGGTTAAGGTTAGGTTTAGGGTTAGGGTTAGGGTTAGGGTTAGGATTAGGGTTAGGGTTAGGGTTCCGATTAGAGTTAGGTTTAGAGTTTGGGTTTGGGTAAGGTTTAAGGTTAGGGTTAGGGTTAGGGTTAGGGTTAGGGTTAGTACTAGGATTAGGTTTAGGGTTAGGGTTAGGATTAGGGTTAGGGTTAGGGTTAGGGTTAGGGTTTCGGTTTGGGTTATGTTTTGGGTTAGGTTTAGGTTTAGGGTTAGGGTTAGGGTTAGGGTTAGGGTTAGGGTTAGGGTTTGAGTTTGAATTAGGTTTAGGGTTAGCATTAGGGTTAGGGTTAGGTTTAGGGTTTGATTTAGGGTTAGGGTTAGGGTTAGGGTTAGTTTTAGGGTTTGGGTTAGGGTTAGGGTTAGGACTAGAGTTAGTGTTAGGGTTAGGTTTAGGGTTAGCATTAGGGTTAGGATTAGGGTTAGGGTTAGGGTTTGTGTTAGGGTTAGGGTTAGGGTTAGGGTTTGGGTTAGGGTTAGGGTTAGGGTTAGGGTTAGGGTTAGGGTTTGGGTTAGGATTAGGGTTAGGGTTAGGGTTTGGGTTAGGGTTAGGGTTAGGGTTACGGTTAGGGTTAGGATTAGGGTTAGGGTTAGGGTTAAGGTTAGGGTTAGGTTTAGAATTAGGGTTAGTGTTAAGGTTAGGGTTAGGGTTAGGGTTAGGGTTAGGGTTAGTGTTAGGTTTAGGGTTTCGGTTAGGGTTAGGGTTAGGGTTAGGTTTAGGGTTTTGGTTAGGGTTAGGGTTAGGGTTAGGGTTAGGGTTTGGGTTAGGGTTAGGGTTATGGTTAGGGTTTGAGTTAGGGTTAGGGTTAGGGTTAGGGTTTGGGTTAGGATTAGGGTTAAGGTTAGGGTTTGGGTTAGGGTTAGGGTTAGGGTTAGGGTTACGGTTAGGGTTAGGATTAGGGTTAGGGTTTGTGTTAAGATTAGGGTTTGGGTTTGGGTTAGGGTTAGGGTTATGGTTAGGGTTAGGGTTAGGGTTAGGTTTACAATTAGGGTTAATGTTAAGGTTAGGGTTAGGGTAAGGGTTAGGATAAGGATGAAGGTTAGGGTTAGGGTTAGGATTAGGGTTACTATTTGGGTTATGGTTTGGGTTAGGTTTAGGGTTAGGGTTTGGGTTAGTGTTAGAGTTAGGGTTTGAGTTAGGGTTAGGTTTAGGGTTAGATTAGGGTTTGGGTTAGAGTCAGTGTTAGGGTTACGGTTTGGGTTTGGTTTAGAGTTAGGGTTAGGTTAGGGTTTGGGTTAGAGTTAGGGTTAGGGTGAGGTGTTGGATTCGGGTTATGGTTAGGGTTAGGGTTTGGGTTAGGGTTAGGGTTAGGGTTAGGGTTTGAGTTTGAATTAGGTTTAGGGTTAGCATTAGGGTTAGGGTTAGGTTTAGGGTTTGATTTAGGGTTAGGGTTAGGGTTAGGGTTAGTGTTAGGGTTTGGGTTAGGGTTAGGGTTAGGACTAGGGTTAGTGTTAGGGTTAGGTTTAGGGTTAGCATTAGGGTTAGGATTAGGGTTAGGGTTAGGGTTTGTGTTAGGGTTAGGGTTAGGGTTAGGGTTTGGGTTTGGGTTAGGGTTATGTTTAGGGTTAGGGTTAGGGTTTGGGTTAGGATTAGGGTTAGGGTTAGGGTTTGGGTTAGGGTTAGGGTTAGGTTTAGAATTAGGGTTAGTGTTAAGGTTAGGGTTAGGGTTAGGGTTAGGGTTAGGGTTAGTGTTAGGTTTAGGGTTTCGGTTAGGTTTAGGGTTAGGGTTAGGGTTAGGGTTTGGGTTAGGGTTAGGGTTAGGGTTAGGGTTAGGGTTAGGGTTTGGGTTAGGGTTAGGGTTATGGTTAGGGTTTGAGTTAGGGTTAGGGTTAGGGTTAGGGTTTGGGTTAGGATTAGTGTTAGGGTTAGGGTTTGGGTTAGGGTTAGGGTTAGGGTTACGGTTAGGGTTAGGATTAGGGTTAAGGTTTGTGTTAAGATTAGGGTTTGGGTTTGGGTTAGGGTTATGGTTATGGTTAGGGTTAGGGTTAGGGTTAGATTTACAATTAGGGTTAGTGTTAAGGTTAGGGTTAGGGTAAGGGTTAGGATAAGGATGAAGGTTAGGGTTAGGGTTAGGATTAGGGATACTATTTGGGTTAGGGTTTGGGTTAGGGACAGGGGTTGGGGGTGGGTTAGTGTTAGAGTTAGGGTTTGAGTTAGGGTTAGGTTTAGGGTTAGATTAGGGTTTGGGTTAGAGTCAGTGTTAGGGTTACGGTTTGGGTTTGGTTTAGAGTTAGGGTTAGGTTAGGGTTCGGGTTAGAGTTAGGGTTAGGGTGAGGTGTTGGATTAGGGTTATGGTTATGGTTAGGGTTAGGGTTTGGGTTAGTGTTAGAGTTAGGGTTTGAGTTAGGGTTAGGTTTAGGCTTACGTTGGGGTTTGGGTTAGAGTTAGGGTTAGGGTTAGGGTTTGGGTTTGGTTTAGAGTTAGGGTTAATTTAGGGTTTGGGTTAGAGTTAGGGTTAGGGTGAGGTGTTGGATTAGGGTTATGGTTAGGGTTAGGGTTAGGATTAGGGTTAGGGTTAGGGTTCCGATTAGAGTTAGGTTTAGAGTTTGGGTTTCGGTAAGGGTTAAGGTTAGGTTTAGGGTTAGGGTTAGGGTTAGGGTTAGGGTTAGGACTAGTATTAGGGTTATGGTTAGGGTTAGGGTTAGGATTAGGGTTAGGGTTAGGGTTCCGATTAGAGTTAGGTTTAGAATTTGGGTTTGGGTAAGGGTTAAGGTTAGGTTTAGGGTTAGGGTTAGGGTTAGGGTTAGGACTAGGATTAGGGTTAGGTTTAGGGTTTGGATTAGGGTTAGGGTTTGGTTTTAGGTTTGGGTTATGGTTAGGGTAAGTGTTAGGGTTAGGGTTTAGGGTTAGGATTAGGTTTAGTGTAAGGGTTTCGGTTTGGGTTATGTTTTGGGTTAGGTTTAGGGTTAGGGTTAGGGTTTGAATTGGAATTAGGTTTAGGGTTAGCATTAGGGTTAGGGTTAGGTTTAGGATTAGTGTTTCAGTTAGTGTTAGGGTTAGGGTTAGGGTTTGGGTTCGGGTTAGGGTGAGGTTTAGGTTTAGGGTTTGATTTAGGGTTAGGGTTAGGGTTAGGGTTAGTGTTAGGGTTTGGGTTAGGGTTAGGGTTAGGACTAGGGTTAGTGGTAGGGTTAGGTTTAGGGTTAGCATTAGGGTTAGGATTAGGGTTAGGGTTAGGGTTTGGGGTTTGGTTAGGGTTAGGTTTAGGGTTAAGGTTTGGGTTAGGGTTAGGGTTAGGGTTAGGGTTAGCATTTGTGTTAGGGTTAGGGTTAGGGTTAGGATTAGGGTTAGGGTTTGTGTTAAGATTAGGGTTTGGGTTTGGGTTAAGGTTAGGGTTAGGGTTTGGGTTAAGGTTACGTTTAGGGTTAGGGTTTGTGTTAGGGTTAGAGTTAGCGTTAGGAGTAGGGTTAGGGTTTAGGTTTTTGGTTAGGGTTAGTGTTAGGGTTAGTGTTAGGATTAGGGTTTCGGTTAGGGTTTAGGTTTGGTTAGGTTTAGGGTTAGGGTTAATGTTATGGTTAGATTTAGCATTAGGGTTAGGGTTAGGGTTATGGTTAGGGTTGGTGTTAGGGTTAGGGTTAGGGTTTGGGTTTGGGTTAGGGTTTGGGTTAGGGTTAGGGTTTGGGTTAGGGTTAGGGTTAGGGTTCGGGTTAGGATTTGGGTTCGGGTTAGGGTTAGAGTCGGATTTGGGTTAGAGTTATGGTGAAGGTTAGGGGTTGGGTTAGGGTTAGGATTTGGGTTAGGGTTAGGGTTAGGGGTAGGGTTAGGGTTAGGGTTAGGGTTAGGGTTAGGGTTTGGGTTAGGGTTAGGTTTGACTCTGGGTTAGTATTAGGGTTATGGTTAGTGTTAATATTATGGAAAGGTATAGAGTTAGTGTTAGGTTTTGGGTGAGGGTTAGGGTTAGGGTTAGGGATAGACTTAGGTTTAGGGTTAGGGTTAAGGTTAGGGTTAGGATAAGGATGAGGGTTAGGGTTAGGGTTACGATTAGGGTTATTATTTGGGTTAGGGTTTGGGTTAGGGTTAGTGTTAGGGTTTGGGTTAGTGTTAGAGTTAGGGTTTGAGTTAGGGTTAGGTTTAGGCTTACATTGGGGTTGGGTTAGAGTTAGGGTTAGGGTTAGGGTTTGGGTTTGGTTTAGAGTTAGGGTTAGGTTAGGGTTTGGGTTAGAGTTAGGGTTAGGGTGAGGTGTTGGATTAGGGTTATGGTTAGGGTTAGGGTTAGGATTAGGGTTAGGGTTAGGGTTCCGATTAGAGTTAGGTTTAGAGTTTGGGTTTGGATAAGGGTTAAGGTTAGGGTTAGGG
This sequence comes from Eospalax fontanierii, assembly GCA_035773235.1. Taxonomy (NCBI): domain Eukaryota; kingdom Metazoa; phylum Chordata; class Mammalia; order Rodentia; family Spalacidae; genus Eospalax; species Eospalax fontanierii. The sequence continues at coordinate 4,452,732 of JAJHUQ010000034.1, forward strand.
TTAGGGTTAGGGTTAGGGTTAGGACTAGGATTAGGGTTAGGGTTAGTGTTAGGTTTAGGGTTAGGGTTTGGGTTTAGGTTTGGGTTATGGTTAGTGTTAGTGTTAGGGTTAGGGTTTAGGGTTAGGTTTAGGGTTAGGGTTAGGGTTAGGGTTTCGGTTTGGGTTATGTTTTCGGTTAGGTTTAGGGTTAGGGTTAGGGTTTGGGTTCGGGTTAGGAATAGGGTTATGGTTTGAGTTTGAATTAGGTTTAGGGTTATCATTAGGGTTAGGGTTAGGTTTAGGATTAGTGTTTCAGTTAGGCTTAGTGTTAGGGTTAGGGTTTGGGTACGGGTTAGGTTTAGGGTTAGGGTGAGGGTTTGATTTAGGGTTATGGTTAAGGTTAGGGTTAGTGTTAGGTTTTGAGTTAGGGTTAGGGTTAGGAATAGGGTTAGTGATAGGGTTAGGTTTAGGGTTAGCATTAGGGTTATGATTAGGTTTAGGGTTAGGGTTTGGGGTAGGGTTAGGGTTAGTGTTAGGTTTAGGGTTTGGTTTAGGGTTATGGTTAGGGTTAGGGTTAGGGTGGGGGTTAGGATTGGGGTTAGGGTTAGGGTTTGTGTTAAGATTAGGGTTCGGGTTTGGGTTAGGTTAGGGTTTGGGTTACAGTTAAGGTTAGGGTTAGGTTTTGGGTTTGGTTTAGTGTTAGGGTTAGGTTAGGGTTTGAGTTAGGGTTAGTGTTAGGGTTAGGGTTAGGGTTCCGATTAGAGTTAGGTTTAGAGTTTGGGTTTGGGTAAGGGTTAAGGTTAGGGTTAGGGTTAGGGTTAGGGTTAGGACTAGGATTACGGTTATGGTTAGGGTTAGGGTTCGGATTAGGGTTAGGGTTAGGGTTCCGATTAGAGTTAGGTTTAGAGTTTCGGTTTGGGTAAGGGTTAAGGTTAGGTTTAGGGTTAGGGTTAGGGTTAGGTTTAGGACTAGGATTAGGGCTAGGGTTAGGGTTAGGATTAGGGTTAGGGTTTGGTTTTAGGTTTGGGTTATGGTTAGGGTCAGGGTTAGGGTTAGGGTTTAGGGTTAGGGTTAGGTTTAAGGTTAGGGTTTCGGTTTGGGTTATGTTTTGGGTTAGGTTTAGGGTTAGGGTTAGGGTTAGGGTTTGATTTGGAATTAGGTTTAGGGTTAGCATTAGGGTTAGGGTCAGGTTTAGGATTAGTGTTTCAGTTAGGGTTAGGGTTAGGGTTAGGTTTTGGGTTCGGGTTAGGGTTAGGATTAGGTTTAGGTTTTGATTTAGGGTTAGGGTTAGGGTTAGGGTTTTTGTTAGGGTTTGGGTTAGGGTTAGGGTGAAGACTAGGGTTAGTGTTAGGGTCAGGTTTAGGGTTAGCATTAGGGTTAGGATTAGAGTTAGGCTTACAGTTTGGGTTAGGGTTAGGGTTAGGGTTAGGGTTAGGGTTAGGGTTAGGGTTAGGTTTAGAGTTTGGGTTTGGGTAAGGGTTAAGGTTAGGTTTAGGGTTAGGGTTAGGGTTAGGGTTAGGATTATGGTTAGGGTTAGGGTTCCGATTAGAGTTAGGTTTAGAGTTTGGGTTTGGGTAAGGTTTAAGGTTAGGGTTAGGGTTAGGGTTAGGGTTAGGGTTAGTACTAGGATTAGGTTTAGGGTTAGGGTTAGGATTAGGGTTAGGGTTAGGGTTAGGGTTAGGGTTTCGGTTTGGGTTATGTTTTGGGTTAGGTTTAGGTTTAGGTTTAGGGTTAGGGTTAGGGTTAGGGTTTGAGTTTGAATAGGTTTAGGGTTAGCATTAGGGTTAGGGTTAGGTTTAGGGTTTGATTTAGGGTTAGGGTTAGGGTTAGGGTTAGTGTTAGGGTTTGGGTTAGGGTTAGGGTTGGGTCTAGGGTTGGTGTTAGGGTTAGGTTTAGGTTTAGCATTAGGGTTAGGATTAGGGTTAGGGTTAGGGTTTGTGTTAGGGTTAGGGTTAGGGTTAGGGTTTGGGTTAGGGTTAGGGTTAGGGTTAGGGTTAGGGTTTGGGTTAGGATTAGGGTTAGGGTTAGGGTTTGGGTTAGGGTTAGGGTTAGGGTTTGGGTTAGCTTTAGGGTTAGGGTTAGTGTTTGGGTTTGAGTTAGGGTTTGGGTTAGGGTTAGGGTTTGGGTTAGGGTTAGGGTTCGGGTTCGGGTTAGGATTTGGGTTAGGGTTATGTTTAGAGTCGGATTTGGGTTAGAGTTAGGGTTAGGGTGAGGTGTTGGATTAGGGTTATGGTTAGGGTTAGGGTTAGGATTAGGGTTACGGTTAGGGTTCCGATTAGAGTTAGGTTAGAGTTTGGGTTTGGGTAAGGGTTAAGGTTAGGTTTAGGGTTAGGGTTAGGGTTAGGGTTAGGATTAGGGTTAGGGTTAGGGTTCCGATTAGAGTTAGGTTTAGAGTTTGGGTTTGGGTAAGGTTTAAGGTTAGGGTTAGGGTTAGGGTTAGGGTTAGGGTTAGTACTAGGATTAGGTTTAGGGTTAGGGTTAGGATTAGGGTTAGGGTTAGGGTTAGGGTTAGGGTTTCGGTTTGGGTTATGTTTTGGGTTAGGTTTAGATTTAGGGTTAGGGTTAGGGTTAGGGTTAGGGTTAGGGTTAGGGTTAGGGTTTGAGTTTGAATTAGGTTTAGGGTTAGCATTAGGGTTAGGGTTAGGTTTAGGGTTTGATTTAGGGTTAGGGTTAGGGTTAGGGTTAGTTTTAGGGTTTGGGTTAGGGTTAGGGTTAGGACTAGAGTTAGTGTTAGGGTTAGGTTTAGGGTTAGCATTAGGGTTAGGATTAGGGTTAGGGTTAGGGTTTGTGTTAGGGTTAGGGTTAGGGTTAGGGTTTGGGTTAGGGTTAGGGTTAGGGTTAGGGTTAGGGTTAGGGTTTGGGTTAGGATTAGGGTTAGGGTTAGGGTTTGGGTTAGGGTTAGGGTTAGGGTTACGGTTAGGGTTAGGATTAGGGTTAGGGTTAGGGTTAAGGTTAGGGTTAGGTTTAGAATTAGGGTTAGTGTTAAGGTTAGGGTTAGGGTTAGGGTTAGGGTTAGGATTAGTGTCAGGTTTAGGGTTTCGGTTAGGGTTAGGGTTAGGGGTAGGTTTAGGGTTTTGGTTAGCGTTAGGGTTAGGGTTAGGGTTAGGGTTTGGGTTAGGGTTAGGGTTATGGTTAGGGTTTGAGTTAGGGTTAGGGTGAGGGTTAGGGTTTGGGTTAGGATTAGGGTTAAGGTTAGGGTTTGGGTTAGGGTTAGGGTTAGGGTTAGGGTTACGGTTAGGGTTAGGATTAGGGTTAGGGTTTGTGTTAAGATTAGGGTTTGGGTTTGGGTTAGGGTTAGGGTTATGGTTAGGGTTAGGGTTAGGGTTAGGTTTACAATTAGGGTTAATGTTAAGGTTAGGGTTAGGGTAAGGGTTAGGATAAGGATGAAGGTTAGGGTTAGGGTTAGGATTAGGGTTACTATTTGGGTTATGGTTTGGGTTAGGTTTAGGGTTAGGGTTTGGGTTAGTGTTAGAGTTAGGGTTTGAGTTAGGGTTAGGTTTAGGGTTAGATTAGGGTTTGGGTTAGAGTCAGTGTTAGGGTTACGGTTTGGGTTTGGTTTAGAGTTAGGGTTAGGTTAGGGTTTGGGTTAGAGTTAGGGTTAGGGTGAGGTGTTTGATTCGGGTTATGGTTAGGGTTAGGGTTTGGGTTAGGGTTAGGGTTAGGGTTAGGGTTAGGGTTAGGGTTAGGGTTAGGTTAGGGTTTGGGTTAGAGTTAGGGTTAGGGTGAGGTGTTGGATTAGGGTTATGGTTAGGGTTAGGGTTAGGATTAGGGTTAGGGTTAGGGTTCCGATTAGAGTTAGGTTTAGAGTTTGGGTTTGGATAAGGGTTAAGGTTAGGGTTAGGGTTAGGGTTAGGGTTAGGGTTAGGACTAGGATTAGGGTTAGGGTTAGTGTTAGGTTTAGGGTTAGGGTTTGGGTTTAGGTTTGGGTTATGGTTAGTGTTAGTGTTAGGGTTAGGGTTTAGGGTTAGGTTTAGGGTTAGGGTTAGGGTTAGGGTTTCGGTTTGGGTTATGTTTTCGGTTAGGTTTAGGGTTAGGGTTAGGGTTTGGGTTCGGGTTAGGAATAGGGTTATGGTTTGAGTTTGAATTAGGTTTAGGGTTATCATTAGGGTTAGGGTTAGGTTTAGGATTAGTGTTTCAGTTAGGCTTAATGTTAGGGTTAGGGTTTGGGTACGGGTTAGGTTTAGGGTTAGGGTGAGGGTTTGATTTAGGGTTATGGTTAAGGTTTGGGTTAGTGTTAGGTTTTGAGTTAGGGTTAGGGTTAGGAATAGGGTTAGTGATAGGGTTAGGTTTAGGGTTAGCATTAGGGTTATGATTAGGTTTAGGGTTAGGGTTTGGGGTAGGGTTAGGGTTAGGGTTAGGTTTAGGGTTTGGTTTAGGGTTATGGTTAGGGTTAGGGTTAGGGTGGGGGTTAGGATTAGGGTTAGGGTTAGGGTTTGTGTTAAGATTAGGGTTCGGGTTTGGGTTAGGTTAGGGTTTGGTTTACAGTTAAGGTTAGGGTTAGGTTTTGGGTTTGGTTTAGTGTTAGGGTTAGGTTAGGGTTTGAGTTAGGGTTAGTGTTAGGGTTAGGGTTAGGGTTCCGATTAGAGTTAGGTTTAGAGTTTGGGTTTGGGTAAGGGTTAAGGTTAGGGTTAGGGTTAGGGTTAGGGTTAGGACTAGGATTAGGGTTAGGGTTAGGGTTAGGATTAGGGTTAGGGTTAGGGTTCCGATTAGAGTTAGGTTTAGAGTTTGGGTTTGGGTAAGGGTTAAGGTTAGGGTTAGGGTTAGGGTTAGGGTTAGGACTAGGATTAGGGTTAGGGTTAGGGTTAGGATTAGGGTTACGGTTAGGGTTAGGGTAAGGTTTTCGGTTTGGGTTATGTTTTGGGTTAGGTTTAGGGTTAGGGTTAGGGTTAGGGTTAGGGTTAGGGTTAAGGTTAGGATTAGGGTTAGGGTTTGAGTTTGAATTAGGTTTAGGGTTAGCATTAGGGTTAGGGTTAGATTTAGGATAAGTGTTTCAGTTAGGGTTTGGGTTAGGGTTAGGGTTAGGGTTAGGGTTAGGTTTTGGGTTAGGGTTAGTGTTAGGGTTAGGGTTTGGGTTAGGGTTTGGGTTAGGGTTAGGTTTTGGGTTAGGATTAGGGTTAGGGTTAGGGTTAGGGTTAGGGTTAGGACTAGGATTACGGTTATGGTTAGGGTTAGGGTTCGGATTAGGGTTAGGGTTAGGGTTCCGATTAGAGTTAGGTTTAGAGTTTCGGTTTGGGTAAGGGTTAAGGTTAGGTTTAGGGTTAGGGTTAGGGTTAGGTTTAGGACTAGGATTAGGGCTAGGGTGGGGGTTAGGGTTAGGGTTAGGGTTTGGTTTTAGGTTTGGGTTATGGTAAGGGTCAGGGTTAGGGTTAGGGTTTAGGGTTAGGGTTAGGTTTAAGGTTAGGGTTTCGGTTTGGGTTATGTTTTGGGTTAGGTTTAGGGTTAGGGTTAGGGTTAGGGTTTGATTTGGAATTAGGTTTAGGGTTAGCATTAGGGTTAGGGTCAGGTTTAGGATTAGTGTTTCAGTTAGGGTTAGGGTTAGGGTTAGGTTTTGGGTTCGGGTTAGGGTTAGGATTAGGTTTAGGTTTTGATTTAGGGTTAGGGTTAGGGTTAGGGTTTTTGTTAGGGTTTGGGTTAGGGTTAGGGTGAAGACTAGGGTTAGTGTTAGGGTCAGGTTTAGGGTTAGCATTAGGGTTAGGATTAGAGTTAGGCTTACAGTTTGGGTTAGGGTTAGGGTTAGGGTTAGGGTTAGGGTTAGGGTTATGTTTAGGGTTAGGTTTAGAGTTTGGGTTTGGGTAAGGGTTAAGGTTAGGTTTAGGGTTAGGGTTAGGGTTAGGGTTAGGGTTAGGGTTAGGGTTCCGATTAGAGTTAGGTTTTGAGTTTGGGTTTGGGTAACGTTTAAGGTTAGGGTTAGGGTTAGGGTTAGGGTTAGGGTTAGTACTAGGATTAGGTTTAGGGTTAGGGTTAGGATTAGGGTTAGGGTTAGGGTTAGGGTTAGGGTTTCGGTTTGGGTTATGTTTTGGGTTAGGTTTAGGTTTAGGTTTAGGGTTAGGGTTAGGGTTAGGGTTAGGGTTAGGGTTTGAGTTTGAATTAGGTTTAGGGTTAGCATTAGGGTTAGGGTTAGGTTTAGGGTTTGATTTAGGGTTAGGGTTAGGGATAGGGTTAGTGTTAGGGTTTGGGTTAGGGTTAGGGTTAGGACTAGGGTTAGTGTTAGGGTTAGGTTTAGGTTTAGCATTAGGGTTAGGATTAGGGTTAGGGTTAGGGTTTGTGTTAGGGTTAGGGTTAGGGTTAGGGTTAGGGTTTGGGTTAGGATTAGGGTTAGGGTTAGGGTTTGGGTTAGGGTTAGGGTTAGGGTTTGGGTTAGCTTTAGGGTTAGGGTTAGTGTTTGGGTTTGAGTTAGGGTTTGGGTTAGGGTTAGGGTTTGGGTTAGGGTTAGGGTTAGGGTTTGGGTTAGGATTTGGGTTAGGGTTATGTTTAGAGTCGGATTTGGGTTAGAGTTAGGGTTAGGGTGAGGTGTTGGATTAGGGTTATGGTTAGGGTTAGGGTTAGGATTAGGGTTACGGTTAGGGTTCCGATTAGAGTTAGGTTAGAGTTTGGGTTTGGGTAAGGGTTAAGGTTAGGTTTAGGGTTAGGGTTAGGGTTAGGGTTAGGATTAGGGTTAGGGTTAGGGTTCCGATTAGAGTTAGGTTTAGAGTTTGGGTTTGGGTAAGGTTTAAGGTTAGGGTTAGGGTTAGGGTTAGGGTTAGGGTTAGTACTAGGATTAGGTTTAGGGTTAGGGTTAGGATTAGGTTTAGGGTTAGGGTTAGGGTTAGGGTTTCGGTTTGGGTTATGTTTTGGGTTAGGTTTAGGTTTAGGGTTAGGGTTAGGGTTAGGGTTAGGGTTAGGGTTAGGGTTAGGGTTTGAGTTTGAATTAGGTTTAGGGTTAGCATTAGGGTTAGGGTTAGGTTTAGGGTTTGATTTAGGGTTAGGGTTAGGGTTAGGGTTAGTGTTAGGGTTTGGGTTAGGGTTAGGGTTAGGACTAGAGTTAGTGTTAGGGTTAGGTTTAGGGATAGCATTAGGGTTAGGATTAGGGTTAGGGTTAGGGTTTGTGTTAGGGTTACGGTTAGGGTTAGGGTTTGGGTTAGGGTTAGGGTTAGGGTTAGGGTTAGGGTTTGGGTTAGGATTAGGGTTAGGGTTAGGGTTTGGGTTAGGGTTAGGGTTAGGGTTACGGTTAGGGTTAGGATTAGGGTTAGGGTTAGGGTTAAGGTTAGGGTTAGGTTTAGAATTAGGGTTAGTGTTAAGGTTAGGGTTAGGGTTAGGGTTAGGGTTAGGGTTAGTGTTAGGTTTAGGGTTTCGGTTAGGGTTAGGGTTAGGGTTAGGTTTAGGGTTTTGGTTAGGGTTAGGGTTAGGGTTAGGGTTTGGGTTAGGGTTAGGGTTATGGTTAGGGTTTGAGTTAGGGTTAGGGTTAGGGTTAGGGTTTGGGTTAGGATTAGGGTTAGGGTTAGGGTTAGGGTTAGGGTTAGACTTAGGTTTAGGGTTAGGGTTAGGGTTAGGGTTAGGATAAGGATGAGGGTTAGGGTTAAGGTTACGATTAGTGTTATTATTTTGGTTAGGGTTTGGGTTAGGGTTAGTGTTAGGGTTTGGGTTAGTGTTAGAGTTAGGGTTTGAGTTAGGGTTAGGTTTAGGCTTACATTGGGGTTGGGTTAGAGTTAGGGTTAGGGTTAGGGTTTGGGTTTGGTTTAGAGTTAGGGTTAGGTTAGGGTTTGGGTTAGAGTTAGGGTTAGGGTGAGGTGTTGGATTAGGGTTATGGTTAGGGTTAGGGTTAGGATTAGGGTTAGGGTTAGGGTTCCGATTAGAGTTAGGTTTAGAGTTTGGGTTTGGATAAGGGTTAAGGTTAGGTTTAGGGTTAGGGTTAGGGTTAGGGTTAGGACTAGGATTAGGGTTAGGGTTAGTGTTAGGTTTAGGGTTAGGGTTTGGGTTTAGGTTTGGGTTATGGTAAGGGTTAGGGTTAGGGTTAGGGTTAGGGTTAGGGTTAGGGTTAGGGTTAGGGTTAGGGTTAGGACTAGGATTAGGGTTAGGGTTAGTGTTAGGTTTAGGGTTAGGGTTTGGGTTTAGGTTTGGGTTATGGTTAGTGTTAGTGTTAGGGTTAGGGTTTAGGGTTAGGTTTAGGGTTAGGGTTAGGGTTAGGGTTTCGGTTTGGGTTATGTTTTCGGTTAGGTTTAGGGTTAGGGTTAGGGTTTGGGTTCGGGTTAGGAATAGGGTTATGGTTTGAGTTTGAATTAGGTTTAGGGTTATCATTAGGGTTAGGGTTAGGTTTAGGATTAGTGTTTCAGTTAGGCTTAGTGTTAGGGTTAGGGTTTGGGTACGGGTTAGGTTTAGGGTTAGGGTGAGGGTTTGATTTAGGGTTATGGTTAAGGTTAGGGTTAGTGTTAGGTTTTGAGTTAGGGTTAGGGTTAGGAATAGGGTTAGTGATAGGGTTAGGTTTAGGGTTAGCATTAGGGTTATGATTAGGTTTAGGGTTAGGGTTTGGGGTAGGGTTAGGGTTAGGGTTAGGTTTAGGGTTTGGTTTAGGGTTATGGTTAGGGTTAGGGTTAGGGTGGGGGTTAGGATTAGGGTTAGGGTTAGGGTTTGTGTTAAGATTAGGGTTCGCGTTTGGGTTAGGTTAGGGTTTGGGTTACAGTTAAGGTTAGGGTTAGGTTTTGGGTTTGGTTTAGTGTTAGGGTTAGGTTAGGGTTTGAGTTAGGGTTAGTGTTAGGGTTAGGGTTAGGGTTCCGATTAGAGTTAGGTTTAGAGTTTGGGTTTGGGTAAGGGTTAAGGTTAGGGTTAGGGTTAGGGTTAGGGTTAGGACTAGGATTAGGGTTAGGGTTAGGGTTAGGATTAGGGTTAGGGTTAGGGTTCCGATTAGAGTTAGGTTTAGAGTTTGGGTTTGGGTAAGGGTTAAGGTTAGGGTTAGGGTTAGGGTTAGGGTTAGGACTAGGATTAGGGTTAGGGTTAGGGTTAGGATAAGGGTTACGGTTAGGGTAAGGGTAAGGTTTTCGGTTTGGGATATGTTTTGGGTTAGGTTTAGGGTTAGGGTTAGGGTTAGGGTTAGGGTTAGGGTTAAGGTTAGGATTAGGGTTAGGGTTTGAGTTTGAATTAGGTTTAGGGTTAGCATTAGGGTTAGGGTTAGATTTAGGATAAGTGTTTCAGTTAGGGTTTGGGTTAGGGTTAGGGTTAGGGTTAGGGTTAGGTTTTGGGTTAGGGTTAGTGTTAGGGTTAGGGTTTGGGTTAGGGTTTGGGTTAGGGTTAGGTTTTGGGTTAGGATTAGGGTTAGGGTTAGGGTTAGGGTTAGGGTTAGGGTTAGGGTTAGGACTAGGATTACGGTTATGGTTAGGGTTAGGGTTCGGATTAGGGTTAGGGTTAGGGTTCCGATTAGAGTTAGGTTTAGAGTTTCGGTTTGGGTAAGGGTTAAGGTTAGGTTTAGGGTTAGGGTTAGGGTTAGGTTTAGGACTAGGATTAGGGCTAGGGATAGGGTTAGGATTAGGGTTAGGGTTTGGTTTTTGGTTTGGGTTATGGTTAGGGTCAGGGTTAGGGTTAGGGTTTAGGGTTAGGGTTAGGTTTAAGGTTAGGGTTTCGGTTTGGGTTATGTTTTGGGTTAGGTTTAGGGTTAGGGTTAGGGTTAGGGTTTGATTTGGAATTAGGTTTAGGGTTAGCATTAGGGTTAGGGTCAGGTTTAGGATTAGTGTTTCAGTTAGGGTTAGGGTTAGGGTTAGGTTTTGGGTTCGGGTTAGGGTTAGGATTAGGTTTAGGTTTTGATTTAGGGTTAGGGTTAGGG
>JAJHUQ010000034.1:4465000-4472500 GCA_035773235.1 Eospalax fontanierii
CGGGTTAGGAATAGGGTTATGGTTTGAGTTTGAATTAGGTTAAGGATTATCATTAGGGTTAGGGTTAGGTTTAGGATTAGTGTTTCAGTTAGGCTTAGTGTTAGGGTTAGGGATTGGGTACGGGTTAGGTTTAGGGTTAGGGTGAGGGTTTGATTTAGGGTTATGGTTAAGGTTAGGGTTAGTGTTAGGTTTTGAGTTAGGGTTAGGGTTAGGAATAGGGTTAGTGATAGGGTTAGGTTTAGGGTTAGCATTAGGGTTATGATTAGGTTTAGGGTTAGGGTTTGGGGTAGGGTTAGGGTTAGGGTTAGGTTTAGGGTTTGGTTTAGGGTTATGGTTAGGGTTAGGGTTAGGGTGGGGGTTAGGATTAGGGTTAGGGTTAGGGTTTGTGTTAAGATTAGGGTTCGCGTTTGGGTTAGGTTAGGGTTTGGGTTACAGTTAAGGTTAGGGTTAGGTTTTGGGTTTCGTTTAGTGTTAGGGTTAGGTTAGGGTTTGAGTTAGGGTTAGTGTTAGGGTTAGGGTTAGGGTTCCGATTAGAGTTAGGTTTAGAGTTTGGGTTTGGGTAAGGGTTAAGGTTAGGGTTAGGGTTAGGGTTAGGGTTAGGGTTAGGACCAGGTTTAGAGTTAGGGGTAGGGTTAGGAGTAGGGTGACGGTTAGGGTTCCGATTAGAGTTAGGTTTAGAGTTTGGGTTTGGGTAAGGGTTAAGTTTAGGGTTAGGGTTAGGGTTAGGGTAAGGACAAGGTTTAGAGTTAGGGTTAGGGTTAGGATAAGGGTTACGGTTAGGGTTAGTGTAAGGTTTTCGGTTTGGGTTATGTTTTGGGTTAGGTTTAGGGTTAGGGTTAGGGCTAGGGTTAGGGTTAAGGTTAGGATTAGGGTTAGGGTTTGAGTTTGAATTAGGTTTAGGGTTAGCATTAGGGTTAGGGTTAGATTTAGGATAAGTGTTTCAGTTAGGGTTTGGGTTAGGGTTAGGGTTAGGGTTAGGGTTAGGTTTTGGGTTAGGGTTAGTGTTAGGGTTACGGTTTGGGTTAGGGTTTGGGTTAGGGTTAGGTTTTGGGTTAGGATTAGGGTTAGGGTTAGGGTTAGGGTTAGGGTTAGGGTTAGGCTTAGGTCTAGGATTACGGTTATGGTTAGGGTTAGGGTTTGGATTAGGGTTAGGGTTAGGGTTCCGATTAGAGTTAGGTTTAGAGTTTCGGTTTGGGTAAGGGTTAAGGTTAGGTTTAGGGTTAGGGTTAGGGTTAGGGTTAGGACTAGGGTTAGGGCTAGGGTTAGGGTTAGGATTAGGGTTAGGGTTTGGTTTTTGGTTTGGGTTATGGTTAGGGTCAGGGTTAGGGTTAGGGTTTAGGGTTAGGGTTAGGTTTAAGGTTAGGGTTTCGGTTTGGGTTATGTTTTGGGTTAGGTTTAGGGTTAGGGTTAGGGTTAGGGTTTGATTTGGAATTAGGTTTAGGGTTAGCATTAGGGTTAGGGTCAGGTTTAGGATTAGTGTTTCAGTTAGGGTTAGGGTTAGGGTTAGGTTTTGGGTTCGGGTTAGGGTTAGGATTAGGTTTAGGTTTTGATTTAGGGTTAGGGTTAGGGTTAGGGTTTTTGTTAGGGTTTGGGTTAGGGTTAGGGTGAAGACTAGGGTTAGTGTTAGGGTCAGGTTTAGGGTTAGCATTAGGGTTAGGATTAGAGTTAGGCTTACAGTTTGGGTTAGGGTGAGGGTTAGGGTTAGGGTTAGGGTTAGGGTTAGGTTTAGAGTTTGGGTTTGGGTAAGGGTTAAGGTTAGGTTTAGGGTTAGGGTTAGGGTTAGGGTTAGGATTAGGGTTAGGGTTAGGGTTCCGATTAGAGTTAGGTTTAGAGTTTGGGTTTGGGTAAGGTTTAAGGTTAGGGTTAGGGTTAGGGTTAGGGTTAGGGTTAGTACTAGGATTAGGTTTAGGGTTAGGGTTAGGATTAGGGTTAGGGTTAGGGTTAGGGTTAGGGTTTCGGTTTGGGTTATGTTTTGGGTTAGGTTTAGGTTTAGGTTTAGGGTTAGGGTTAGGGTTAGGGTTAGGGTTAGGGTTTGAGTTTGAATTAGGTTTAGGGTTAGCATTAGGGTTAGGGTTAGGTTTAGGGTTTGATTTAGGGTTAGGGTTAGTGTTAGGGTTAGGGTTTTTGTTAGGGTTTGGGTTAGGGTTAGGGTGAAGACTAGGGTTAGTGTTAGGGTCAGGTTTAGGGTTAGCATTAGGGTTAGGATTAGAGTTAGGCTTACAGTTTGGGTTAGGGTTAGGGTTAGGGTTAGGGTTAGGGTTAGGGTTAGGGTTAGGTTTAGAGTTTGGGTTTGGGTAAGGGTTAAGGTTAGGTTTAGGGTTAGGGTTAGGGTTATGGTTAGGATTAGGGTTAGGGTTAGTGTTCCGATTAGAGTTAGGTTTAGAGTTTGGGTTTGGGTAAGGTTTAAGGTTAGGGTTAGGGTTAGGGTTAGGGTTAGGGTTAGTACTAGGATTAGGTTTAGGGTTAGGGTTAGGATTAGGGTTAGGGTTAGGGTTAGGGTTAGGGTTTCGGTTTGGGTTATGTTTTGGGTTAGGTTTAGGTTTAGGTTTAGGGTTAGGGTTAGGGTTAGGACTAGGGTTAGTGTTAGGGTTAGGTTTAGGTTTAGCATTAGGGTTAGGATTAGGGTTAGGGTTAGGGTTTGTGTTAGGGTTAGGGTTAGGGTTAGGGTTTGGGTTAGGGTTAGGGTTAGGGTTAGGGTTAGGGTTTGGGTTAGGATTAGGGTTAGGGTTAGGGTTTGGGTTAGGGTTAGGGTTAGGGTTTGGGTTAGCTTTAGGGTTAGGGTTAGTGTTTGGGTTTGAGTTAGGGTTTGGGTTAGGGTTAGGGTTTGGGTTAGGGTTAGGGTTAGGGTTCGGGTTAGGATTTGGGTTAGGGTTATGTTTAGAGTCGGATTTGGGTGAGAGTTAGGGTTAGGGTGAGGTGTTGGATTAGGGTTATGGTTAGGGTTAGGGTTAGGATTAGGGTTACGGTTAGGGTTCCGATTAGAGTTAGGTTAGAGTTTGGGTTTGGGTAAGGGTTAAGGTTAGGTTTAGGGTTAGGGTTAGGGTTAGGGTTAGGATTAGGGTTAGGGTTAGGGTTCCGATTAGAGTTAGGTTTAGAGTTTGGGTTTGGGTAAGGTTTAAGGTTAGGGTTAGGGTTAGGGTTAGGGTTAGGGTTAGTACTAGGATTAGGTTTAGGGTTAGGGTTAGGATTAGGGTTAGGGTTAGGGTTAGGGTTAGGGTTTCGGTTTGGGTTATGTTTTGGGTTAGGTTTAGGTTTAGGGTTAGGGTTAGGGTTAGGGTTAGGGTTAGGGTTAGGGTTTGAGTTTGAATTAGGTTTAGGGTTAGCATTAGGGTTAGGGTTAGGTTTAGGGTTTGATTTAGGGTTAGGGTTAGGGTTAGGGTTAGTGTTAGGGTTTGGGTTAGGGTTACGGTTAGGACTAGAGTTAGTGTTAGGGTTAGGTTTAGGGATAGCATTAGGGTTAGGATTAGGGTTAGGGTTAGGGTTTGTGTTAGGGTTACGGTTAGGGTTAGGGTTTGGGTTAGGGTTAGGGTTAGGGTTAGGGTTAGGGTTTGGGTTAGGATTAGGGTTAGGGTTAGGGTTTGGGTTAGGGTTAGGGTTAGGGTTACGGTTAGGGTTAGGATTAGGGTTAGGGTTAGGGTTAAGGTTAGGGTTAGGTTTAGAATTAGGGTTAGTGTTAAGGTTAGGGTTAGGGTTAGGGTTAGGGTTAGGGTTAGTGTTAGGTTTAGGGTTTCGGTTAGGGTTAGGGTTAGGGTTAGGTTTAGGGTTTTGGTTAGGGTTAGGGTTAGGGTTAGGGTTTGGGTTAGGGTTAGGGTTATGGTTAGGGTTTGAGTTAGGGTTAGGGTTAGGGTTAGGGTTTGGGTTAGGATTAGGGTTAGGGTTAGGGTTAGGGTTAGGGTTAGACTTAGGTTTAGGGTTAGGGTTAGGGTTAGGGTTAGGATAAGGATGAGGGTTAGGGTTAGGGTTACGATTAGGATTATTATTTGGGTTAGGGTTTGGGTTAGGGTTAGTGTTAGGGTTTGGGTTAGTGTTAGAGTTAGGGTTTGAGTTAGGGTTAGGTTTAGGCTTACATTGGGGTTGGGTTAGAGTTAGGGTTAGGGTTAGGGTTTGGGTTTGGTTTAGAGTTAGGGTTAGGTTAGGGTTTGGGTTAGAGTTAGGGTTAGGGTGAGGTGTTGGATTAGGGTTATGGTTAGGGTTAGGGTTAGGATTAGGGTTAGGGTTAGGGTTCCGATTAGAGTTAGGTTTAGAGTTTGGGTTTGGATAAGGGTTAAGGTTAGGGTTAGGGTTAGGGTTAGGGTTAGGGTTAGGACTAGGATTAGGGTTAGGGTTAGTGTTAGGTTTAGGGTTAGGGTTTGGGTTTAGGTTTGGGTTATGGTTAGTGTTAGTGTTAGGGTTAGGGTTTAGGGTTAGGTTTAGGGTTAGGGTTAGGGTTAGGGTTTCGGTTTGGGTTATGTTTTCGGTTAGGTTTAGGGTTAGGGTTAGGGTTTGGGTTCGGGTTAGGAATAGGGTTATGGTTTGAGTTTGGAGTAGGTTAAGGGTTATCATTAGGGTTAGGGTTAGGTTTAGGATTAGTGTTTCAGTTAGGCTTAGTGTTAGGGTTAGGGTTTGGGTACGGGTTAGGTTTAGGGTTAGGGTGAGGGTTTGATTTAGGGTTATGGTTAAGGTTAGGGTTAGTGTTAGGTTTTGAGTTAGGGTTAGGGTTAGGAATAGGGTTAGTGATAGGGTTAGGTTTAGGGTTAGCATTAGGGTTATGATTTTGTTTAGGGTTAGGGTTTGGGGTAGGGTTAGGGTTAGGGTTAGGTTTAGGGTTTGGTTTAGGGTTATGGTTAGGGTTAGGGTTAGGGTGGGGGTTAGGATTAGGGTTAGGGTTAGGGTTTGTGTTAAGATTAGGGTTCGCGTTTGGGTTAGGTTAGGGTTTGGGTTACAGTTAAGGTTAGGGTTAGGTTTTGGGTTTGGTTTAGTGTTAGGGTTAGGTTAGGGTTTGAGTTAGGGTTAGTGTTAGGGTTAGGGTTAGGGTTCCGATTAGAGTTAGGTTTAGAGTTTGGGTTTGGGTAAGGGTTAAGGTTAGGGTTAGGGTTAGGGTTAGGGTTAGGACTAGGATTAGGGTTAGGGTTAGGGTTAGGATTAGGGTTAGGGTTAGGGTTCCGATTAGAGTTAGGTTTAGAGTTTGGGTTTGGGTAAGGGTTAAGGTTAGGGTTAGGGTTAGGGTTAGGGTTAGGACTAGGATTAGGGTTAGGGTTAGGGTTAGGATTAGGGTTACGGTTAGGGTTAGGGTAAGGTTTTCGGTTTGGGTTATGTTTTGGGTTAGGTTTAGGGTTAGGGTTAGGGTTAGGGTTAGGGTTAAGGTTAGGATTAGGGTTAGGGTTTGAGTTTGAATTAGGTTTAGGGTTAGCATTAGGGTTAGGGTTAGATTTAGGATAAGTGTTTCAGTTAGGGTTTGGGTTAGGGTTAGGGTTAGGGTTAGGGTTAGGTTTTGGGTTAGGGTTAGTGTTAGGGTTAGGGTTTGGGTTAGGGTTTGGGTTAGGGTTAGGTTTTGGGTTAGGATTAGGGTTAGGGTTAGGGTTAGGGTTAGGGTTAGGGTTAGGCTTAGGACTAGGATTACGGTTATGGTTAGGGTTAGGGTTTGGATTAGGGTTAGGGTTAGGGTTCCGATTAGAGTTAGGTTTAGAGTTTCGGTTTGGGTAAGGGTTAAGGTTAGGTTTAGGGTTAGGGTTAGGGTTAGGTTTAGGACTAGGATTAGGGCTAGGGTTAGGGTTAGGATTAGGGTTAGGGTTTGGTTTTTGGTTTGGGTTATGGTTAGGGTCAGGGTTAGGGTTAGGGTTTAGGGTTAGGGTTAGGTTTAAGGTTAGGGTTTCGGTTTGGGTTATGTTTTGGGTTAGGTTTAGGGTTAGGGTTAGGGTTAGGGTTTGATTTGGAATTAGGTTTAGGGTTAGCATTAGGGTTAGGGTCATGTTTAGGATTAGTGTTTCAGTTAGAGTTAGGGTTAGGGTTAGGTTTTGGGTTCGGGTTAGGGTTAGGATTAGGTTTAGGTTTTGATTTAGGGTTAGGGTTAGGGTTAGGGTTTTTGTTAGGGTTTGGGTTAGGGTTAGGGTGAAGACTAGGGTTAGTGTTAGGGTCAGGTTTAGGGTTAGCATTAGGGTTAGGATTAGAGTTAGGCTTACAGTTTGGGTTAGGGTTAGGGTTAGGGTTAGGGTTAGGGTTAGGGTTAGGTTTAGAGTTTGGGTTTGGGTAAGGGTTAAGGTTAGGTTTAGGGTTAGGGTTAGGGTTAGGGTTAGGATTAGGGTTAGGGTTAGGGGTAGGGTTAGGGTTAGGGTTAGGTTTAGGGTTTGGTTTAGGGTTATGGTTAGGGTTAGGGTTAGGGTGGGGGTTAGGATTAGGGTTAGGGTTAGGGTTTGTGTTAAGATTAGGGTTCGCGTTTGGGTTAGGTTAGGGTTTGGGTTACAGTTAAGGTTAGGGTTAGGTTTTGGGTTTGGTTTAGTGTTAGGGTTAGGTTAGGGTTTGAGTTAGGGTTAGTGTTAGGGTTAGGGTTAGGGTTCCGATTAGAGTTAGGTTTAGAGTTTGGGTTTGGGTAAGGGTTAAGGTTAGGGTTAGGGTTAGGGTTAGGGTTAGGACTAGGATTAGGGTTAGGGTTAGGGTTAGGATTAGGGTTAGGGTTAGGGTTCCGATTAGAGTTAGGTTTAGAGTTTGGGTTTGGGTAAGGGTTAAGGTTAGGGTTAGGGTTAGGGTTAGGGTTAGGACTAGGATTAGGGTTAGGGTTAGGGTTAGGATTAGGGTTACGGTTAGGGTTAGGGTAAGGTTTTCGGTTTGGGTTATGTTTTGGGTTAGGTTTAGGGTTAGGGTTAGGGTTAGGGTTAGGGTTAAGGTTAGGATTAGGGTTAGGGTTTGAGTTTGAATTAGGTTTAGGGTTAGCATTAGGGTTAGGGTTAGATTTAGGATAAGTGTTTCAGTTAGGGTTTGGGTTAGGGTTAGGGTTAGGGTTAGGGTTAGGTTTTGGGTTAGGGTTAGTGTTAGGGTTAGGGTTTGGGTTAGGGTTTGGGTTAGGGTTAGGTTTTCGGTTAGGATTAGGGTTAGGGTTAGGGTTAGGGTTAGGGTTAGGGTTAGGCTTAGGAGTAGGATTACGGTTATGGTTAGGGTTAGGTTTTGGGTTAGGGTTAGCGTTAGGGTGCCAATTAGAGTTAGGTTTAGAGTTTCGGTTTGGGTAAGGGTTAAGGTTAGGTTTAGGGTTAGGGTTAGGGTTAGGTTTAGGACTAGGATTAGGGCTAGGGTTAGGGTTAGGATTAGGGTTAGGGTTTGGTTTTTGGTTTGGGTTATGGTTAGGGTCAGGGTTAGGGTTAGGGTTTAGGGTTAGGGTTAGGTTTAAGGTTAGGGTTTCGGTTTGGGTTATGTTTTGGGTTAGGTTTAGGGTTAGGGTTAGGGTTAGGGTTTGATTTGGAATTAGGTTTAGGGTTAGCATTAGGGTTAGGGTCAGGTTTAGGATTAGTGTTTCAGTTAGGGTTAGGGTTA
>JAJHUQ010000034.1:4477500-4485000 GCA_035773235.1 Eospalax fontanierii
GGGTTAGGGTTAGGGTTAAGGTTAGGGTTAGGTTTAGAATTAGGGTTATTGTTAAGGTTAGGGTTAGGGTTAGGGTTAGGGTTAGGGTTAGGGTTAGTGTTAGGTTTAGGGTTTCGGTTAGGGTTAGGGTTAGGGTTAGGGTTAGGGTTTGGGTTAGGTTTAGGGTTAGGGTTAGGGTTAGGGTTTGGGTTAGGGTTAGGGTTATGGTTAGGGTTTGAGTTAGGGTTAGGGTTAGGGTTAGGGTTTGGGTTAGGATTAGGGTTAGAGTTAGGGTTTGGGTTAGGGTTAGGGTTAGGGTTACGGTTAGGGTTAGGATTAGGGTTAGGGTTTGTGTTAAGATTAGGGTTTGGGTTTGGGTTAGGGTTAGGGTTAGGGTTAGGTTTTGGGTTAGGGTTAGTGTTAGGGTTAGGGTTTGGGTTAGGGATAGGGTTAGGGTTAGGTTTTGGGTTAGGATTAGGGTTAGGGTTAGGGTTAGGGTTAGGGTTAGGGTTAGGACTAGGATTACGGTTATGGTTAGGGTTAGGGTTAGGATTAGGGTTAGGGTTAGGGTTCCGATTAGAGTTAGGTTTAGAGTTTGGGTTTGGGTAAGGGTTAAGGTTAGGTTTAGGGTTAGGGTTAGGGTTAGGGTTAGGACTAGGATTAGGGCTAGGGTTAGGGTTAGGATTAGGGTTAGGGTTTGGTTTTAGGTTTGGGTTATGTTTAGGGTCAGGGTTAGGGTTAGGGTTTAGGGTTAGGGTTAGGTTTAAGGGTAGGGTTTCGGTTTGGGTTATGTTTTGGGTTAGGTTTAGGGTTAGGGTTAGGGTTAGGGTTTGATTTGGAATTAGGTTTAGGGTTAGCATTAGGGTTAGGGTCAGGTTTAGGATTAGTGTTTCAGTTAGGGTTAGGGTTAGGGTTAGGTTTTGGGTTCGGGTTAGGGTTAGGATTAGGTTTAGGTTTTGATTTAGGGTTAGGGTTAGGGTTAGGGTTAGGGTTTTTGTTAGGGTTTGGGTTAGGGTTAGGGTGAAGACTAGGGTTAGTGTTAGGGCCAGGTTTAGGGTTAGCATTAGGGTTAGGATTAGAGTTAGGCTTACAGTTTGGGTTAGGGTTAGGGTTAGGGTTAGGGTTAGGGTTAGGGTTAGGGTTAGGTTTAGAGTTTGGGTTTGGGTAAGGGTTAAGGTTAGGTTTAGGGTTAGGGTTAGGGTTAGGGTTAGGATTAGGGTTAGGGTTAGGGTTAAGGTTAGGGTTAGGTTTAGAATTAGGGTTAGTGTTAAGGTTAGGGTTAGGGTTAGGGTTAGGGTTAGGGTTAGTGTTAGGTTTAGGGTTTCGGTAAGGTTAGGGTTAGTGTTAGGGTTAGGGTTTGGGTTAGGGTTAGGGTTAGGGTTAGGGGTAGGGTTTGGGTTATTATTAGGGTTAGGGTTAGGGTTTGGGTTAGGGTTAGGGTTAGGGTTAGGGTTAGGGTTAGGGTTAGGTTTAGGGTTAGGGTTTGGGTTAGGGTTAGGGTTAGGGTTAGGGTTAGGGTTAGGGTTAGGTTTGAATCTGGGTTAGTATTAGGGTTATGGTTAGTGTTAATATTATGGTTAGGGTTAGAGTTAGTGTTAGGTTTTGGGTGAGGGTTAGGGTTAGGGTTAGGGTTAGACTTAGGTTTAGGGTTAGGGTTAGGGTTAGGGTTAGGGTTAGGGTTAGGATAAGGATGAGGGTTAGGGTTAGGGTTACGATTAGGGTTATTATTTGGGTTAGGGTTTGGGTTAGGGTTAGTGTTAGGGTCTGGGCTAGTGCTAGAGTTAAGGTTCAAGTTAGGGTAAGGTTTAGGCGTACATTGGGGTTGGGTTAGAGTTAGGGTGTGGCTCAGGGTTTGGGTTTGGTTTAGAGTTAGGGTTAGGTTAGGGTTTGGGTTAAAGTTAGGGTTAGGGTGAGGTGTTGGATTAGGGTTATGGTTAGGGTTAGGGTTAGGATTAGGTTTAGGGTTAGGGTTCTGATTAGAGTTAGGTTTAGAGTTTGGGTTTGGATAAGGGTTAAGGTTAGGGTTAGGGTTAGGGTTAGGGTTAGGGTTAGGGTTAGGACTAGGATTAGGGTTAGGGTTAGTGTTAGGTTTAGGGTTAGGGTTTGCGTTTAGGTTTGGGTTATGTTTAGGGTTAGGGTTAGGGTTAGGGTTAGGGTTAGGGTTAGGGTTAGGTTTAGTGTTTCGGTTTGGGTTATGTTTTCGGTTAGGTTTAGGGTTAGGGTTAGGGTTTGCGTTCGGGTTAGGAATAGGGTTATGGTTTGAATTTGAATTAGGTTTAGGGTTAGCATTATTGTTAGGGTTAGGTTTAGGATTAGTGTTTCAGTTAGGCTTAGTGTTAGGGTTAGGGTTTGGGTACGGGTTAGGTTTAGGGTTAGGGTGAGGGTTTGATTTAGGGTTAGGGTTAAGGTTAGGGTTAGTGTTAGGGTTTGAGTTAGGGTTAGGGTTAGGAATAGGGTTAGTGATAGGGTTAGGTTTAGGGTTAGCATTAGGGTTATGATTAGCTTTAGGGTTAGGGTTTGGGGTAGGGTTAGGGTTAGGGTTAGGTTTAGGGTTTGGTTTAGGGTTATGGTTAGGGTTAGGGTTTGGTGAGGGTTAGGGTTAGGGTTAGGTTTAGGGTTTGTGTTAAGATTAGGGTTCGGGTTTGGGTTAGGTTAGGGTTTGGGTTACAGTTAGGGTTAGGGTTAGGTTTTGGGTTTGGTTTAGTGTTAGGGTTAGGTTAGGGTTTGGGTTAGGGTTAGGGTTAGGGTTAGGGTTAGGGTTCCGATTAGAGTTATGTTTAGAGTTTGGGTTTGGGTAAGGGTTAAGGTTAGGGTTAGGGTTAGGGTTAGGGTTAGGACTAGGATTAGGGTTAGGGTTAGGGTTAGGATTAGGGTTAGGGTTAGGGTTCCGATTAGAGTTAGGTTTAGAGTTTGGGTTTGGGTAAGGGTTTAGGTTAGGGTTAGGGTTAGGGTTAGGGTTAGGGTTAGGGTTAGGACTAGGATTAGGGTTAGTGTTAGGGTTAGGATTAGGGTTACGGTTAGGTTTAGGGTAAGGTTTTCGGTTTGGGTTATGTTTTGGGTAAGGTTTAGGGTTAGGGTTAGGGTTAGGGTTAGGGTTAGGGTTAAGGTTAGGATTAGGGTTAGGGTTTGAATTTGAATTAGGTTTAGGGTTAGCATTAGGGTTAGGGTTAGATTTCGGATAAGTGTTTCAGTTAGGGTTTGGGTTAGGGTTAGGGTTAGGGTTAGGGTTAGGTTATGGGTTAGGGTTAGTGTTTGGGTTAGGGTTTGGGTTAGGGTTAGGGTTAGGGTTAGGTTTTGGATTAGGATTACGGTTAGGGTTAGGGTTAGGGTTAGGGTTAGGGTTAGGACTAGGATTACGGTTATGGTTAGGGTTAGGGTTAGGATTAGGGTTAGGGTTAGGGTTCCGATTAGAGTTAGGTTTAGAGTTTGGGTTTGGGTAAGGGTTAAGGTTAGGTTTAGGGTTAGGGTTAGGGTTAGGGTTAGGACTAGGATTAGGGCTAGGGTTAGGGTTAGGATTAGGGTTAGGGTTTGGTTTTAGGTTTGGGTTATGGTTAGGGTCAGGGTTAGGGTTAGGGTTTAGGGTTAGGGTTACGTTTAAGGTTAGGGTTTCGGTTTGGGTTATGTTTTGGGTTAGGTTTAGGGTTAGGGTTAGGGTTAGTGTTTGATTTGGAATTAGGTTTAGGGTTAGCATTAGGGTTACGGTCAGGTTTAGGATTAATGTTTCAGTTAGGGTTAGGGTTAGGGTTAGGGTTTGGGTTCGGGTTAGGGTTAGGATTAGGTTTAGGCTTTGATTTAGGGTTAGGGTTAGGGTTTTTGTTAGGGTTTGGGTTAGGGTTAGGGTGAAGACTAGGGTTAGTGTTAGGGTTAGCATTAGGGTTAGGATTAGAGTTAGGCTTACAGTTTGGGTTAGGGTTAGTGTTAGGGTTAGGGTTAGGGTTAGGGTTTGGGTTAGGGTTAGGGTTAGGGTTAGGGTTAGGGTTAGGTTTGGGTTTGGGTTACGGTTAGGGTTAGGGTTAGGGTTAGGGTTAGGTTAGGGTTTGGGTTAGAGTTAGGGTTAGGGTTAGGGTTAGGGTTACGGTTTGGGTTCGGGTTAGGGTTAGGGTTAGGGTTTGGGTTAGGGTTAGGGTTAGGGTTAGGATTAGGGTTAGGGTTTGTGTTAAGATTAGGGTTTAGGTTTGGGTTAAGATTAGGGTTAGGGTTTGGGTTAAGGTTACGTTTAGGGTTAGGGTTTGTGTTAGGGTTATGGTTAGCGTTAGGAGTAGGGTTAGGGTTTAGGTTTTTGGTTAGGGTTAGTGTTAGGGTTAGTGTTAGGATTAGGGTTTGGGTTAGGGTTTAGGTTTGGTTAGGTTTAGGGTTAGGGTTAGGGTTATGGTTAGGTTTAGCATTAGTGTTGGGGTTAGGGTTATGTTTAGGGTTGGTGTTAGGGTTAGGGTTAGGGTTTGGGTTTGGGTTAGGGTTTGGGTTAGGGTTAGGGTTTGGGTTAGGGTTAGGGTTAGGTTTCGGGTTAGGATTTGGGTTAGGGTTAGGGTTAGAGTCGGATTTGGGTTAGAGTTATGGTGAAGGTTAGGGGTTGGGTTAGGGTTAGGGTTTGGGTTAGGGTTAGGGTTAGGGTTAGGGTTAGGGTTAGGGTTTGGATTAGGGTTAGGTTTGAATCTGGGTTAGTATTAGGGTTATGGTTAGTGTTAAGATTATGGTTAGGGTTAGGGTTAGGGTTTGGTTTTGGGTGAGGGTTAGGGTTAGTGTTAGGGTTAGACTTAGGTTTAGGGTTAGGGTTAGGGTTAGGGTTAGGGTTAGGGTTAGGATAAGGATGAGGGTTAGGGTTAGGGTTAGGATTAGGGTTATTATTTGGGTTAGGGTTTGTGTTAGGGTTAGTGTTAGGGTTTGGGTTAGTGTTAGAGTTAGGGTTTGAGTTAGGGTTAGGGTTAGTGTTAGGGTTTGGGTTAGCATTAGGGTTAGGGTTAGGGTTAGGTTTCCGATTAGAGTTATGTTTAGAGTTTGGGTTTGGGTAAGGGTTAAGGTTAGGGTTAGGGTTAGGGTTAGGGTTAGGACTAGGATTAGGGTTACGGTTAGGGTTAGGATTAGGGTTACGGTTAGGGTTAGTGTTAGGTTTTTGGTTTGGGTTATGTTTTGGGTTAGGTTTAGGGTTAGGGTTAGGTTTTGGGTTCGGGTTAGGGTTAGGGTTAGGGTTTGATTTACGGTTAGGATTAGGGTTAGGGTTAATGTTAGGGTTTGGGTAGGGTTAGGGTTAGGCCTAGGGTTAGTTTTAGGGTTAGGTTTAGGGTTAACATTAGGGTTAACATTAGGGTTAGGTTCAGGGTTTGAGTTAGGGTTAGGGTTAGTTTTAGTGTTAGGGTTAGGGTTTGGGTTAGGGTTAGTGTTTGTGTTAGGGTTAGGGTTTGGGTTACGGTTAGGGTTAGGGTTAGGATTAGGGTTAGGGTTTGTGTTAAGATTAGGGTTTGGGTTTGGGTTAGGGTTAGGGTTAGGGTTTGGATTAAGGTTACGTTTAGGGTTAGGGTTTGGGTTTGGGTTAGGGTTAGGGTTAGGTTTACGTTTAGGGTTATTGTTTCGGTTTCGGTTTGGATTAGGCTTAGGTTTCGTGTTAGGGTTTGGGTTTGGGTTAGGATTAGGGTTAGGGTTAAGGTTAGGGTTAGGGTTTGGTTTAGGGTTAGGGTTAGGGTTAGGGTAAGCGTTTGGGTTAGGGTTAGGTTTAGGGTTAGGGTTAGGGTTTGTGTTAGGGTTTGGGGTTAGGGGTTAGGGGTTAAGTTTAGGTTTATTGTTAGGGTTAGGGATTGGGTTAGGGTTAGGGTTAGGTTTAGGCTTAAGTTTAGATTTTGGGTTAGCGATAGGTTAGCGTTTGGGTTAGGATTAGGGTTAGGGTTAGGTTTAGTGTTAGGGTTAGGGTTTGGTTTAGGATTACGGTTAGGTTTAGGTTTTCGGTTATGTTTCGGGTTAGGGTTAGGGTTTGCGTTCGGGTTGGGTTAGTGTTAGGGTTTTAGTTAGGGTTAGGGTTAGGGTTAGGGTTAGGTTTAGGGTTTGGGTTAGGGTTAGGCTTAGGGTTAGGGTTTGAGTTTGAGTTAGATTTAGGGTTAGCATTATGGTTAGGATTAGGGTTAGGGTTAGGTTTTGGGTTAGGGTTAGGGTTAGTGTTAGGGTTTGGGTTAGGTTTAGGTTTGAAACTGGGTTAGTGTAAGGGTTAGGGTTAGTGTTAAGATTATGGTTAGGGTTAGGGTTAGGGTTAGGTTTTCTGTTAGGATTAGGGTTAGGGTTGGAATTAGGGTTAGGGTTAGGGTTAGGATTAGGGTTAGGATAAGGCTGAGGGTTAGGGTTAGTGTTAGGATTACGGTTATTATTTGAGTTATGATTTGGGTTAGGGTTAGGGTTAGGGTTTGGGTTACTGTTAGAGTTAGGGTTTGAGTTAGGGTTAGGTTTAGGGTTAGGTTAGAGTTAGGGTTAGTCTTAGGGTTAGGGTTAGGGTTAGGGTTTGGACTAGGATTAGGGTTAGGTTTATCGTTAGGGTTAGGGTTTGGGTTAGTGTTTGGGGTTCGGGGTTCGGGGTTAAGTTTAGGTTTAGGGTTAGGGTTAGGGATTGGGTTAGGGTTAGGGTTAAGTTTAGGGTTAGGTTTAGGTTTTGGGTTAGGGTTAGGGTTAGTGTTTGTGTTAGGGTTGGGGTTAGGGTTAGTGGTAGGGTTAGGATTTGGTTTAGGAATACGGTTAGGTTTAGGTTTTCAGTTAAGTTTCGTGTTAGGGTTATGGTTTGCGTTCGGGTTAGGTTAGTGTTAGGGTTTTAGTTAGGGTTAGGGTTAGGGTTAGGGTTAGGGTTAGGGTTTGGATTAGGGTTAGGCTTAGGGTTAGGGTTTGATTTTGATTTAGGTTTAGGGTTAGCATTAGGGTTAGGATTAGGGTTATTATTTGGGTTATGGTTTGGGTTAGGGTTAGTGTTAGGGTTTGGGTTAGTGTTAGAGTTAGGGTTTGAGTTAGGGTTAGGTTTAGGCTTACATTGGGGTTTGGGTTACAGTTAGGGTTAGGGTTAGGGTTTGGGTTTGGTTTAGAGTTAGCATTAGGTTAGGGTTTGGGTTAGAGTTAGGGTTAGAGTGAGGTGTTGGATTAGGGTTATCGTTAGGGTTAGGGTTAGGATTAGAGTTAGGGTTAGGGTTCCGATTAGAGTTAGGTTTAGAGTTTGGGTTAGGGTAAGGGTTAAGGTTAGGGTTAGGGTTAGGGTTAGGGTTAGGGTTAGGACTAGGATTAGGGTTAGGGTTAGTGTTAGGATTAGGGTTAGGGTTTGGGTTTAGGTTTGGGTTATGGTTAGGGTTAGTGTTAGGGTTAGGGTTTAGGGTTAGGGTTAGGGTTAGGGTTTGGGTTTCGGTTTGGGTTATGTTTTGGGTTAGGTTTATGGTTAGAGTTAGGGTTTGGGTTCGGGTTAGGAATAGGGTTATGGTTTGAGTTTGAATTAGGTTTAGGTTTAGCATTAGGGTTAGGGTTAGTTTTAGGATTAGTGTTTCAGTTAGGCTTAGGGTTAGGGTT
>JAJHUQ010000034.1:4495000-4500000 GCA_035773235.1 Eospalax fontanierii
GTTAGGGTTAGGGTTAGGGTTAGGGTTAGGGTTAGGGTTAGGGTTAGGGTTAGGGTTTGGGTTAGGGTTAGGGTTAGGGTTAGGTTTAGGGTTAGGGTTAGGGTTAGGGTTAGGTTTAGCATTAGGGTTAGGGTTAGGGTTATGGTTAGGGTTAGCTTTAGGGTTAGGGTTAGGGTTTGGGTTTGGGTTAGGGTTTGGGTTAGGGTTAGGGTTTGGGTTAGGGTTAGGGTTAGGTTTCGGGTTAGGATTTGGGTTAGGGTTAGGGTTAGAGTCGATTTGGGTTAGAGTTATGGTGAGGGTTAGGGGTTGGGTTAGGGTTAGGGTTACGGTTAGGGTTAGGGTTATGGTTAGGGTTAGGATTAGGGTTAGGGTTAGGGTTAGGGTTACGGTTTCGGTTTCGGTTATGTTTTGTGTTAGTTTTAGGGTTAGGTTTAGGGTTTGGTTTGGGTTAGGATTAGGGTTAGCGTTTGAGTTTGAATTAGGTTTAGGTTTAGAATTAGGGTTAGGGTTAGGTTTAGAATTAGGCTTTCAATTAGGGTTAGGGTTAGGGTTTGGGTTCGGGTTAGGGTAAGGGTTAGGGTAAGGGTTTGATTTATTGTTAAGGTTAGGGTTAGGGTTATTGTAAGGGTTTGGGTTAGGGTTACGGTTAGGAGTAGGGTTAGTGTTAGGGTTAGGTTTAGGGTTAGCATTAGGGTTAGGATTAGCGTTAGGGTTAGGGTTTGGGTTAGGGTTAGGGTTAGGGTTAGGGTTAGGGTTAGGGTTTGGGTTAGGGTTAGGGTTAGGGTTAGGGTTAGGGTCTGGTTAGGGTTAGGTTTAGGATTAGGGTTAGGGTTTGTGTTAAGATCGGGGTTTGGGTTTGGTTTAGGGTTTGGGTTAGGGTTAGGGTTAGGGTTAGGGTTAGAATTAGGGTTATGGTTAAGGTTAGGGTTAGGGTTAGGGTTAGGTTAAGGATGAGGGTTAGGGTTAGGGTTAGGATTAGTGTTATTATTTGGGTTATGGTTTGGGTTAGGGTTAGGGTTAGGGTTAGGGTTTGGGTTAGTGTTAGAGTTAGGGTTTGAGTTAGGGTTAGGTATAGGGTTAGGTTAGGGTTTCGGTTAGAGTTAGGGTTAGGGTTAGGTTTGGGTTTGGTTTAGAGTTAGGGTTAGGTTTGGGTTTGGGTTAGAGTTAGTGTTAGGGTGAGGTGTTGGATTAGTGTTATGGTTAGGGTTACGGTTAGGATTAGGGTTAGGGTTAGGGTTTGTGTTAGGGTTAGGGTTAGGGTTAGGGTTTGGGTTAGGGTTAGGGTTAGGGTTAGGGTTAGGGTTTGGGTTAGGATTAGGGTTAGGGTTAGGGTTTGGGTTAGGGTAAGGGTTAGGGTTACGGTTAGGGTTAGGATTAGGGTTAGGGTTAGGGTTAAGGTTAGGGTTAGGTTTAGAATTAGGGTTAGTGTTAAGGTTAGGGTTAGGGTTAGGGTTACGGTTTGGGTAAGTGTTAGGTTTAGGGTTTCGGTTAGGGTTAGGGTTAGGGTTAGGTTTAGGGTTTTGGTTAGGGTTAGGGTTAGGGTTAGGGTTTGGGTTAGGGTTAGGGTTATGGTTAGGGTTTGAGTTAGGGTTAGGGTTAGGGTTAGGGTTTGGGTTAGGATTAGGGTTAGGGTTAGGGTTAGGGTTAGGGTTAGACTTAGGTTTAGGGTTAGGGTTAGGGTTAGGGTTAGGATAAGGATGAGGGTTAGGGTTAGGGTTACGATTAGGGTTATTATTTGGGTTAGGGTTTGGGTTAGGGTTAGTGTTAGGGTTTGGGTTAGTGTTAGAGTTAGGGTTTGAGTTAGGGTTAGGTTTAGGCTTACATTGGGGTTGGGTTAGAGTAAGGGATAGGGTTAGGGTTTGGGTTTGGTTTAGAGTTAGGATTAGGTTAGGGTTTGGGTTAGAGTTAGGGTTAGGGTGAGGTGTTGGATTAGGGTTATGGTTAGGGTTAGGGTTAGGATTAGGGTTAGGGTTTGGGTTCCGATTAGAGTTAGGTTTAGAGTTTGGGTTTGGATAAGGGTTAAGGTTAGGTTTAGGGTTAGGGTTAGGGTTAGGGTTAGGACTAGGATTAGGGTTAGGGTTAGTGTTAGGTTTAGGGTTAGGGTTTGGGTTTAGGTTTGGGTTATGGTTAGTGTTAGTGTTAGGGTTAGGGTTTAGGGTTAGGTTTAGGGTTAGGGTTAGGGTTAGGGTTTCGGTTTGGGTTATGTTTTCGGTTAGGTTTAGGGTTAGGGTTAGGGTTTGGGTTCGGGTTAGGAATAGGGTTATGGTTTGAGTTTGAATTAGGTTTAGGGTTATCATTAGGGTTAGGGTTAGGTTTAGGATTAGTGTTTCAGTTAGGCTTAGTGTTAGGGTTAGGGTTTGGGTACGGGTTAGGTTTAGGGTTAGGGTGAGGGTTTGATTTAGGGTTATGGTTAAGGTTAGGGTTAGTGTTAGGTTTTGAGTTAGGGTTAGGGTTAGGAATAGGGTTAGTGATAGGGTTAGGTTTAGGGTTAGCATTAGGGTTATGATTAGGTTTAGGGTTAGGGTTTGGGGTAGGGTTAGGGTTAGGGTTAGGTTTAGGGTTTGGTTTAGGGTTATGGTTAGGGTTAGGGTTAGGGTGGGGGTTAGGATTAGGGTTAGGGTTAGGGTTTGTGTTAAGATTAGGGTTCGCGTTTGGGTTAGGTTAGGGTTTGGGTTACAGTTAAGGTTAGGGTTAGATTTTGGGTTTGGTTTAGTGTTAGGGTTAGGTTAGGGTTTGAGTTAGGGTTAGTGTTAGGGTTAGGGTTAGGGTTCCGATTAGAGTTAGGTTTAGAGTTTGGGTTTGGGTAAGGGTTAAGGTTAGGGTTAGGGTTAGGGTTAGGGTTAGGACTAGGATTAGGGTTAGGGTTAGGGTTAGGATTAGGGTTAGGGTTAGGGTTCCGGTTAGAGTTGGGTTTAGAGTTTGGGTTGGGGTAAGGGTTAAGGTTAGGGTTAGGGTTAGGGTTAGGGTTAGGACTAGGATTAGGGTTAGGGTTAGGGTTAGGATTAGGGTTACGGTTAGGGTTAGGGTAAGGTTTTCGGTTTGGGTTATGTTTTGCGTTAGGTTTAGGGTTAGGGTTAGGGTTAGGGTTAGGGTTAAGGTTAGGATTAGGGTTAGGGTTTGAGTTTGAATTAGGTTTAGGGTTAGCATTAGGGTTAGGGTTAGATTTAGGATAAGTGTTTCAGTTAGGGTTTGGGTTAGGGTTAGGGTTAGGGTTAGGGTTAGGTTTTGGGTTAGGGTTAGTGTTAGGGTTAGGGTTTGGGTTAGGGTTTGGGTTAGGGTTAGGTTTTGGGTTAGGATTAGGGTTAGGGTTAGGGTTAGGGTTAGGGTTAGGGTTAGGGTTAGGACTAGGATTACGGTTATGGTTAGGGTTAGGGTTCGGATTAGGGTTAGGGTTAGGGTTCCGATTAGAGTTAGGTTTAGAGTTTCGGTTTGGGTAAGGGTTAAGGTTAGGTTTAGGGTTAGGGTTAGGGTTAGGTTTAGGACTAGGATTAGGGCTAGGGTTAGGGTTAGGATTAGGGTTAGGGTTTGGTTTTTGGTTTGGGTTATGGTTAGGGTCAGGGTTAGGGTTAGGGTTTAGGGTTAGGGTTAGGTTTAAGGTTAGGGTTTCGGTTTGGGTTATGTTTTGGGTTAGGTTTAGGGTTAGGGTTAGGGTTAGGGTTTGATTTGGAATTAGGTTTAGGGTTAGCATTAGGGTTAGGGTCAGGTTTAGGATTAGTGTTTCAGTTAGGGTTAGGGTTAGGGTTAGGTTTTGGGTTCGGGTTAGGGTTAGGATTAGGTTTAGGTTTTGATTTAGCGTTAGGGTTAGGGTTAGGGTTTTTGTTAGGGTTTGGGTTAGGGTTAGGGTGAAGACTAGGGTTAGTGTTAGGGTCAGGTTTAGGGTTAGCATTAGGGTTAGGATTAGAGTTAGGCTTACAGTTTGGGTTAGGGTTAGGGTTAGGGTTAGGGTTAGGGTTAGGGTTAGGTTTAGAGTTTGGGTTTGGGTAAGGGTTAAGGTTAGGTTTAGGGTTAGGGTTAGGGTTATGGTTAGGATTAGTGTTAGGGTTAGGGTTCCGATTAGAGTTAGGTTTAGAGTTTGGGTTTGGGTAAGGTTTAAGGTTAGGGTTAGGGTTAGGGTTAGGGTTAGGGTTAGTACTAGGATTAGGTTTAGGGTTAGGGTTAGGATTAGGGTTAGTGTTAGGGTTAGGGTTAGGGTTTCGGTTTGGGTTATGTTTTGGTTTAGGTTTAGGTTTAGGTTTAGGGTTAGGGTTAGGGTTAGGGTTAGGGTTTGAGTTTGAATTAGGTTTAGGGTTAGCATTAGGGTTAGGGTTAGGTTTAGGGTTTGATTTAGGGTTAGGGTTAGGGTTAGGGTTAGTTTTAGGGTTTGGGTTAGGGTTAGGGTTAGGACTAGGGTTAGTGTTAGGGTTAGGTTTAGGTTTAGCATTAGGGTTAGGATTAGGGTTAGGGTTAGGGTTTGTGTTAGGGTTAGGGTTAGGGTTAGGGTTTGGGTTAGGGTTAGGGTTAGGGTTAGGGTTAGGGTTTGGGTTAGGATTAGGGTTAGGGTTAGGGTTTGGGTTAGGGTTAGGGTTAGGGTTTGGGTTAGCTTTAGGGTTAGGGTTAGTGTTTGGGTTTGAGTTAGGGTTTGGGTTAGGGTTAGGGTTTGGGTTAGGGTTAGGGTTAGGGTTCGGGTTAGGATTTGGGTTAGGGTTATGTTTAGAGTCGGATTTGGGTTAGAGTTAGGGTTAGGGTGAGGTGTTGGATTAGGGTTATGGTTAGGGTTAGGGTTAGGATTAGGGTTACGGTTAGGGTTCCGATTAGAGTTAGGTTAGAGTTTGGGTTTGGGTAAGGTTTAAGGTTAGGTTTAGGGTTAGGGTTAGGGTTAGGGTTAGGATTAGGGTTAGGGTTAGGGTTCCGATTAGAGTTAGGTTTAGAGTTTGGGTTTGGGTAAGGTTTAAGGTTAGGGTTAGGGTTAGGGTTAGGGTTAGGGTTAGTACTAGGATTAGGTTAGGGTTAGGGTTAGGATT
>JAJHUQ010000034.1:4502500-4507500 GCA_035773235.1 Eospalax fontanierii
GGTTAGGGTTCCAATTAGAGTTAGGTTTAGAGTTTCGGTTTGGGTAAGGGTTAAGGTTAGGTTTAGGGTTAGGGTTAGGGTTAGGTTTAGGACTAGGATTAGAGTTAGGGTTAGGGTTGGGGTTAGGGTAAGGGTTTGGTTTTTGGTTTGGGTTATGGTTAGGGTCAGGGATAGGGTTAGGGTTTAGGGGTAGGGTTAGGTTTAAGGTTAGGGTTTCGGTTTGGGTTATGTTTTGGGTTAGGTTTAGGGTTAGGGTTAGGGTTAGGGTTTGATTTGGAATTAGGTTTAGGGTTAGCATTAGGGTTAGGGTCAGGTTTAGGATTAGTGTTTCAGTTAGGGTTAGGGTTAGGGTTAGGTTTTGGGTTCGGGTTAGGGTTAGGATTAGGTTTAGGTTTTGATTTAGGGTTAGGGTTAGGGTTAGGGTTTTTGTTAGGGTTTGGGTTAGGGTTAGGGTGAAGACTAGGGTTAGTGTTAGGGTCAGGTTTAGGGTTAGCATTAGGGTTAGGATTAGAGTTAGGCTTACAGTTTGGGTTAGGGTTAGGGTTAGGGTTAGGGTTAGGGTTAGGTTTAGAGTTTGGGTTTGGGTAAGGGTTAAGGTTAGGTTTAGGGTTAGGGTTAGGGTTAGGGTTAGGATTAGGGTTAGGGTTAGGGTTCCGATTAGAGTTAGGTTTAGAGTTTGGGTTTGGGTAAGGTTTAAGGTTAGGGTTAGGGTTAGGGTTAGGGTTAGGGTTAGTACTAGGATTAGGTTTAGGGTTAGGGTTAGGATTAGGGTTAGGGTTAGGGTTAGGGTTAGGGTTTCGGTTTGGGTTATGTTTTGGGTTAGGTTTAGGTTTAGGTTTAGGGTTAGGGTTAGGGTTAGGGTTAGGGTTAGGGTTTGAGTTTGAATTAGGTTTAGGGTTAGCATTAGGGTTAGGGTTAGGTTTAGGGTTTGATTTAGGGTTAGGGTTAGGGTTAGGGTTAGGGTTTTTGTTAGGGTTTGGGTTAGGGTTAGGGTGAAGACTAGGGTTAGTGTTAGAGTCAGGTTTAGGGTTAGCATTAGGGTTAGGATTAGAGTTAGGCTTACAGTTTGGGTTAGGGTTAGGGTTAGGGTTAGGGTTTGTGTTAGGGTTAGGGTTAGGTTTAGAGTTTGGGTTTGGGTAAGGGTTAAGGTTAGGTTTAGGATTAGGGTTAGGGTTAGGGTTCCGATTAGAGTTAGGTTTAGAGTTTGGGTTTGGGTAAGGTTTAAGGTTAGGGTTAGGGTTAGGGTTAGGGTTAGGGTTAGTACTAGGATTAGGTTTAGGGTTAGGGTTAGGATTAGGGTTAGGGTTAGGGTTAGGGTTAGGGTTTCGGTTTGGGTTATGTTTTGGGTTAGGTTTAGGTTTAGGTTTAGGGTTAGGGTTAGGGTTAGGACTAGGGTTAGTGTTAGGGTTAGGTTTAGGTTTAGCATTAGGGTTAGGATTAGGGTTAGGGTTAGGGTTTGTGTTAGGGTTAGGGTTAGGGTTAGGGTTTGGGTTAGGGTTAGGGTTAGGGTTAGGGTTAGGGTTTGGGTTAGGATTAGGGTTAGGGTTAGGGTTTGGGTTAGGGTTAGGGTTAGGGTTTGGGTTAGCTTTAGGGTTAGGGTTAGTGTTTGGGTTTGAGTTAGGGTTTGGGTTAGGGTTAGGGTTTGGGTTAGGGTTAGGGTTAGGGTTCGGGTTAGGATTTGGGTTAGGGTTATGTTTAGAGTCGGATTTGGGTTAGAGTTAGGGTTAGGGTGAGGTGTTGGATTAGGGTTATGGTTAGGGTTAGGGTTAGGATTAGGGTTACGGTTAGGGTTCCGATTAGAGTTAGGTTAGAGTTTGGGTTTGGGTAAGGGTTAAGGTTAGGTTTAGGGTTAGGGTTAGGGTTAGGGTTAGGATTAGGGTTAGGGTTAGGGTTCCGATTAGAGTTAGGTTTAGAGTTTGGGTTTGGGTAAGGTTTAAGGTTAGGGTTAGGGTTAGGGTTAGGGTTAGGGTTAGTACTAGGATTAGGTTTAGGGTTAGGGTTAGGATTAGGGTTAGGGTTAGGGTTAGGGTTAGGGTTTCGGTTTGGGTTATGTTTTGGGTTAGGTTTAGGTTTAGGGTTAGGGTTAGGGTTAGGGTTAGGGTTAGGGTTAGGGTTTGAGTTTGAATTAGGTTTAGGGTTAGCATTAGGGTTAGGGTTAGGTTTAGGGTTTGATTTAGGGTTAGGGTTAGGGTTAGGGTTAGTGTTAGGGTTTGGGTTAGGGTTAGGGTTAGGACTAGAGTTAGTGTTAGGGTTAGGTTTAGGGATAGCATTAGGGTTAGGATTGGGGTTGGGGTTAGGGTTTGTGTTAGGGTTACGGTTAGGGTTAGGGTTTGGGTTAGGGTTAGGGTTAGGGTTAGGGTTAGGGTTTGGGTTAGGATTAGGGTTAGGGTTAGGGTTTGGGTTAGGGTTAGGGTTAGGGTTACGGTTAGGGTTAGGATTAGGGTTAGGGTTAGGGTTAAGGTTAGGGTTAGGTTTAGAATTAGGGTTAGTGTTAAGGTTAGGGTTAGGGTTAGGGTTAGGGTTAGGGTTAGTGTTAGGTTTAGGGTTTCGGTTAGGGTTAGGGTTAGGGTTAGGTTTAGGGTTTTGGTTAGGGTTAGGGTTAGGGTTAGGGTTTGGGTTAGGGTTAGGGTTATGGTTAGGGTTTGAGTTAGGGTTAGGGTTAGGGTTAGGGTTTGGGTTAGGATTAGGGTTAGGGTTAGGGTTAGGGTTAGGGTTAGACTTAGGTTTAGGGTTAGGGTTAGGGTTAGGGTTAGGATAAGGATGAGGGTTAGGGTTAGGGTTACGATTAGGATTATTATTTGGGTTAGGGTTTGGGTTAGGGTTAGTGTTAGGGTTTGGGTTAGTGTTAGAGTTAGGGTTTGAGTTAGGGTTAGGTTTAGGCTTACATTGGGGTTGGGTTAGAGTTAGGGTTAGGGTTAGGGTTTGGGTTTGGTTTAGAGTTAGGGTTAGGTTAGGGTTTGGGTTAGAGTTAGGGTTAGGGTGAGGTGTTGGATTAGGGTTATGGTTAGGGTTAGGGTTAGGATTAGGGTTAGGGTTAGGGTTCCGATTAGAGTTAGGTTTAGAGTTTGGGTTTGGATAAGGGTTAAGGTTAGGGTTAGGGTTAGGGTTAGGGTTAGGGTTAGGACTAGGATTAGGGTTAGGGTTAGTGTTAGGTTTAGGGTTAGGGTTTGGGTTTAGGTTTGGGTTATGGTTAGTGTTAGTGTTAGGGTTAGGGTTTAGGGTTAGGTTTAGGGTTAGGGTTAGGGTTAGGGTTTCGGTTTGGGTTATGTTTTCGGTTAGGTTTAGGGTTAGGGTTAGGGTTTGGGTTCGGGTTAGGAATAGGGTTATGGTTTGAGTTTGAATTAGGTTAAGGGTTATCATTAGGGTTAGGGTTAGGTTTAGGATTAGTGTTTCAGTTAGGCTTAGTGTTAGGGTTAGGGTTTGGGTACGGGTTAGGTTTAGGGTTAGGGTGAGGGTTTGATTTAGGGTTATGGTTAAGGTTAGGGTTAGTGTTAGGTTTTGAGTTAGGGTTAGGGTTAGGAATAGGGTTAGTGATAGGGTTAGGTTTAGGGTTAGCATTAGGGTTATGATTAGGTTTAGGGTTAGGGTTTGGGGTAGGGTTAGGGTTAGGGTTAGGTTTAGGGTTTGGTTTAGGGTTATGGTTAGGGTTAGGGTTAGGGTGGGGGTTAGGATTAGGGTTAGGGTTAGGGTTTGTGTTAAGATTAGGGTTCGCGTTTGGGTTAGGTTAGGGTTTGGGTTACAGTTAAGGTTAGGGTTAGGTTTTGGGTTTGGTTTAGTGTTAGGGTTAGGTTAGGGTTTGAGTTAGGGTTAGTGTTAGGGTTAGGGTTAGGGTTCCGATTAGAGTTAGGTTTAGAGTTTGGGTTTGGGTAAGGGTTAAGGTTAGGGTTAGGGTTAGGGTTAGGGTTAGGACTAGGATTAGGGTTAGGGTTAGGGTTAGGATTAGGGTTAGGGTTAGGGTTCCGATTAGAGTGAGGTTTAGAGTTTGGGTTTGGGTAAGGGTTAAGGTTAGGGTTAGGGTTAGGGTTAGGGTTAGGACTAGGATTAGGGTTAGGGTTAGGGTTAGGATTAGGGTTACGGTTAGGGTTAGGGTAAGGTTTTCGGTTTGGGTTATGTTTTGGGTTAGGTTTAGGGTTAGGGTTAGGGTTAGGGTTAGGGTTAAGGTTAGGATTAGGGTTAGGGTTTGAGTTTGAATTAGGTTTAGGGTTAGCATTAGGGTTAGGGTTAGATTTAGGATAAGTGTTTCAGTTAGGGTTTGGGTTAGGGTTAGGGTTAGGGTTAGGGTTAGGTTTTGGGTTAGGGTTAGTGTTAGGGTTAGGGTTTGGGTTAGGGTTTGGGTTAGGGTTAGGTTTTGGGTTAGGATTAGGGTTAGGGTTAGGGTTAGGGTTAGGGTTAGGGTTAGGCTTAGGACTAGGATTACGGTTATGGTTAGGGTTAGGGTTTGGATTAGGGTTAGGGTTAGGGTTCCGATTAGAGTTAGGTTTAGAGTTTCGGTTTGGGTAAGGGTTAAGGTTAGGTTTAGGGTTAGGGTTAGGGTTAGGTTTAGGACTAGGATTAGGGCTAGGGTTAGGGTTAGGATTAGGGTTAGGGTTTGGTTTTTGGTTTGGGTTATGGTTAGGGTCAGGGTTAGGGTTAGGGTTTAGGGTTAGGGTTAGGTTTAAGGTTAGGGTTTCGGTTTGGGTTATGTTTTGGGTTAGGTTTAGGGTTAGGATTAGGGTTAGGGTTTGATTTGGAATTAGGTTTAGGGTTAGCATTAGGGTTAGGGTCAGGTTTAGGATTAGTGTTTCAGTTAGGGTTAGGGTTAGGGTTAGGTTTTGGGTTCGGGTTAGGGTTAGGATTAGGTTTAGGTTTTGATTTAGGGTTAGGGTTAGGGTTAGGGTTTTTGTTAGGGTTTGGGTTAGGGTTAGGGTGAAGACTAGGGTTAGTGTTAGGGTCAGGTTTAGGGTTAGCATTAGGGTTAGGATTAGAGTTAGGCTTACAGTTTGGGTTAGGGTTAGGGTTAG
>JAJHUQ010000034.1:4515000-4520000 GCA_035773235.1 Eospalax fontanierii
AGTGTTAGGGTTAGGTTAGGGTTTGGGTTAGGGTTTGGGTTAGGGTTAGGGTTAGGGTTCCGATTAGAGTTATGTTTAGAGTTTTGGTTTGGGTAAGGGTTAAGGTTAGGGTTAGGGTTAGGGTTAGGGTTAGGACTAGGATTAGGGTTAGGGTTAGGGTTAGGATTAGGGTTAGGTTTAGGGTTCCGATTAGAGTTAGGTTTAGAGTTTGGGTTTGGGTAAGGGTTTAGGTTAGGGTTAGGGTTAGGGTTAGGGTTAGGGTTAGGACTAGGATTAGGGTTAGTGTTAGGGTTAGGATTAGGGTTACGGTTAGGTTTAGGGTAAGGTTTTCGGTTTGGGTTATGTTTTGGGTTAGGTTTAGGGTTAGGGTTAGTGTTAGGGTTAGGGTTAGGGTTAAGGTTAGGATTAGGGTTAGGGTTTGAATTTGAATTAGGTTTAGGGTTAGCATTAGGGTTAGGGTTAGATTTCGGATAAGTGTTTCAGTTAGGGTTTGGGTTAGGGTTAGGGTTAGGGTTAGGGTTAGGTTATGGGTTAGGGTTAGTGTTTGGGTTAGGGTTTGGGTTAGGGTTAGGGTTAGGGTTAGGTTTTGGATTAGGATTACGGTTAGGGTTAGGGTTAGGGTTAGGGTTAGGGTTAGGACTAGGATTACGGTTATGGTTAGGGTTAGGGTTAGGATTAGGTTTAGGGTTAGGGTTCCGATTAGAGTTAGGTTTAGAGTTTGGGTTTGGGTAAGGGTTAAGGTTAGGTTTAGGGTTAGGGTTAGGGTTAGGGTTAGGACTAGGATTAGGGCTAGGGTTAGGGTTAGGATTAGGGTTAGGGTTTGGTTTTAGGTTTGGGTTATGGTTAGGGTCAGGGTTAGGGTTAGGGTTTAGGGTTAGGGTTACGTTTAAGGTTAGGGTTTCGGTTTGGGTTATGTTTTGGGTTAGGTTTAGGGTTAGGGTTAGGGTTAGTGTTTGATTTGGAATTAGGTTTAGGGTTAGCATTAGGGTTACGGTCAGGTTTAGGATTAATGTTTCAGTTAGGGTTAGGGTTAGGGTTAGGGTTTGGGTTCGGGTTAGGGTTAGGATTAGGTTTAGGTTTTGATTTAGGGTTAGGGTTAGGGTTTTTGTTAGGGTTTGGGTTAGGGTTAGGGTGAAGACTAGGGTTAGTGTTAGGGTTAGCATTAGGGTTAGGATTAGAGTTAGGCTTACAGTTTGGGTTAGGGTTAGTGTTAGGGTTAGGGTTAGGGTTAGGGTTTGGGTTAGGGTTAGGGTTAGGGTTAGGGTTAGGGTTAGGTTTGGGTTTGGGTTACGGTTAGGGTTAGGGTTAGGGTTAGGGTTAGGTTAGGGTTTGGGTTAGAGTTAGGGTTAGGGTTAGGGTTAGGGTTACGGTTTGGGTTCGGGTTAGGGTTAGGGTTAGGGTTTGGGTTAGGGTTAGGGTTAGGGTTAGGATTAGGGTTAGGGTTTGTGTTAAGATTAGGGTTTGGGTTTGGGTTAAGATTAGGGTTAGGGTTTGGGTTAAGGTTACGTTTAGGGTTAGGGTTTGTGTTAGGGTTATGGTTAGCGTTAGGAGTAGGGTTAGGGTTTAGGTTTTTGGTTAGGGTTAGTGTTAGGGTTAGTGTTAGGATTAGGGTTTGGGTTAGGGTTTAGGTTTGGTTAGGTTTAGGGTTAGGGTTAGGGTTATGGTTAGGTTTAGCATTAGTGTTGGGGTTAGGGTTATGTTTAGGGTTGGTGTTAGGGTTAGGGTTAGGGTTTGGGTTTGGGTTAGGGTTTGGGTTAGGGTTAGGGTTTGGGTTAGGGTTAGGGTTAGGTTTCGGGTTAGGATTTGGGTTAGGGTTAGGGTTAGAGTCGGATTTGGGTTAGAGTTATGGTGAAGGTTAGGGGTTGGGTTAGGGTTAGGGTTTGGGTTAGGGTTAGGGTTAGGGTTAGGGTTAGGGTTAGGGTTAGGGTTTGGATTAGGGTTAGGTTTGAATCTGGGTTAGTATTAGGGTTATGGTTAGTGTTAAGATTATGGTTAGGGTTAGGGTTAGGGTTTGGTTTTGGGTGAGGGTTAGGGTTAGTGTTAGGGTTAGACTTAGGTTTAGGGTTAGGGTTAGGGTTAGGGTTAGGGTTAGGATAAGGATGAGGGTTAAGGTTAGGTTTAGGATTAGGTTTATTATTTGGGTTAGGGTTTGGGTTAGGGTTAGTGTTAGGGTTTGGGTTAGTGTTAGAGTTAGGGTTTGAGTTAGGGTTAGGCTTAGGGTTAGGGTTAGGGTTAGGATAAGGGTTAGGGTTAGGGTTAGGTTTCCGATTAGAGTTATGTTTAGAGTTTGGGTTTGGGTAAGGGTTAAGGTTAGGGTTAGGGTTAGGGTTAGGGTTAGGACTAGGATTAGGGTTACGGTTAGGGTTAGGATTAGGGTTACGGTTAGGGTTAGTGTTAGGTTTTTGGTTTGGGTTATGTTTTGGGTTAGGTTTAGGGTTAGGGTTAGGTTTTGGGTTCGGGTTAGGGTTAGGGTTAGGGTTTGATTTACGGTTAGGGTTAGGGTTAGGGTTAATGTTAGGGTTTGGGTAGGGTTAGGGTTAGGCCTAGGGTTAGTTTTAGGGTTAGGTTTAGGGTTAACATTAGGGTTAACATTAGGGTTAGGTTCAGGGTTTGAGTTAGGGTTAGGGTTAGTTTTAGTGTTAGGGTTAGGGTTTGGGTTAGGGTTAGTGTTTGTGTTAGGGTTAGGGTTTGGGTTACGGTTAGGGGTAGGGTTAGGATTAGGGTTAGGGTTTGTGTTAAGATTAGGGTTTGGTTTGGGTTAGGGTTAGGGTTAGGGTTTGGATTAAGGTTACGTTTAGGGTTAGGGTTTGGGTTTGGGTTAGGGTTAGGGTTAGGTTTACGTTTAGGGTTATTGTTTCGGTTTCGGTTTGGATTAGGCTTAGGTTTCGTGTTAGGGTTTGGGTTTGGGTTAGGATTAGGGTTAGGGTTAAGGTTAGGGTTAGGGTTTGGTTTAGGGTTAGGGTTAGGGTTAGGGTAAGCGTTTGGGTTAGGGTTAGGTTTAGGGTTAGGGTTAGGGTTTGTGTTAGGGTTTGGGGTTAGGGGTTAGGGGTTAAGTTTAGGTTTATTGTTAGGGTTAGGGATTGGGTTAGGGTTAGGGTTAGGTTTAGGCTTAAGTTTAGATTTTGGGTTAGCGATAGGTTAGCGTTTGGGTTAGGGTTAGGGTTAGGGTTAGGTTTAGTGTTAGGGTTAGGGTTTGGTTTAGGATTACGGTTAGGTTTAGGTTTTCGGTTATGTTTCGGGTTAGGGTTAGGGTTTGCGTTCGGGTTGGGTTAGTGTTAGGGTTTTAGTTAGGGTTAGGGTTAGGGTTAGGGTTAGGTTTAGGGTTTGGGTTAGGGTTAGGCTTAGGGTTAGGGTTTGAGTTTGAGTTAGATTTAGGGTTAGCATTATGGTTAGGATTAGGGTTAGGGTTAGGTTTTGGGTTAGGGTTAGGGTTAGGGTTAGGGTTTGGGTTTGGTTTAGGTTTGAAACTGGGTTAGTGTAAGGGTTAGGGTTAGTGTTAAGATTATGGTTAGGGTTAGGGTGAGGGTTAGGTTTTCTGTTAGGATTAGGGTTAGGGTTGGAATTAGGGTTAGGGTTAGGGTTAGGATTAGGGTTAGGATAAGGCTGAGGGTTAGGGTTAGTGTTAGGATTACGGTTATTATTTGAGTTATGATTTGGGTTAGGGTTAGGGTTAGGGTTTGGGTTACTGTTAGAGTTAGGGTTTGAGTTAGGGTTAGGTTTAGGGTTAGGTTAGAGTTAGGGTTACTCTTAGGGTTAGGGTTAGGGTTAGGGTTTGGAGTAGGATGAGGGTTAGGTTTATCGTTAGGGTTAGGGTTTGGGTTAGGGTTTCGGGTACGGGGTTCGGGGTTAAGTTTAGGTTTAGGGTTAGGGTTAGGGATTGGGTTAGGGTTAGGGTTAAGTTTAGGGTTAGGTTTAGGTTTTGGGTTAGGGTTAGGGTTAGTGTTTGTGTTAGGGTTGGGG
This sequence comes from Eospalax fontanierii, assembly GCA_035773235.1. Taxonomy (NCBI): domain Eukaryota; kingdom Metazoa; phylum Chordata; class Mammalia; order Rodentia; family Spalacidae; genus Eospalax; species Eospalax fontanierii. The sequence continues at coordinate 4,518,961 of JAJHUQ010000034.1, forward strand.
TTAGGGTTAGTGTTAGGGTTAGGATTTGGTTTAGGAATACGGTTAGGTTTAGGTTTTCAGTTAAGTTTCGTGTTAGGGTTATGGTTTGCGTTCGGGTTAGGTTAGTGTTAGGGTTTTAGTTAGGGTTAGGGTTAGGGTTAGGGTTAGGGTTAGGGTTTGGATTAGGGTTAGGCTTAGGGTTAGGGTTTGATTTTGATTTAGGTTTAGGGTTAGCATTAGGGTTAGGATTAGGGTTATTATTTGGGTTATGGTTTGGGTTAGGGTTAGTGTTAGGGTTTGGGTTAGTGTTAGAGTTAGGGTTTGAGTTAGGGTTAGGTTTAGGCTTACATTGGGGTTTGGGTTACAGTTAGGGTTAGGGTTAGGGTTTGGGTTTGGTTTAGAGTTAGCATTAGGTTAGGGTTTGGGTAAGAGTTAGGGTTAGAGTGAGGTGTTGGATTAGGGTTATCGTTAGGGTTAGGGTTAGGATTAGAGTTAGGGTTAGGGTTCCGATTAGAGTTAGGTTTAGAGTTTGGGTTAGGGTAAGGGTTAAGGTTAGGGTTAGGGTTAGGGTTAGGGTTAGGGTTAGGACTAGGATTAGGGTTAGGGTTAGTGTTAGGATTAGGGTTAGGGTTTGGGTTTAGGTTTGGGTTATGGTTAGGGTTAGTGTTAGGGTTAGGGTTTAGGGTTAGGGTTAGGGTTAGGGTTTGGGTTTCGGTTTGGGTTATGTTTTGGGTTAGGTTTATGGTTAGAGTTAGGGTTTGGGTTCGGGTTAGGAATAGGGTTATGGTTTGAGTTTGAATTAGGTTTAGGTTTAGCATTAGGGTTAGGGTTAGTTTTAGGATTAGTGTTTCAGTTAGGCTTAGGGTTAGGGTTAGGGGTAGGGGTATTGTTAGGGTTAGGTTTAGGATTAGGGTTAGTATTTGGGTTATGGTTTAGGTTTGGGTTAGGGTTAGGGTTTGGGTTAGTGTTAGGATTTGGGTTAGAGTTAGGGTTAGGGTTAGGGTTTGGGTTTGGGTTAGGGTTAGGTTTAGGTTAGGGTTTGAGTTAGAGTTAGGTTTAGG
>JAJHUQ010000034.1:4527500-4530000 GCA_035773235.1 Eospalax fontanierii
GGTTAGGGTTTGGGTTAAGGTTACGTTTAGGGTTAGGGTTTGTGTTAGGTTTAGGGTTAGCGTTAGGAGTAGGGTTAGGGTTTAGGTTTTTGGTTAGGGTTAGTGTTAGGGTTAGTGTTAGGATTAGGGTTTGGGTTAGGGTTTAGGTTTGGTTAGGTTTAGGGTTAGGGTTAGGGTTATGGTTAGGTTTAGCATTAGGGTTAGGGTTAGGGTTATGGTTATGGTTGGTGTTAGGGTTAGGGTTAGGGTTTGGGTTTGGGTTAGGGTTTGGGTTAGGGTTAGGGTTTGGGTTAGGGTTAGGGTTAGGGTTCGGATTAGGATTTGGGTTAGGGTTAGGGTTAGAGTCGGATTTGGGTTAGAGTTATGGTGAAGGTTAGGGGTTGGTTAGGGTTAGGGTTTGGTTTAGGGTTAGGGTTAGGCTTAGGGTTAGGCTTTGGGTTAGGGTTAGGTTTGAATCTTGGTTAGTATTAGGGTTATGGTTAGTGTTAAGATTATTGATATGGTTAGGGTTAGGGTTAGGTTTTGGGTGAGGGTTAGGTTTAGGGTTAGGGTAAGACTTAGGTTTATGGTTAGTGTTAGGGTTAGGGTTAGAGTTAGGATAAGGATGAGGGTTAGGGTTAGGGTTATGATTAGGGTTATTATTTCGGTTAGGGTTTATGTTAGGGTTAGTGTTAGGGTTTGGGTTAGTGTTAGAGTTAGGGTTTGAGTTAGGGTTAGGTTTAGGCTTACATTGGGGTTGGGTTAGAGTTAGGGTTAGGGTTAGGGTTTGGGTTTGGTTTAGAGTTAGGGTTAGGTTAGGGTTTGGGTTGGAGTTAGGGTTAGGGTGAGGTGTTGGATTAGGGTTATGGTTAGGGTTAGGGTTAGGATTAAGGTTAGGGTTAGGGTTCCGATTAGAGTTAGGTTTAGAGTTTGGGTTTGGGTAAGGGTTAAGGTTAGGGTTAGGGTTAGGGTTAGCGTTAGGGTTACGACTAGGATTAGGGTTAGGGTTAGTGTTAGGTTTAGGGTTAGGGTTTGGGTTTAGGTTTGGGTTATGGTTAGGGTTAGTGTTAGGGTAAGGGTTGAGGGTTAGGGTTAGGGTTAGGGTTAGGGTTTGGGGTCGAGTTAGGAATAGGGTTATGGTTTGAGTTTGAATTAGGTTTAGGGTTAGCATTAGGGTTAGGGTTAGGTTTAGGATTAGTGTTTCAGTTAGGCTTAGTTTTAGGGTTAGGTTTTGGGTACGGGTTAGGTTTAGGGTTAGGGTTAGGGTTTGATTTAGGGTTAGGGTTAAGGTCAGGGTTAGAGTTAGGGTTTTGGTTAGGGTTAGGGTTAGGAATAGGGTTAGTGATAGGGTTAGGTTTAGGGTTAGCATTAGGGTTATGATTAGGTTTAGGGTTAGGGTTTGGTTTAGGGTTATGGTTAGGGTTAGGGTTTGGGTGAGGGTTATGGTTAGGGTTAGGGTTAGGGTTTGTGTTAAGATTAGGGTTTGGGTTTGGGTTAGGTTAGGATTTGGGTTACAGTTAGGGTTAGGGTTAGGGTTTGGGTTTGGTTTAGTGTTAGGGTTAGGTTAGGGTTTGGGTTAGAGTTAGGGTTAGGGTGAGGTGTTGGATTAGGGTTATGGTTAGGGTTAGGGTTAGGATTAGGTTTAGGGTTAGGGTTCCGATTAGAGTTAGGTTTAGAGTTTGGGTTTGGGTAAGGGTTAAGGTTAGGTTTAGGGTTAGGGTTAGGGTTAGGACTATGATTAGGGTTAGGGTTAGGGTTAGGATTAGGGTTACGGTTAGGGTTAGTGTTAGGTTTTCGGTTTGGGTTATGTTTTGGGTTATGTTTACGGATAGGGTTAGGGTTAGGGTTAGGATTAAGGTTAGGATTAGGGTTAGGGTTTGAGTTTGAATTAGGTTTAGGGTTAGCATTAGGGTTAGGGTTAGATTTAGTATAAGTGTTTCAGTTAGGGTTTGAGTTAGGGTTAGGGTTAGGGTTAGGGTTAGGTTTTGGGTTAGGGTTAGGGTTAGGGTTTGGGTTAGGTTTAGGGTTAGGGTTAGGGGTAGGTTTTGGGTTAGGATTAGGGTTAGGGTTAGGGTTAGGGTTAGGGTTAGGTTTAGCGTTAGGACTAGGATTAGGGTTATGGTTAGGTTTAGGGTTAGGGTTAGGGTTCCGATTAGAGTTAGGTGTAGAGTTTGGGTTTGGGTAAGGGTTAAGGTTAGGTTTAGGGTTAGGGTTAGGGTTAGGGTTAGGACTAGGATTAGGGCTAGGGTTAGGGTTAGGATTAGGGTTAGGGTTTGGTTTTAGGTTTGGGTTATGGTTAGGGTCAGGGTTAGGGTTAGGGTTTAGGGTTAGGGTTAGGTTTAAGGTTAGGGTTTCGGTTTGGGTTATGTTTTGGGTTAGGTTTAGTGTTAGGGTTAGGGTTTGAGTTGGAATTAGGTTTAGGGTTAGCATTAGGGTTAGGGTTAGGTTTAGGATTAGTGTTTCAGTTAGGGGTAGGGTTAGGGTTAGGGTTTGGGTTCGGGTTAGGGTTAGGGTTAGGTTT
>JAJHUQ010000034.1:4535000-4550000 GCA_035773235.1 Eospalax fontanierii
TATCGTTAGGGTTAGGGTTAGGGTTAGGGTTAGGGTTAGGGTTAGGGTTAGGACTAGGATTAGGGTTAGGGTTAGTGTTAGGATTAGGGTTAGGGTTTGGGTTTAGGTTTGGGTTATGGTTAGGGTTAGTGGTAGGGTTAGGGTTTAGGGTTAGGGTTAGGGTTAGGGTTTGGGTTTCGGTTTGGGTTATGTTTTGGGTTAGGTTTAAGGTTAGAGTTAGGGTTTGGGTTCGGGTTAGGAATAGGGTTATGGTTTGAGTTTGAATTAGGTTTAGGGTTAGCATTAGGCTTAGGGTTAGGTTTAGAATTAGTGTTTCAGTTAGGCTTAGGGTTAGGGTTAGGGTTAGGGTTAGGGTTAGGGTTAGGGTTAGGATTAGGGTTAGTATTTGTGTTATGGTTTAGGTTTGGGTTAGGGTTAGGGTTTGGGTTAGTGTTAGGATTTGGGTTAGAGTTAGGGTAAGGGTTAGGGTTTGGGTTTGGGTTAGGGTTAGGTTTAGGTTAGGGTTTGGGTTAGAGTTAGGTTTAGGGTTATGGGTTGGATTAGGGTTATGGTTAGGGTTAGTTTTAGGATTAGGGTTAGGGTTAGGCTTTAGGTTTGGTTTACGGTTAGGGTTAGGGTTAGGGTTTAAGTGTAGGATTAGGGTTAGTGTTAGGGTTTGGGTTAGGGTTAGGCTTACGGTGTGGGTTTTGGTTAGGGTTAGGGTTAGTCTTAGGGTTTCGGTGTGGGTTATGTTTTGGGTTAGGTTTAGGGTTAGGGTTAGGGTTTCGGTTAGGGTTAGGATTAGGGTTAGAGTTTGAGTTTGAATTAGGTTTAGGGTTAGCATTAGGGTTAGGGTAAGTTTTAGGATTAGTGTTTCGGTTAGGGTTAGGGTTAGGGTTAGGGTTTGGGTTAGGGTTAGGGTTAGGATTAGGGGTTAGGTTTAGGTTTAGGGTTATTATTAGGGTTTGGGTTAGGGTTAGTGTTAGGGTTTGGGTTTTAGTTAGAATTAGGGTTAGTGTTAGGGTTAGGTTTTGTGTTAGTGTTAGGGTTAAGCTTAGTGTTAGTGTGAGGGTTTGGGTTAGCGTTAGGGTTAGGTTTAGAGTTAGGATTAGGTTTAGGGTTAGGGTTAGATTTAGGGTTTGGTTTAGGAGTAGTGTTAGGGTTAGGTTTAGGGTTTGGGTTAGGTTTATTGTTAGGGTTAGGGTTTGGTTCGGGTTCGGGTTAGGGTTAGGGTTAGGGTTTGAGTTAGGGTTAGGGTTAGGGTTAGGGGTAGGGTTAGGGTTAGGGTTAGGGTTTGGGTTAGGGTTAGGGTTAGGGTTAGGGTTAGGGTTTGGGTTAGGGTTAGGGTTAGGGTTAGGGTTTGGGTTAGGGTTAGGGTTAGGGTTAGGGTTAGGGTTTGGGTTAGGATTAGGGTTAGGGTTAGGGTTTGGGTTAGGGTTAGGGTTAAGGTTACGGTTAGGGTTAGGGTTAGGGTTACGGTTAGGGTTAGGATTAAGGTTAGGTTTAAGGTTAGGGTTAGGGTTAGGGTTAGGGTTAGGGTTTGATTTAGGGTTAGGATTAGGGTTAGGTTTAGGGTTAGGGTTAGGGTTAGGGTTAGGACTAGGGTTAGTGTTAGGGTTAGGTTTAGGGTTAGCATTAGGGTTAGGATTAGGGTTAGGATTAGGGTTTGTGTTAGGGTTAGGGTTAGGGTTAGGGTTAGGGTTTGGGTGAGGGTTAGGGTTAGGGTTAGGGATTGGGTTAGGATTAGGGTTAGGGTTAGGGTTTGGGTTAGGGTTAGGGTTAGGGTTACGGTTAGGATTAGGATTAGGGTTAGGGTTTGTGTTAAGATTAGGGTTTGGTTTTGGGATAGGTTTAGGGTTAAGGTTAGGGTTAGGTTTAGAATTAGGGTTAGTGTTAAGGTTAGGGTTAGGTTTAGGGTTAGGATAAGGATGAGGGTTAGGGTTAGGGTTAGGATTAGGGTTATTATTTGAGTTATGGTTTGGGTTAGGGTTAGGGTTAGGATTTGGGTTAGTGTTAGAGTTAGGTTTTGAGTTAGGGTTAGGTTTAGGGTTAGGTTAGGGTTTGGGTTAGAGTTAGGGTTAGGGTTAGGGATTGGGTTTCGTTTAGAGTTAGGGTTAGGTTAGGGTTTGGGTTAGAGTTAGGGTTAGGGTGAGGTGTTGGATTAGTGTTATGGTTAGGGTTAGGGTTAGGATTAGGGTTACGGTAAGGGTTCCGATTAGAGGTAGGTTTAGAGTTTGGTTTTGGGTAAGGGTTAAGGTTAGGTTTAGGTTTAGGGTTAGGGTTAGGATTAGGATTAGGGTTAGGGTTAGTGTTCCGATTAGAGTTAGGTTTAGAGTTTGGGTTTGGGTAAGGGTTAAGTTTAGGTTTAGGGTTAGGATTAGGGGTAGGGTTAGGACTAGGATTAGGGTTAGGGTTAGGGTTAGGTTAGGGTTTATGTTAGAGTTAGGGTTAGGGTTAGGGGTTGGATTAGGGTTATGGTTAGGGTTAGGCTTTAGGTTTGGGTTATGGTTAGGGTTAGGGTTAGGGTTTAAGGGTAGGATTAGGGTTAGTGTTAGGGTTTGCGTTAGGGTTAGGGTTACGGTGTGGGTTTGGGTTAGGGTTAGGGTTAGGGTTAGGGTTTCGGTGTGGGTTATGTTTTGGGTTAGGTTTAGGGTTAGGGTTAGGGTTAGGGTTAGGGTTAGGGTTAGGGTTAGGATTAGGGTTAGTATTTGGGTTATGGTTTAGGTTTGGGTTAGGGTTAGGGTTTGGGTTAGTGTTAGGATTTGGGTTAGAGTTAGGGTAAGGGTTAGGGTTTGGGTTTGGGTTAGGGTTAGGTTTAGGTTAGGGTTTGGGTTAGAGTTAGGTTTAGGGTTATGGGTTGGATTAGGGTTATGGTTAGGGTTAGTTTTAGGATTAGGGTTAGGGTTAGGCTTTAGGTTTGGTTTACGGTTAGGGTTAGGGTTAGGGTTTAAGTGTAGGATTAGGGTTAGTGTTAGGGTTTGGGTTAGGGTTATGCTTATGGTGTGGGTTTTGGTTAGGGTTAGGGTTAGTCTTAGGGTTTCGGTGTGGGTTATGTTTTGGGTTAGGTTTAGGGTTAGGGTTAGGGTTTCGGTTCGGGTTAGGATTAGGGTTAGGGTTTGAGTTTGAATTAGGTTTAGGGTTAGCATTAGGGTTAGGGTAGGTTTTAGGATTAGTGTTTCGGTTAGGGTTAGGGTTAGGGTTAGGGTTTGGGTTAGGGTTAGGGTTAGGATTAGGGGTTAGGTTTAGGTTTAGGGTTATTATTAGGGTTTGGGTTAGGGTTAGTGTTAGGGTTTGGGTTTTAGTTAGAATTAGGGTTTGTGTTAGGGTTTGGTTTTGTTTCAGTGCTGCGGTTAAGCTTAGAGTTAGTGTGAGGGTTTGGGTTAGCGTTAGGGTTAGGTTTAGAGTTAGGATTAGGTTTAGGGTTAGGGTTAGATTTAGGGTTTGGTTTAGGAGTAGTGTTAGGGTTAGGTTTAGGGTTTGGGTTAGGTTTAGGGTTAGGGTTAGGGTTTGGGTTCGGGTTCGGGTTAGGGTTAGGGTTAGGGGTTGAGTTAGGGTTAGGGTTAGTGTTAGGGGTAGGGTTAGGGTTAGGGTTAGGGTTTGGGTTAGGGTTAGGGTTAGGGTTAGGGTTAGGGTTAGGGTTTGGGTTAGGGTTAGGGTTAGGGTTAGGGTTTGGGTTAGGGTTAGGGTTAGGGTTAGGGTTAGGGTTTGGGTTAGGATTAGGGTTAGGGTTAGGGTTTGGGTTAGGGTTAGGGTTAAGGTTACGTTTAGGGTTAGGGTTAGGGTTAGGGTTACGTTTAGGGTTAGGGTTAGGGTTAGGGTTAGGGTTAGGGTTAGGGTTAGGGTTAGGACTAGGGTTAGTGTTAGGGTTAGGTTTAGGGTTAGCATTAGGGTTAGGATTAGGGTTAGGATTAGGGTTTGTGTTAGGGTTAGGGTTAGGGTTAGGGTTAGGGTTTGGGTTAGGGTTAGGGTTAGGGTTAGGGATTGGGTTACGGTTAGGGTTAGGGTTAGGGTTAGGGTTTGGGTTAGGATTAGGGTTAGGGTTAGGGTTTGGGTTAGGGTTAGGGTTAGGGTTAGGGTTACGGTTAGGATTAGGATTAGGGTTAGGGTTTGTGTTAAGATTAGGGTTTGGTTTTGGGTTAGGTTTAGGGTTAAGGTTAGGGTTAGGTTTAGAATTAGGGTTAGTGTTAAGGTTAGGGTTAGGGTTAGGTTTAGGATAAGGATGAGGGTTAGGGTTAGGGTTAGGATTAGGGTTATTATTTGAGTTATGGTTTGGGTTAGGGTTAGGGTTAGGATTTGGGTTAGTGTTAGAGTTAGGTTTTGAGTTAGGGTTAGGTTTAGGGTTAGGTTAGGGTTTGGGTTAGAGTTAGGGTTAGGGTTAGGGATTGGGTTTCGTTTAGAGTTAGGGTTTGGGTTAGATTTAGGGTTAGGGTGAGGTGTTGGATTAGGATTATGGTTAGGGTTAGGGTTAGGATTAGGGTTACGGTAAGGGTTCCGATTAGAGTTAGGTTTAGAGTTTGGGTTTGGGTAAGGGTTAAGGTTAGGTTTAGGTTTAGGGTTAGGGTTAGGATTAGGATTAGGGTTAGGGTTAGAGTTCCGATTAGAGTTAGGTTTAGAGTTTGGGTTTGGGTAAGGGTTAAGTTTAGGTTTAGGGTTAGGATTAGGGTTAGAGTTAGGACTAGGATTAGGGTTAGGGTTAGGGTTAGGTTAGGGTTTATGTTAGAGTTAGGGTTAGGGTTAGGGGTTGGATTAGGGTTATGGTTAGGGTTAGGCTTTAGGTTTGGGTTATGGTTAGGGTTAGGGTTAGGGTTTAAGGGTAGGATTAGGGTTAGTGTTAGGGTTTGGGTTAGGGTTAGGGTTACGGTGTGGGTTTGGGTTAGGGTTAGGGTTAGGGTTAGGGTTTCAGTGTGGGTTATGTTTTGGGTTAGGTTTAGGGTTAGGGTTAGGGTTAGGGTTAGGGTTAGGATTAGGGTTAGTATTTGGGTTATGGTTTAGGTTTGGGTTAGGGTTAGGGTTTGGGTTAGTGTTAGGATTTGGGTTAGAGTTAGGGTAAGGTTTAGGGTTTGGGTTTGGGTTAGGGTTAGGTTTAGGTTAGGGTTTGGGTTAGAGTTAGGTTTAGGGTTATGGGTTGGATTAGGGTTATGGTTAGGGTTAGTTTTAGGATTAGGGTTAGGGTTAGGCTTTAGGTTTGGTTTACGGTTAGGGTTAGGGTTAGGGTTTAAGTGTAGGATTAGGGTTAGTGTTAGGGTTTGGGTTAGGGTTAGGCTTATGGTGTGGGTTTTGGTTAGGGTTAGGGTTAGTCTTAGGGTTTGGGTGTGGGTTATGTTTTGGGTTAGGTTTAGGGTTAGGGTTAGGGTTTCGGTTCGGGTTAGGATTAGGGTTAGTGTTTGAGTTTGATTTAGGTTTAGGGTTAGCATTAGGGTTAGGGTAAGTTTTAGGATTAGTGTTTCGGTTAGGGTTAGGTTTAGGGTTAGGGTTTGGGTTAGGGTTAGGGTTAGGATTAGGGGTTAGGTTTAGGTTTAGGGTTATTATTAGGGTTTGGGTTAGGGTTAGTGTTAGGGTTTGGGTTTTAGTTAGAATTAGGGTTAGTGTTAGGGTTAGGCTTTGTGTTAGTGTTAGGGTTAAGCTTAGTGTTAGTGTGAGGGTTTGGGTTAGCGTTAGGGTTAGGTTTAGAGTTAGGATTAGGTTTAGGGTTAGGGTTAGATTTAGGGTTTGGTTTAGGAGTAGTGTTAGGGTTAGGTTTAGGGTTTGGGTTAGGTTTAGGGTTAGGGTTAGGGTTTGGGTTCGGGTTCGGGTTAGGGTTAGGGTTAGGGTTTGAGTTAGGGTTAGGGTTAGGGTTAGGGGTAGGGTTAGGGTTAGGGTTAGTGTTTGGGTTAGGGTTAGGGTTAGGGTTAGGGTTTGGGTTAGGGTTAGGGTTAGGGTTAGGGTTTGGGTTAGGGTTAGGGTTAGGGTTAGGGTTAGAGTTTGGGTTAGGATTAGGGTTAGGATTAGGGTTTGAGTTAGGGTTAGGGTTAAGGTTACGGTTAGGGTTAGGGTTACGTTTAGGGTTAGGGTTAGGGTTAGGGTTAGGGTTAGGGTTAGGGTTAGGGTTTGGGTTAGGGTTAGGGTTAGGGTTAGGGATTGGGTTAGGGTTAGGGTTAGGATTAGGTTAAGGGTTTAGTTTAGGATTAGGGTTAGGGTTTGGGTTAGGGTTAGGGTTAGGGTTACGGTTAGGATTAGGATTAGAGTTAGGGTTTGTGTTAAGATTAGGGTTTGGTTTTGGGTTAGGTTTAGGTTAAAGGTTAGGGTTAGGTTTAGAATTAGGGTTAGTGTTAAGGTTAGGGTTAGGGTTAGGTTTAGGATAAGGATGAGGGTTAGGGTTAGGGTTAGGATTAGGGTTATTACTTGAGTTATGGTTTGGGTTAGGGTTAGGGTTAGGATTTGGGTTAGTGTTAGAGTTAGGTTTTGAGTTAGCGTTAGGTTTAGGGTTAGGTTAGGGTTTGGGTTAGAGTTAGGGTTAGGGTTAGGGATTGGGTATCGTTTAGAGTTAGGGTTAGGTTAGGGTTTGGGTTAGAGTTAGGGTTAGGGTGAGGTGTTGGATTAGGGTTATGGTTAGGGTTAGGGTTAGGATTAGGGTTACGGTAAGGGTTCCGATTAGAGTTAGGTTTAGAGTTTGGGTTTGGGTAAGGGTTAAGGTTAGGTTTAGGTTTAGGGTTAGGGTTAGGATTAGGATTAGGTTTAGGGTTAGGGTTCCGATTAGAGTTAGGTTTAGAGTTTGGGTTTGGGTAAGGGTTAAGTTTAGGTTTAGGGTTAGGGTTAGGGGTAGGGTTAGGACTAGGATTAGGGTTAGGGTTAGGGTTAGGTTAGGGTTTATGTTAGAGTTAGGGTTAGGGTTAGGGGTTGGATTAGGGTTATGGTTAGGGTTAGGCTTTAGGTTTGGGTTATGGTTAGGGTTAGTGTTAGGGTTTAAGGGTAGGATTAGGGTTAGTGTTAGGGTTTGGGTTTGGGTTCGGGTTAGGGTTAGGGTTAGGGTTTGAGTTAGGGTTAGGGTTGGGGGTAGGTTTGGGTTTGGGGTTAGGGTTGGGGTTGGGGTTCGGGTTAGGGTTAGGGTTAGGGTTAGAGTTAGGGTTTGGGTTAGGGTTAGTGTTAGGGTTAGGGTTAGGTTTAGGATTAGTGTTTCGGTTAGGGTTAGGGTTAGGGTTAGGGTTTGGGTTAGGATTAGGGTTAGGGTTAGGGTTTGGGTTAGTGTTAGGAATAGGGTTAAGGTTAGTGTTAGGATTAGGTTTAGGGTTTGTGTTAAGATTAGGGTTTGGGTTTGGGTTAGGGTTAAGGTTAGGTTTAGGGTTTGATTTAGGGTTAGGGTTAGGGTTAGGGTTAGTGTTAGGGTTTGGGTTAGGGTTAGGGTTAGGACTAGGGTTAGTGTTAGGGTTAGGTTTAGGGTTAGCATTAGGGTTAGGATTAGGGTTAGGTTTAGGGTTTGTGTTAGGGTTAGCGTTAGGGTTAGGGTTAGGGTTTGGGTTAGGGTTAGGGTTAGGGTTAGGGTTTGGGTTAGGATTAGTGTTAGGTTTATGGTTTGGGTTAGGGTTAGGGTTAGGGTTACGGTTAGGGTTAGGATTAGGGTTAGGGTTAGGGTTAAGGTTAGGGTTAGGTTTAGAATTAGGGTTAGTGTTAAGGGTAGGGTTAGGGTTAGGGGTAGGTTTAGGGTTAGGGTTAGGGTTTCGGTTAGGGTTAGGGTTAGGGTTTGGGTTACGGTTAGGTTTAGGGTTAGGGTTAGGGTTTGGGTTAGGGTTAGGGTTAGGGTTAGGGTTTGGGTTAGGGTTAGGGTTAGGGTTTGGGTTAGGGTTAGGGTTAGGATTAGGGTTTGGGTTAGGGTTAGGGTTAAGGTTACGGTTAGGGTTAGGGTTACGTTTAGGGTTAGGGTTAGGGTTAGGGTTAGGGTTAGGGTTAGGGTTAGGGTTAGGACTAGGGTTAGTGTTAGGGTTAGGTTTAGGGTTAGCATTAGGGTTAGGATTAGGGTTAGGATTAGGGTTTGTGTTAGGGTTAGGGTTAGGGTTAGGGTTAGGGTTTGGGTTAGGGTTAGGGTTAGGGTTAGGGATTGGGTTAGGGTTAGGGTTAGGGTTAGGGTTAGGGTTTGGGTTAGGATTAGGGTTAGGGTTAGGGTTTGGGTTAGGGTTAGGGTGAGGGTTACGGTTAGGATTAGGATTAGGGTTAGGGTTTGTGTTAAGATTAGGGTTTGGTTTTGGGTTAGGTTTAGGTTTAAGGTTAGGGTTAGGTTTAGAATTAGGGTTAGTGTTAAGGTTAGGGTTAGGGTTAGGTTTAGGATAAGGATGAGGGTTAGGGTTAGGGTTAGGATTAGGGTTATTATTTGAGTTATGGTTTGGGTTAGGGTTAGGGTTAGGATTTGGGTTAGTGTTAGAGTTAGGTTTTGAGTTAGGGTTAGGTTTAGGGTTAGGTTAGGGTTTGCGTTAGAGTTAGGGTTAGGGTTAGGGATTGGGTATCGTTTAGAGTTAGGGTTAGGTTAGGGTTTGGGTTAGAGTTAGGGTTAGGGTGAGGTGTTGGATTAGGGTTATGGTTAGGGTTAGGGTTAGGATTAGGGTTACGGTAAGGGTTCCGATTAGAGTTAGGTTTAGAGTTTGGGTTTGGGTAATGGTTAAGGTTAGGTTTAGGTTTAGGGTTAGGGTTAGGATTAGGATTAGGGTTAGGGTTAGGGTTCCGATCAGAGTTAGGTTTAGAGTTTGGGTTTGGGTAAGGGTTAAGTTTAGGTTTAGGGTTAGGGTTAGGGGTAGGGTTAGGACTAGGATTAGGGTTAGGGTTAGGGTTAGGTTAGGGTTTATGTTAGAGTTAGGGTTAGGGTTAGGGGTTGGATTAGGGTTATGGTTAGGGTTAGGCTTTAGGTTTGGGTTATGGTTAGGGTTAGTGTTAGGGTTTAAGGGTAGGATTAGGGTTAGTGTTAGGGTTTGGGTTTGGGTTCGGGTTAGGGTTAGGGTTAGGGTTTGAGTTAGGGATAGGGTTAGGGCTAGGGGTAGGTTTAGGTTTAGGGTTAGGGTTTGGGTTTGGGTTCGGGTTAGGGTTAGGGTTAGGGTTAGAGTTAGGGTTTGGGTTAGGGTTAGTGTTAGGGTTAGGGTTAGGTTTAGGATTAGTGTTTCGGTTAGGGTTAGGGTTAGGGTTAGGGTTTGGGTTAGGATTAGGGTTAGGGTTAGGGTTTGGGTTAGTGTTAGGAATAGGGTTAAGGTTAGTGTTAGGATTAGGTTTAGGGTTTGTGTTAAGATTAGGGTTTGGGTTTGGGTTAGGGTTAAGGTTAGGTTTAGGGTTTGATTTAGGGTTAGGGTTAGGGTTAGGGGTAGTGTGAGGGTTTGGGTTAGGCTTAGGGAGAGGACTAGGGATAGTGTTAGGGTTAGGTTTAGGGTAAGCATTAGGGTAAGGCTTAGGGTTAGGGTTAGGGTTTGTGTTAGGGTTAGCGTTAGGGTTAGGGTTAGGGTTTGGGTTAGGGATAGGGTTAGAATTAGGGTTAGGGTTAAGGTTAGTGTTAGGTTTATGGTTTGGGTTAGGGTTAGGGTTAGGGTTACGGTTAGGGTTAGGATTAGGGTTAGGGTTAGGGTTAAGGTTAGGGTTAGGTTTAGAATTAGGGTTAGTGTTAAGGGTAGGGTTAGGGTTAGGGGTAGGTTTAGGGTTAGGGTTAGGGTTTCGGTTAGGGTTAGGGTTAGGGTTTGGGTTACGGTTAGGTTTAGGGTTAGGGTTAGGGTTTGGGTTAGGGTTAGGGTTAGGGTTAGGGTTTGGGTTAGGGTTAGGGTTAGGGTTTGGGTTAGGGTTAGGGTTAGGATTAGGGTTTGGGTTAGGGTTAGGGTTAAGGTTACGGTTAGGGTTAGGGTTACGTTTAGGGTTAGGGTTAGGGTTAGGGTTAGGGTTAGGGTTAGGGTTAGGGTTAGGACTAGGGTTAGTGTTAGGGTTAGGTTTAGGGTTAGCATTAGGGTTAGGATTAGGGTTAGGATTAGGGTTTGTGTTAGGGTTAGGGTTAGGGTTAGGGTTAGGGTTTGGGTTAGGGTTAGGGTTAGGGTTAGGGATTGGGTTAGGGTTAGGGTTAGGGTTAGGGTTAGGGTTTGGGTTAGGATTAGGGTTAGGGTTAGGGTTTGGGTTAGGGTTAGGGTGAGGGTTACGGTTAGGATTAGGATTAGGGTTAGGGTTTGTGTTAAGATTAGGGTTTGGTTTTGGGTTAGGTTTAGGTTTAAGGTTAGGGTTAGGTTTAGAATTAGGGTTAGTGTTAAGGTTAGGGTTAGGGTTAGGTTTAGGATAAGGATGAGGGTTAGGGTTAGGGTTAGGATTAGGGTTATTATTTGAGTTATGGTTTGGGTTAGGGTTAGGGTTAGGATTTGGGTTAGTGTTAGAGTTAGGTTTTGAGTTAGGGTTAGGTTTAGGGTTAGGTTAGGGTTTGCGTTAGAGTTAGGGTTAGGGTTAGGGATTGGGTATCGTTTAGAGTTAGGGTTAGGTTAGGGTTTGGGTTAGAGTTAGGGTTAGGGTGAGGTGTTGGATTAGGGTTATGGTTAGGGTTAGGGTTAGGATTAGGGTTACGGTAAGGGTTCCGATTAGAGTTAGGTTTAGAGTTTGGGTTTGGGTAATGGTTAAGGTTAGGTTTAGGTTTAGGGTTAGGGTTAGGATTAGGATTAGGGTTAGGGTTAGGGTTCCGATTAGAGTTAGGTTTAGAGTTTGGGTTTGGGTAAGGGTTAAGTTTAGGTTTAGGGTTAGGGTTAGGGGTAGGGTTAGGACTAGGATTAGGGTTAGGGTTAGGGTTAGGTTAGGGTTTATGTTAGAGTTAGGGTTAGGGTTAGGGGTTGGATTAGGGTTATGGTTAGGGTTAGGCTTTAGGTTTGGGTTATGGTTAGGGTTAGTGTTAGGGTTTAAGGGTAGGATTAGGGTTAGTGTTAGGGTTTGGGTTTGGGTTCGGGTTAGGGTTAGGGTTAGGGTTTGAGTTAGGGTTAGGGTTAGGGTTAGGGGTAGGTTTAGGTTTAGGGTTAGGGTTTGGGTTTGGGTTCGGGTTAGGGTTAGGGTTAGGGTTAGAGTTAGGGTTTGGGTTAGGGTTAGTGTTAGGGTTAGGGTTAGGTTTAGGATTAGTGTTTCGGTTAGGGTTAGGGTTAGGGTTAGGGTTTGGGTTAGGATTAGGGTTAGGGTTAGGGTTTGGGTTAGTGTTAGGAATAGGGTTAAGGTTAGTGTTAGGATTAGGTTTAGGGTTTGTGTTAAGATTAGGGTTTGGGTTTGGGTTAGGGTTAAGGTTAGGTTTAGGGTTTGATTTAGGGTTAGGGTTAGGGTTAGGGTTAGTGTTAGGGTTTGGGTTAGGGTTAGGGTTAGGACTAGGGTTAGTGTTAGGGTTAGGTTTAGGGTTAGCATTAGGGTTAGGATTAGGGTTAGGGTTAGGGTTTGTGTTAGGGTTAGCGTTAGGGTTAGGGTTAGGGTTTGGGTTAGGGTTAGGGTTAGGGTTAGGGTTTGGGTTAGGATTAGTGTTAGGTTTATGGTTTGGGTTAGGGTTAGGGTTAGGGTTACGGTTAGGGTTAGGATTAGGGTTAGGGTTAGGGTTAAGTTTAGGGTTAGGTTTAGAATTAGGGTTAGTGTTAAGGGTAGGGTTAGGGTTAGGGGTAGGTTTAGGGTTAGGGTTAGGGTTTCGGTTAGGGTTAGGGTTAGGGTTTGGGTTACGGTTAGGTTTAGGGTTAGGGTTAGGGTTTGGGTTAGGGTTAGGGTTAGGGTTAGGGTTTGGGTTAGGGTTAGGGTTAGGGTTTGGGTTAGGGTTAGGGTTAGGATTAGGGTTTGGGTTAGGGTTAGGGTTAAGGTTACGGTTAGGGTTAGGGTTACGTTTAGGGTTAGGGTTAGGGTTAGGGTTAGGGTTAGGGTTAGGGTTAGGGTTAGGACTAGGGTTAGTGTTAGGGTTAGGTTTAGGGTTAGCATTAGGGTTAGGATTAGGGTTAGGATTAGGGTTTGTGTTAGGGTTAGGGTTAGGGTTAGGGTTAGGGTTTGGGGTAGGGTTAGGGTTAGGGTTAGGGATTGGGTTAGGGTTAGGGTTAGGGTTAGGGTTAGGGTTTGGGTTAATATTAGGGTTAGGGTTAGGGTTTGGGTTAGGGTTAGGGTTAGGGTTACGGTTAGGATTAGGATTAGGGTTAGGGTTTGTGTTAAGATTAGGGTTTGGTTTTGGGTTAGGTTTAGGTTTAAGGTTAGGGTTAGGTTTAGAATTAGGGTTAGTGTTAAGGTTAGGGTTACTGTTAGGTTTAGGATAAGGATGAGGGTTAGGGTTAGGGTTAGGATTAGGGTTATTATTTGAGTTATGGTTTGGGTTAGGGTTAGGGTTAGGATTTGGGTTAGTGTTAGAGTTAGGTTTTGAGTTAGGGTTAGGTTTAGGGTTAGGTTAGGGTTTGCGTTAGAGTTAGGGTTAGGGTTAGGGATTGGGTATCGTTTAGAGTTAGGGTTAGGTTAGGGTTTGGGTTAGAGTTAGGGTTAGGGTGAGGTGTTGGATTAGGGTTATGGTTAGGGTTAGGGTTAGGATTAGGGTTACGGTAAGGGTTCCGATTAGAGTTAGGTTTAGAGTTTGGGTTTGGGTAATGGTTAAGGTTAGGTTTAGGTTTAGGGTTAGGGTTAGGATTAGGATTAGGGTTAGGGTTAGGGTTCCGATTAGAGTTAGGTTTAGAGTTTGGGTTTGGGTAAGGGTTAAGTTTAGGTTTAGGGTTAGGGTTAGGGGTAGGGTTAGGACTAGGATTAGGGTTAGGGTTAGGGTTAGGTTAGGGTTTATGTTAGAGTTAGGGTTAGGGTTAGGGGTTGGATTAGGGTTATGGTTAGGGTTAGGCTTTAGGTTTGGGTTATGGTTAGGGTTAGGTTTAGGGTTTAAGGGTAGGATTAGGGTTAGTGTTAGGGTTTGGGTTTGGGTTCGGGTTAGGGTTAGGGTTAGGGTTTGAGTTAGGGTTAGGGTTAGGGTTAGGGGTAGGTTTAGGTTTAGGGTTAGGGTTTGGGTTTGGGTTCGGGTTAGGGTTAGGGTTAGGGTTAGAGTTAGGGTTTGGGTTAGGGTTAGTGTTAGGGTTAGGGTTAGGTTTAGGATTAGTGTTTCGGTTAGGGTTAGGGTTAGGGTTAGGGTTTGGGTTAGGATTAGGGTTAGGGTTAGGGTTTGGGTTAGTGTTAGGAATAGGGTTAAGGTTAGGGTTAGGATTAGGTTTAGGGTTTGTGTTAAGATTAGGGTTTGGGTTTGGGTTAGGGTTAAGGTTAGGTTTAGGGTTTGATTTAGGGTCAGGGTTAGGGTTAGGGTTAGTGTTAGGGTTTGGGTTAGGGTTAGGGTTAGGACTAGGGTTAGTGTTAGGGTTAGGTTTAGGGTTAGCATTAGGGTTAGGATTAGGGTTAGGGTTAGGGTTTGTGTTAGGGTTAGCGTTAGGGTTAGGGTTAGGGTTTGGGTTAGGGTTAGGGTTAGGGTTAGGGTTTGGGTTAGGATTAGTGTTAGGTTTATGGTTTGGGTTAGGGTTAGGGTTAGGGTTACGGTTAGGGTTAGGATTAGGGTTAGGGTTAGGGTTAAGGTTAGGGTTAGGTTTAGAATTAGGGTTAGTGTTAAGGGTAGGGTTAGGGTTAGGGGTAGGTTTAGGGTTAGGGTTAGGGTTTCGGTTAGGGTTAGGGTTAGGGTTTGGGTTACGGTTAGGTTTAGGGTTAGGGTTAGGGTTTGGGTTAGGGTTAGGGTTAGGGTTAGGGTTTGGGTTAGGGTTAGGGTTAGGGTTTGGGTTAGGGTTAGGGTTAGGATTAGGGTTTGGGTTAGGGTTAGGGTTAAGGTTACGGTTAGGGTTAGGGTTACGTTTAGGGTTAGGGTTAGGGTTAGGGTTAGGGTTAGGGTTAGGGTTAGGGTTAGGACTAGGGTTAGTGTTAGGGTTAGGTTTAGGGTTAGCATTAGGGTTAGGATTAGGGTTAGGATTAGGGTTTGTGTTAGGGTTAGGGTTAGGGTTAGGGTTAGGGTTTGGGTTAGGGTTAGGGTTAGGGTTAGGGATTGGGTTAGGGTTAGGGTTAGGGTTAGGGTTAGGGTTTGGGTTAGGATTATGGTTAGGGTTAGGGTTTGGGTTAGGGTTAGGGTTAGGGTTACGGTTAGGATTAGGATTAGGGTTAGGGTTTGTGTTAAGATTAGGGTTTGGTTTTGGGTTAGGTTTAGGTTTAAGGTTAGGGTTAGGTTTAGAATTAGGGTTAGTGTTAAGGTTAGGGTTTGGGTTAGGTTTAGGATAAGGATGAGGGTTAGGGTTAGGGTTAGGATTAGGGTTATTATTTGAGTTATGGTTTGGGTTAGGGTTAGGGTTAGGATTTGGGTTAGTGTTAGAGTTAGGTTTTGAGTTAGGGTTAGGTTTAGGGTTAGGTTAGGGTTTGGGTTAGAGTTAGGGTTAGGGTTAGGGATTGGGTATCGTTTAGAGGTAGGGTTAGGTTAGGGTTTGGGTTAGAGTTAGGGTTAGGGTGAGGTGTTGGATTAGGGTTATGGTTAGGGTTAGGGTTAGGATTAGGGTTACGGTAAGGGTTCCGATTAGAGTTAGGTTTAGAGTTTGGGTTTGGGTAAGGGTTAAGGTTAGGTTTAGGTTTAGGTTTAGGGTTAGGTTTAGGATTAGGATTAGGGTTAGGGTTAGGGTTCCGATTAGAGTTAGGTTTAGAGTTTGGGTTTGGGTAAGGGTTAAGTTTAGGTTTAGGGTTAGGGTTAGGGGTAGGGTTAGGACTAGGATTAGGGTTAGGGTTAGGGTTAGGTTAGGGTTTATGTTAGAGTTAGGGTTAGGGTTAGGGGTTGGATTAGGGTTATGGTTAGGGTTAGGCTTTAGGTTTGGGTTATGGTTAGGGTTAGGGTTAGGGTTTAAGGGTAGGATTAGGGTTAGTGTTAGGGTTTGGGTTTGGGTTCGGGTTAGGGTTAGGGTTAGGGTTTGAGTTAGGGTTAGGGTTAGGGTTAGGGGTAGGTTTAGGTTTAGGGTTAGGGTTTGGGTTTGGGTTCGGGTTAGGGTTAGGGTTAGGGTTAGAGTTAGGGTTTGGGTTAGGGTTAGTGTTAGGGTTAGGGTTAGGTTTAGGATTAGT
>JAJHUQ010000034.1:4555000-4560000 GCA_035773235.1 Eospalax fontanierii
GGGTTAGGGTTAGAGTCGGATTTGGGTTAGAGTTATGGTGAAGGTTAGGGGTTGGGTTAGGGTTAGGGTGTGGGTTAGGGTTAGGGTTAGGCTTAGGGTTAGGGTTTGGGTTAGGGTTAGGTTTGAATCTTGGTTAGTATTAGGGTTATGGTTAGTGTTAAGATTATGGTTAGGGTTAGGGTTAGGGTTAGGTTTTGGGTGAGGGTTAGGGTTAGGGTTAGGGTTAGACTTAGGTTTAGGGTTAGGGTTAGGGTTAGGGTTAGGTTTAGGATAAGGATGAGGGTTAGGGTTAGGGTTACGGTTAGGATTATTATTTGGGTTAGGGTTTAGGTTAGGGTTAGTGTTAGGGTTTGGGTTAGTGTTAGAGTTAGGGTTTGAGTTAGGGTTAGGTTTAGGCTTACATTGGGGTTGGGATAGAGTTAGGGTTAGGGTTAGGGTTTGGGTTTGGTTTAGAGTTAGGGTTAGGTTAGGGTTTGGGTTAGAGTTAGGGTAGGGGTGAGGTGTTGGATTCGGGTTATGGTTAGGGCTAGGGTTAGGATTAGAGTTAGGGATAGGGTTCCGTTTAGAGTTAGGTTTAGAGTTTGGGTTTGGTTAAGGGTTAAGGTTAGGGTTAGGGTTAGGGTTAGGGTTAGGGTTAGGGTTAGGATGACGACTAGGATTAGGGTTAGGGTTAGTGTTAGGTTTAGGGTTAGGGTTTGGGTTTAGGTTTGGGTTATGGTTAGGGTTAGTGTTAGGGTTAGGTTTTAGGGTTAGGTTTAGGGTTAGGGTTAGGGTTTCGGTTTGGGTTATGTTTTGGGTTAGGTTTAGGGTTAGGGTTAGGGTTTGGGTTCGGGTTAGGAATAGGGTTATGGTTTGAGTTTGAATTAGGTTTAGGGTTAGCATTAGGGTTAGAGTTAGGTTTAGGATTAGTGTTTCAGTTAGGCTTAGTGTTAGGGTTAGGGTTTGGGTACGGGTTAGGTTTAGGGTTAGGGTTAGGGTTTGATTTAGGGTTAGGGTTAAGGTTAGGGTTAGTGTTAGGGTTTGGGTTAGGGTTAGGGTTAGGAATAGGGTTAGTGATAGGGTTAGGTTTAGGGTTAGCATTAGGGTTATGATTAGGTTTAGGGTTAGGGTTTGGTTTAGGGTTATGGTTAGGGTTAGGGTTTGGGTGAGGGTTAGGGTTAGGGTTAGGGTTAGGGTTTGTGTTAAGATTAGGGTTTGGGTTTGGGTTAGGTTAGGGTTTGGGTTACAGTTAGGGTTAGAGTTAGGGTTTGGGTTTGGTTTAGTGTTAGGGTTAGGTTAGGGTTTGGGTTAGAGTTAGGGTTAGGGTGAGGTGTTGGATTAGGGTTATGGTTAGGGATAGGGTTAGGATTAGGGTTAGGGTTAGGGTTCCGATTAGAGTTATGTTTAGAGTTTGGGTTTGGGTAAGGGTTAAGGTTAGGTTTAGGGTTAGGATTAGGGTTAGGGTTTGAGTTTGAATTAGGTTTAGGGTTAGCCTTAGGGTTTGGGTTAGGTTTAGGATAAGTATTTCAGTTAGGGTTAGGGTTAGGGTTAGGGTTTGGGTTCGGGTTAGGGTTAGGGTTAGGGTTAGGGTTTGATTTAGGCTTAGGGTTAGGCTTAGGGTTAGTGTAAGAGTTTGGGTTAGAGTTAGGGTTAGGACTAGGGTTAGTGTTAGGGTTAGGTTTAGGATTAGGATTAGGGTTAGGATGAGGGTTAGGGTTAGGGTTTGGGTTAGGGTTAGCGTTAGGATTAGGGTTAGGGTTAGGGTTCCGATTAGAGTTAGGTTTAGAGTTGGGGTTTCGGTAAGGGTTAAGGTTAGGGTTAGGGTTAGGGTTAGGGTTAGGACTAGGATTAGGGTTAGGGTTAGGGTTAGGATTAGGGTTACGGTTAGGGTTAGTGTTAGGTTTTCGGTTTGGGTTATGTTTTGGGTTAGGTTTAGGGTTAGGGTTAGGGTTAGGGTTAGGATTAAGGTTAGAATTAGGGTTAGGGTTTGAGTTTGAATTAGGTTTAGGGTTAGCATTAGGGTGTGGGTTAGATTTAGGATAAGTGTTTCAGTTAGGGTTTGGGTTAGGGTTAGGGTTAGGGTTAGGTTTTGGGTTAGGGTTAGAGTTAGGGTTTGGGTTAGGGTTAGGGTTAGGGTTAGGGTTAGGTTTTGGGTTAGGATTAGGGTTAGGGTTAGGGTTAGGGTTAGGGTTAGGTTTAGGGTTAGGACTAGGATTGGGGTTATGGTTATGGTTAGGGTTAGGGTTAGGGTTCCGATTAGAGTTAGGTTTAGAGTTTGGGTTTGGGTAAGGGTTAAGGTTAGGTTTAGGGTTAGGGTTAGGGTTAGGGTTAGGACTAGGATTAGGGCTAGGGTTAGGGTTAGGATTAGGGTTAGGGTTTGGTTTTAGGTTTGGGTTATGGTTAGGGTCAGGGTTAGGGTTAGGGTTTAGGGTTAGGGTTAGGTTTAAGGTTAGGGTTTCGGTTTGGGTTATGTTTTGGGTTAGGTTTAGGGTTAGGGTTAGGGTTTGAGTAGGAATTAGGTTTAGGGTTAGCATTAGGGTTAGGGTTAGGTTTAGGATTAGTGTCTCAGTTAGGGTTAGGGTTAGGGTTAGGGTTAGGGTTAGGTTTCGGTTTTGATTTAGGGTTAGGATTAGGGTTAGGGTTTTTGTTAGGGTTTGGGTTAGGGTTAGGGTTAGGGTTAGCATTAGGGTTAGGATTAGCGTTAGGGTTAGGGTTTGGGTTAGGGTTAGGTTTAGGGTTAGGGTTAGGGTTTGGGTTAGGGTTAGGGTTAAGGTTAGGGTTAGGGTCTGGTTAGGGTTACGGTTAGGATTAGGGTTAGGGTTTGTGTTAAGATCGGGGTTTGGGTTTGGTTTAGGGTTAGGGTTAGGGTTAGGGTTAGGGTTAGAATTAGGGTTACGGTTAAGGTTAGGGTTAGGGTTAGGGTTAGGTTAAGGATGAGGGTTAGGGTTAGTGTTAGGATTAGTGTTATTATTTGGGTTATGGTTTGGGTTAGGGTTAGGGTTAGGGTTTGGGTTAGTGTTAGAGTTAGGGTTTGAGTTAGGGTTAGGTATAGGGTTAGGTTAGGGTTTGGGTTAGAGTTAGGGTTAGGGTTAGGTTTGGGTTTGGTTTAGAGTTAGGGTTAGGTTTGGGTTTGGGTTAGAGTTAGTGTTAGGGTGAGGTGTTGGATTAGTGTTATGGTTAGGGTTAGGGTTAGGATTAGGGTTAGGGTTAGGGTTCCGATTAGAGTTAGGTTTAGAGTTTGGGTTTTGTAAGTGTTAAGGTTAGGGTTAGGGTTAGGGTTAGGGTTAGGGTTAGGTCTTGGATTAGGGTTAGGGTTAGGGTTAGGATTAGGGTTAGGGTTTGGATTTAGGTTTTGGTTATGTTTAGGGTAAGTGTTAGGGTTAGGGTTTCGGGTTAGGGTTAGGGTTAGGCTTAGGGTTTCGGTTTTGGTTATGTTTTGGGTTAGGTTTAGGATTAGGGTTAGGGTTTGGGTTCGGGTTAGCATTAGGGTTAGGGTTAGGTTTAGGATTAGTGTTTCAGTTAGGGTTAGGGTTAGGGTTTGGGTTCGGGTTAGGGTTACGGTTAGGGTTTGATTTACGGTTAGGGTTAGGGTTAGGGTTAGTGTTAGGGTTTGGGTAGGGTTAGGGTTAGGCCTAGGGCTAGTTTTAGGGTTAGGTTTAGGGTTAGCATTAGGGTTAGGATTAGGGTTAGGTTTAGGGTTTGGGTTAGGGTTAGGGTTAGTTTTAGTGTTAGGGTTAGGGTTTGGGTTAGGGTTAGTGTTAGGGTTAGGGTTTGGGTTAGGGTTAGGGTTAGGATTAGGGTTAGGGTTTGTGTTAAGATTAGGGTTTGGGTTTGGGTTAGGGTTAGGGTTAGGGTTTGGATTAAGGTTACGTTTAGGGTTAGGATTTGGGTTTGGGTTAGGGTTAGGGTTAGGTTTACGTTTAGGGTTATTGTTTCGGTTTCGGTGTGGATTAGGCTTAGGTTTCGTGTTAGGGTTTGGGTTTGGGTTAGGATTAGGGTTAGGGTTAAGGTTAGGGTTAGGGTTTGGTTTAGGGTTATTGTTAGGGTTAGGGTAAGCTTTTGGGTTAGGGTTAGGGTTAGGGTTTGATTTAGGGTTAGGGTTAGGGTTTGGGTTAGGGTTTGGGTTAGGGTTTGGGGTTAGGGGTTTGGTGTTAAGTTTAGGTTTATTGTTAGGGTTAGGGATTGGGTTAGGGTTAGGGTTAGGTTTAGGCTTAAGTTTAGATTTTGGGTTAGCGATAGGTTAGCGTTTGGGTTAGGGTAAGGGTTAGGGTTAGGTTTAGTGTTAGGGTTAGGGGTTGGTTTAGGATTACGGTTAGGGTTAGGGTTTCGGTTAAGTTTCGGGTTAGGGTTAGGGTTTGCGTTCGGGTTGGGTTAGTGTTAGGGTTTTAGTTAGGGTTAGGGTTAGGGTTAGGGTTAGGGTTAGGTTTAGAGTTTGGGTTAGGGTTAGGCTTAGGGTTAGAGTTTGAGTTTGAGGTAGATTTAGGAATAGCACTATGGGTAGGATTAGGGTTAGGATTAGGTGTTGAGTCAGGGTTAGGGTTAGGGTTAGGGTTTGGGTTATGGTTAGGTTTGAACCTGGGTTAGTGTTAGGGTTAGGGTTAGTGTTAAGATTATGGTTAGGTTTAGGGTTAGGGCTAGGTTTTCTGTTAGGATTAGGGTTAGGGTTAGAATTAGGGTTAGGGTTAGGGTTAGGGTTAGGGTTAGGATAAGGCTGAGGGTTAGGGTTAGTGTTAGGATTAGGGTTATTATTTGGGTTATGATTTGGGTTAGGGTTAGGGTTAGGGTTTGGGTTACTGTTAGAGTTAGGGTTTGAGTTAGGGTTAGGTTTAGGATTAGGTTAGAGTTAGGGTTAGGGTTAGGGTTAGGGTTAGGGTTAGGGTTAGGGTTAGGACTAGGATTAGGGTTAGGGTTATGGTTAGGGTTAGGGTTTGGGTTAGGGTTTGGGGTTCGGGGTTAGGGGTTAAGTTTAGGTTTAGGGTTAGGGTTAGGGTTAGGGTTAGGGATTGGGTTAGGGTTAGAGT
>JAJHUQ010000034.1:4577500-4582500 GCA_035773235.1 Eospalax fontanierii
AGGTTTTGGGTTAAGTTTAGGGTTAGGATTAGGGTTTGGTTTTGCGTTAGGGTTTGGATTAGGGTTAGGGTTTGGGTTAGGGTTAGGGTTAGGGTTAGGGTTAGGATTTGGGTTAGGGTTAGGGTTAGGGTTCGGGTTTGGGTTAGAGTTAGGGTGAGGGCTAGGTGTTGGGTTAGGATTAGGGTTACGGTTAGGATTAGGATTACGGTTAGGGTTCGGATTAGGGTTAGTTTTAGAGTTTGTTTTGGGTAAGGGTAAGGGTAAGGGTTAGGGTTAGGATAAGGATGAGGTTTAGGGTTAGGGTTAGGATTAGGGTTAGTATTTGGGTTATGGTTTAGGTTTGGGTTAGGGTTAAGGTTTGGGTTAGTGTTAGGATTTGGGTTAGAGTTAGGGTTAGGGTTAGGGTTTGGGTTTGGGGTAGGGTTAGGTTTAGGTTAGGGTTTGGGTTAGAGTTAGGTTTAGGGTTATGGGTTGGATTAGGGTTATGGTTAGGGTTAGTTTTAGGATTAGGGTTAGGGTTAGGCTTTAGGTTTGGTTTATGGTTAGGGTTAGGGTTAGGGTTTAAGTGTAGGATTAGGGTTAGTGTTAGGGTTTGGGTTAGGGTTAGGCTTACGGTGTGGGTTTTGGTTAGGGTTAGGTTTAGGTTTTCGGTGTGGGTTATGTTTTGGGTTAGGGTTAGGGTTAGGGTTAGGGTTAGGGTTAGGGTTAGGGTTAGGGTTAGGGTTAGTGTTAGGGTAAGGTTTAGGATTAGTGTTTCAGTTAGGTTTAGGATTAGTGTTAGGGTTTGGGTTAGGGTTAGGGTTAGGGTTAGTGTTAGGGTTTGGGTTAGGGTTAGGGTTAGGACTATGGTTAGTGTTAGGGTTAGGTTTAGGGTTAGCATTAGGGTTAGGATTAGGGTTAGGGTTAGGGTTTGGGTTAGGGTTAGGGTTAGGCTTACGGTTAGGGTTAGGATTAGGGTTAGGGTTTGTGTTAAGATTAGGGTTTGGTTTTAGGTTAGGGTTAGGTTTAAGGTTTGGGTTAGGTTTAGAATTAGGGTTAGTGTTATGGTTAGGGTTAGGGTTAGGGTTAGGATAAGGATGAGGGTTAGGGTTAGGGTTAGGGTTAGGATTTGGGTTAGTGTTAGAGTTAGGTTTTGAGTTAGGGTTAGGTTTAGGGTTAGGTTAGGGTTTGGGTTAGAGTTAGGGTTAGGGTTAGGGTTTGGGTTTGGTTTAGAGTTAGGGTTAGGTTAGGGTTTGGGTTAGAGTTAGGGTTAGGGTGAGGTGTTGGATTAGGGTTATGGTTAGGGTTAGGGTTAGCATTAGGGTTACGGTTAGGGTTCCGATTAGAGTTAGGTTTAGATTTTGGGTTTGGGTAAGGGTTGAGGTTAGGTTTAGGGTTAGGGTTAGGGTTAGGGTTAGGATTAGGGTTAGGTTTAGGGTTCCGATTAGAGTTAGGTTTAGAGTTTGGGTTTGGGTAAGGGTTAAGTTTAGGTTTAGGGTTAGGGTTAGGGTTAGGGTTAGGACTAGGATTAGGGTTAGGGTTAGGGTTAGGTTGGGGTTTATGTTAGAGTTAGGGTTAGGGTTAGGGGTTGGATTAGGGTTATGGTTAGGGTTAGGCTTTAGGTTTGGGTTATGGTTAGGGTTAGGGTTAGGGTTTAAGGGTAGGATAAGGTTAGTGTTAGGGTTTGGGTTAGGGTTAGGGTTACGGTGTGGGTTTGGGTTTGGGTTAGGGTTAGGGTTAGGGTTTCGGTGTGGTTTATGTTTTGGGTTAGTGTTAGGTTTTCGGTTCAGGTTAGGATTAGGGTTAGGGTTTGAGTTTGAATTAGGTTTAGGGTTAGCATTAGGGTTAGGGTTAGGTTTAGGTTTAGTGTTTCGGTTAGGGTTAGGGTTAGGGTTAGGGTTAGGGCTCCGATTAGAGTTAGGTTTAGAGTTTGGGTTTGGGTAAGGTTTAAGGTTAGGGTTAGGGTTAGGGTTAGGGTTAGGGTTAGTACTAGGATTAGGTTTAGGGTTAGGGTTAGGATTAGGGTTAGGGTTAGGGTTAGGGTTAGGGTTTCGGTTCGGGTTAGGATTAGGGTTAGGGTTTGAGTTTGAATTAGGTTTAGGGTTATCATTAGGGTTAGGGTTAGGTTTAGGATAAGTGTTTCAGTTAGGGTTAGGGTTAGGGTTAGGGTTAGGGTGAGGGTTAGGGTTTGATTTAGGGTTATGGTTAGGGTTAGCTTTAGTGTTAGGGTTTGGGTTAGGGTTAGGGTTAAGACTAGGGTTATGTTAGGGTTAGGTTTAGGGTTAGCATTAGGGTTAGGATTAGGGTTAGGGTTAGGGTTTGGGTTAGGGTTAGGGTTAGGGTTAGGGTTAGGGTTTGGGTTAGGGTTAGGGTTATGGTTAGGGTTTGAGTTAGGGTTAGGGTTAGGGTTAGGGTTTGGGTTAGGATTAGGGTTAGTGTTAGGGTTTGGGTTAGGGTTAGGCTCACGGTGTGGGTTTTGGTTAGGGTTAGGTTTAGGGTTAGGGTTTCGGTGTGGGTTATGTTTTGTGTTAGGTTTAGGGTTAGGGTTAGGGTTTCCGTTCGGTTTTGGATTAGGGTTAGGGTTTGAGTTTGAATTAGGTTTAGGGTTAGCATTAGGGTTAGGGTAAGGTTTAGGATTAGTGTTTCGGTTAGGGTTAGGGTTAGGGTTAGGGTTAGGGTTTGGGTTAGGGTTAGGGTTAGGGTTAGGGTTACGGTTTGGGTTAGGGTTAGGGTTAGGGTTAGGATTAGATTTAGGGTTTGTGTTAAGATTAGGGTTTGGGTTTGGGTTAAGGTTAGGGTTAGGGTTTGGGTTAAGGTTACGTTTAGGGTTAGGGTTTGTGTTAGGGTTAGGTTTAGGAGTAGGGTTAGGGTTTAGGTTTTCGGTTAGGGTTAGTGTTAGGATTAGGGTATGGGTTAGGGTTTAGGTTTGGTTAGGTTTATGGTTAGGGTTATGGTTAGGTTTAGCATTAGTGTTAGGGTTAGGGTTATGGTTAGGGTTAGCGTTAGGGTTAGGGTTTGTGTTTGGGTTTTCTTTAGGGTTTGGGTTAGGGTTAGGGTTTGGGTTAGGGTTAGGGTTAGGGTTCGGGTTAGGATTTGGGTTAGGGTTAGCGTTAGAGTCGGATTTGGGTTAGAGTTATGGTGAGGGTTAGGGGTTGGGTTAGGGTTAGGGTTACGGTTAGGATTAGGGTTAGAGTTAGGGTTTTGATTAGGGTTAGTTTTAGGATTTGGGTTTGGGTAAGGGTAAGGGTTAGGGTTAGGGTTAGGAGGAGGGTTAGGGTTTAGATTTTCGGTTAGGGTTAATGTTAGGGTTAGGGTTAGGATTAGGGTTTGGTTTAGGGTTAAGTTTAGGGTTAGGGTTTGGGTTAGGGTTAGGGTTAGGGTTAGGATTAGGGTTAGGGTTTGGGTTAAGATTAGGCTTAGGTTTGAATTTGGGTTAGTGTTAGGGTTAGGGTTAGTGTAAAGTTTAGGGTTTGGATTTGGGTTAGGGTTAGGGTTTGAGTTACGATTAGGGTAAAGTTTACGGTTTAGGTTTCGGTTTGGTTTATGGTTAGGGTTAGGGTTATGGTTAGGTTTAGGGTTAGGGTGAGGTTTTGGGTTAAGTTTAGGGTTAGGATTAGGGTTTGGTTTTGCGTTAGGGTTTGGATTAGGGTTAGGGTTTGGGTTAGGGTTAGGGTTAGGGTTCGGGTTTGGGTTAGAGTTAGGGTGAGGGTTAGGTGTTGGGTTAGGATTAGGGTTACGGTTAGGATTAGGATTACGGTTATTGTTCGGATTAGGGTTAGTTTTAGAGTTTGGGTTTGGGTAAGGGTAAGGGTAAGGGTTAGGGTTAGGATAAGGATGAGGTTTAGGGTTAGGGTTAGGATTAGGGTTAGTATTTGGGTTATGGTTTAGGTTTGGGTTAGGGTTAGGGTTTGGGTTAGTGTTAGGATTTGGGTTAGAGTTAGGGTTAGGGTTAGGGTTTGGGTTTGGGGTAGGGTTAGGTTTAGGTTAGGGTTTGGGTTAGAGTTAGGTTTAGGGTTATGGGTTGGATTAGGGTTATGGTTAGGGTTAGTTTTAGGATTAGGGTTAGGGTTAGGCTTTAGGATTGGTTTATGGTTAGGGTTAGGGTTAGGGTTTAAGTGTAGGATTAGGGTTAGTGTTAGGGTTTGGGTTAGGGTTAGGCTTACGGTGTGGGTTTTGGTTAGCGTTAGGGTTAGGTTTTCGGTGTGGGTTATGTTTTGGGTTAGGTTTAGGGTTAGGGTTAGGGTTTCGGTTCGGGTTAGGATTAGGGTTAGGGTTTGAGTTTGAATTAGGTTTAGGGTTAGCATTAGTGTTAGGGTAAGGTTTAGGATTAGTGTTTCAGTTAGGTTTAGCGTTAGGGTTAGGGTTTGGGTTAGGGTTAGGACTATGGTTAGTGTTAGGGTTAGGTTTAGGGTTAGCATTAGGGTTAGGATTAGGGTTAGGGTTAGGGTTTATGTTAGGGTTAGGGTTAGGGTTAGGGTTAGGGTTTGGGTTAGGGTTAGGGTTAGGGTTAGGGTTTGGGTTAGGGTTAGGGTTAGGGTTAGGTTTAGGGTTTGGGTTAGTATTAGGGTTAGGGTTAGGGTTTGGGTTAGGGTTAGGGTTAGGCTTACGGTTAGGGTTAGGATTAGGGTTAGGGTTTGTGTTAAGATTAGGGTTTGGTTTTAGGTTAGGGTTAGGTTTAAGGTTAGGGTTAGGTTTAGAATTAGGGTTAGTGTTAAGGTTAGGGTTAGGGTTAGTGTTAGGATAAGGATGAGGGTTAGGGTTAGGGTTAGGGTTAGGATTTGGGTTAGTGTTAGAGTTACGTTTTGAGTTAGGGTTAGGTTTAGGGTTAGGTTAGGGTTTGGGTTAGAGTTAGGGTTAGGGTTAGGGTTTGGGTTTGGTTTAGAGTTAGGGTTAGGTTAGGGTTTGGGTTAGAGTTAGGGTTAGCGTGAGGTGTTGGATTAGGGTTATGGTTAGGGTTAGGGTTAGGATTAGGGTTACGGTTAGGGTTCCGATTAGAGTTAGGTTTAGAGTTTGGGTTTGGG
>JAJHUQ010000034.1:4605000-4607500 GCA_035773235.1 Eospalax fontanierii
GGTTTGGGTTCGGGTTCGGGTTAGGGTTAGGGATAGGGTTTGAGTTAGGGTTAGGATTAGGTTTAGGGTTAGTGTTAGGGTTTGGGTTAGGGTTAGGGTTAGGATTAGGGTTAGGGTTTGGGTTAGGGTTCGGGTTTGGGTTAGGGTTAGGGTTAGGGTTAGCGTTTGGGTTAGGGTTAGGTTTAGGGTTAGGATTAGGGTTAGGGTTTGTGTTAAGATTATGGTTTCTGTGTGGATTAGGGTTAGGGTTAGGGTTTGGATTAAGGTTACGTTTAGGGTTAGGGTTTGTGTTAGGGATAGGGTTAGGGTTAGGAGTAGGGTTAGGGTTTAGGTTTTCGGTTAGGGTTAGTGTTAGGGTTAGTGTTAGGATTAGGGTTTGGGTTAGGGTTTAGGTTTGGTTAGGTTTAGGGTTAGGGTTATGGTTAGGTTTAGCGTTAGGGTTAGGGTTAGGGTTAGGGTTAGCGTTAGGGTTAGGGTTAGGGTTTGGGTTTGGGTTAGGGTTTGGGTAAGGGTTAGGGTTTGGGTTAGGGTTAGGGTTAGGGTTAGGGTAAGTATTTGGGTTAGGCTTAGGGTTAGGGTTCGGGTTTGGGTTAGAGTTATGGTGCGGGTTAGGGGTTGGGTTAGGGTTAGGGTTAGGGTTAGGATTAGGGGTAGGGTTTGTGTTAAGATTAGGGTTTGGGTTTGGGTTAGGGTTAGGGTTTGGGTTTTAGTTAAAATTAGGGTTAGTGTTATGGTTAGGGTTAGGGTTAGGGTTAGGGTTAGGGTTAGGGTTAAGGTGAGGGTTAGGGTTAGGGTTTGGTTTAGGGTTAGGGTTATAATTAGGGTTTGATTTTGAGTTAGGTTTAGGGTTAGCATTAGGGTTAGGATTAGGGTTAGGGTTTGGGTTTGGGTTCGGGTTAGGGTTAGGGTTAGGGTTTGGGTTAGGGTTAGGGTTAGTGTTAGGGTTTGGGAATGGGTTAGGATAAGGGTTAGGGTTAGGGTTTGGCTTAGGGTTAGATTTAGGGTTAGTTTTTGGTTTAGTTTTGGTTATTATTTGGGTTGTGGTTTGGGTTAGGGTTAGTGTTAGGGTTTGGTTTAGTGTTAGAGTTAGGGTTTGAGTTAGGGTTAGGTTTAGGGTTTGGTTAGAGTTTGGGTTAGAGTTAGGGTTAGGTTTAGGGTTTGCGTTTGGTTTACAGTTAGGGTTAGGTTAGGGTTTGGGTTAGAGTTAGGGTTCGGGTGAGGTGTTGGATTAGGGTTATGGTTAGGGTTAGAGGTAGGATTAGGGTTAGGGTTACGGTTCCGATTAGAGTTAGGTTTAGAGTTCGTGTTTGGGTAAGGCTTAAGGTTAGTGTTAGTGTTTGGGTTAGGGTTAGGACTAGGATTAGGGTTACGGTTAGGGTTAGGATTAGGGTTAGGGTTTGTGTTTAGGTTTGGTTTAATATTAGGGTTAGTGTTAGGGTTAGGGTTTAGGGTTAGGGTTAGATTTAGGGTTAGGGTTTCGGTTTGGGTTATGTTTTGGGTTAGGTTTAGGGTTACGGTTAGTGTTTGGGTTCGGGTTAGGAATAGGGTTAGGGTTTGAGTTTGAATTAGGTTTAGGGTTAGCATTAGGGTTAGGGTTAGGTTTAGGATTAGTGTTTCAGTTAGGGTTAGGGTTAGGGTTAGGGTTTGGGTTCGGGTTAGGGTTAGGGATAGGGTTAGGGTTTGATTTAGGGTTAGGGTTAGGGTTAGGTTTAGTGTTAGGGTTTGGGTTAGGGTTAGGGTTAGGACTAGGGTTAGTGTTAGGGTTAGGTTTAGGGTTAGCATTAGGGTTAGGATTAGGGTTAGGGTTAGGGTTTGGGTTAGGGTTAGGGTTAGGGTTAGGTTTAGGGTTTGGGTTAGGGTTAGGGTTAGGGTTAGGGTTTGCGTTAGGTTTAGGGTTGAAGTAAGGCTTAGCGTTAAGTTTTGTTTTAAAATTAGGGTTTGGGTTTGTGTTAGGATTAGGGTTAGGGTTAGGGTTAGGGTTAGGTTTAGAATTAGGGTTAGGGTTAGGGTTAGAATAAGGATGAGGGTTAAGGTGAGGGTTAGGATTAGGGTTATTATTTGGGTTATGGTTTGGGTTAGTGTTAGGGTTAGGGTTTGGGTTAGTGTTAGAGTTAGGGTTAGTGTTACGGTTTGGGTTTGCTTTAGAGTTAGGGTTAGGTTAGGCTTTGGGTTAGAGGTAGGGTTAGTGTGAGGTGTTGGATTAGGGTTATGGTTAGGGTTAGGGTTAGGATTAGGGTTAGGGTTAGGGTTCCGATTAGAGTTGTGTTTAGAGTTTGGGTGTGGGTAAGGGATAAGGTTAGGTTTAGGGTTAGGATTAGGGTTAGGGTTTGAGTTTGAATTAGGTTTAGGGTTAGCATTAGGGTTAGGGTTAGTTTTAGGATAAGTATTTCAGTTAGGGTTAGGGTTAGGGTTAGGGTTTGGGTTCGGGTTCGGGTTAGGGTTAGGGTTAGGGTTTGATTTAGGGTTAGGGTTAGGCTTAGGATTAGTGTAAGGGTTTGGG
>JAJHUQ010000034.1:4617500-4620000 GCA_035773235.1 Eospalax fontanierii
TTAAAGTTACGTTTAGGGTTAGGTTTTGTTTTAGGGTTAGGGTTAGGGTTAGGATTAGGGTTAGGGTTTAGGTTTTCGCTTAGGTTTAGTGTTAGGGTTAGGGTTAGGGTTACGGTTTGGGTTAGGGTTAGGGTTAGGGTTAGGATTAGGGTTAGGGTTTGTGTTAAGATTAGGGTTTGGGTTTGGGTTAAGGTTAGGGTTAGGGTTTGCGTTAAGGTTACGTTTAGGGTTAGGGTTTGTGTTAGGGTTAGGGTTAGGAGTAGGGTTAGGGTTTAGGTTTTCGGTTAGGGTTAGTGTTAGGATTAGGGTATGGGTTAGGGTTTAGGTTTGGTTAGGTTTAGGGTTAGGGTTATGGTTAGGTTTAGCATTAGTGTTAGGGTTAGGGTTATGGTTAGGGTTAGCGTTAGGGTTAGGGTTTGGGTTTGGGTTTTGTTTAGGGTTTGGGTTAGGGTTAGGGTTTGGGTTAGGGTTAGGGTTAGGGTTCGGGCTAGGATTTGAGTTAGGGTTAGGGTTAGAGTGGGATTTGGGTTAGAGTTATGGTGAGGGTTAGGGGTTAGGTTAGGGTTAGGGTTACGGTTAGGATTAGGGTTAGGGTTAGGGTTTTGATTAGGGTTAGTTTTAGGATTTGGGTTTGGGTAAGGGTAAGGGTTAGGGTTAGGGTTAGGAGTAGGGTTAGGGTTTAGATTTTCGGTTAGGGTTAATGTTATGGTTAGGGTTAGGGTTAGGGTTTGGGTTAGGGTTAGGGTTAGGGTTCGGTTTGGGGTAGGGTTAGGGTTAGGGTTAGGGTTAGGATTAGGGTTATGGTTTGGGTTAAGGTTAGGCTTAGGTTTGAATTTGGATTAGTGTTAGGGTTAGGGTTAGTGTAAAGTTTAGGGTTTGGATTTGGGTTAGGGTTGGGGTTTGAGTTACGGTTAGGGTAAAGTTTACGGTTTAGGTTTCGGTTTGGTTTATGGTTAGGGTTAGGGTTATGCTTAGGTTTAGGGTTAGGGTGAGGTTTTGGGTTCAGTTTAGGGTTAGGATTAGGGTTTGGTTTTGCGTTAGGGTTTGGATTAGGGTTAGGGTTTGGGTTAGGGTTAGGGTTAGGGTTAGGGTTAGGATTTGGGTTAGGGTTAGGGTTAGTGTTCGGGTTTGGGTTAGAGTTAGGGTGAGGGTTAGGTGTTGGGTTAGGATTAGGGTTACGGTTAGGATTAGGATTACGGTTAGGGTTCGGATTAGGGTTAGTTTTAGAGTTTGGGTTTGGGTAAGGGTAAGGGTAAGGGTTAGGGTTAGGATAAGGATGAGGTTTAGGGTTAGGGTTAGGATTAGGGTTAGTATTTGGGTTATGGTTTAGGTTTGGGTTAGGGTTAGGGTTTGGGTTAGTGTTAGGATTTGGGTTAGGGTTAGGGTTAGGACTAAGGTTAGTGTTAGGGTTAGGTTTAGGGTTAGCATTAGGGTTAGGATTAGGGTTAGGGTTAGGGTTTGTGTTAGGGTTAGGGTTAGGGTGAGGGTTTGGGTTAGGGTTAGGGTTAGGGTTAGGGTTGGGGTTAGGGTTAGGGTTAGGACTAGGGTTAGTGTTAGGTTTAGGGTTAGCATTAGGGTCAGGATTAGGGTTAGGGTTAGGGTTTGTGTTAGGGTTAGGGTTAGGGTTAGGGTTTGGGTTAGGGTTAGGGTTAGGGTTAGGGTTTGGGTTAGGGTTAGGGTTAGGGTTAGGGTTAGGGTTTGGGTTAGGATTAGGGTTAGGTTTAGGGTTCGGATTAGGGTTAGTTTTAGAGTTTGGGTTTGGGTAAGGTTAAGGGTAAGGGTTAGGGTTAGGATAAGGATGAGGGTTAGGGTTAGGGTTAGGGTTTGGGTTAGGGTTAGGGTTAGGATTAGGGTTTGGCTTAGGGTTAGGGTTAGGGTTAGGGTTAGGGTTTGGGGTAGGGTTAAGGTTAAGGTTAGGGTTAAGGGTAAGGTTATGGGTTAGGGTTAGGGTAGGGGTAAGGGTTTGGGTTAGGGTTAGGGTTAGGGTTAGGGTTTGGGTTAGGGTTAGGGTTAGGGTTAGGGTTTGGGTTAGGGTTAGGGTTAGGGTTAGGGTTAGGGTTTGGGTTAGGATTACGGTTAGGGTTAGGTTTTGGGTTAGGGTTAGGGTTAGGGTTAGGGTTACGGTTAGGGTTAGGATTAGGGTTAGGGTTTGTGTTAAGATTAGGGTTTGGTTTTAGGTTAGGGTTAGGGATAAGGTTAGGGTTAGGTTTAGAATTAGGGTTAGTGTTAAGGTTAGGGTTAGGGTTAGGGTTAGGATAAGGATGAGGGTTAGGGTTAGGGTTAGGGTTAGGATTTGGGTTAGTGTTAGAGTTAGGTTTTGAGTTAGGGTTAGGTTTAGGGTTAGGTTAGGTTTTGGGTTAGAGTTAGGGTTAGGGTTAGGGTTTGGGTTTGGTTTAGAGTTAGGGTTAGGTTAGGGTTTGGGTTAGGGTTAGGGTTAGGTTTAGGGTTAGGGTTAGGGTTAGGGTTAGGGTTAGGATAAGGATGAGGGTTAGGGTTAGTG
>JAJHUQ010000034.1:4622500-4625000 GCA_035773235.1 Eospalax fontanierii
GGTTAGGGTGAGGTTTTGGGTTAAGTTTAGGGTTAGGATTAGGGTTCGTTTTTGCGTTAGGGTTTGGATTAGGGTTAGGGTTTGGGTTAGGGTTAGGGTTAGGGTTATGGTTAGGATTTGGGTTAGGGTTAGGGTTAGTGTTCGGGTTTGGGTTAGAGTTAGGGTGAGGGTTAGGTGTTGGGTTAGGATTAGGGTTACGGTTAGGATTAGGATTACGGTTAGGGTTCGGATTAGGGTTAGTTTTAGAGTTTGGGTTTGGGTAAGGGTAAGGGTAAGGGTTAGGGTTAGGATAAGGATGAGGGTTAGGTTTAGGGTTAGGATTAGGGTTAGTATTTGGGTTATGGTTTAGGTTTGGGTTAGGGTTAGGTTTTGGGTTAGTGTTAGGATTTGGGTTAGAATTAGGGTTAGGGTTAGGGTTTGGGTTTGGGGTAGGGTTAGGTTTAGGTTAGGGTTTCGGTTAGAGGTAGGTTTAGGGTTATGGGTTGGATTAGGGTTATGGTTAGGGTTAGTTTTAGGATTAGGGTTAGGGTTAGGCTTTAGGTTTGGTTTATGGTTAGGGTTAGGGTTAGGATTTAAGTGTAGGATTAGGGTTAGTGTTAGGGTTTGGGTTAGGGTTAGGCTTACGGTGTGGGTTTTGGTTAGGGTTTCGGTGTGGGTTATGTTTTGGGTTAGGTTTAGGGTTACGGTTAGGTTTTCGGTTCTTGTTAGGATTAGGGTTAGGGTTTGAGTTTGAATTAGGTTTAGGGTTAGCATTAGGGTTAGGGTAAGGTTTAGGATTAGTGTTTCTGTTAGGGTTAGGGTTAGGGTTAGGATTTGGGTTAGGGTTAGGGTTAGGGTTAGTGTTAGGGTTTGGGTTAGGGTTAGGGTTAGGACTAAGGTTAGTGTTAGGGTTAGGTTTAGGGTTAGCATTAGGGTTAGGATTAGGGTTAGGGTTAGGGTTTGTGTTAGGGTTAGGGTTAGGGTTAGGGTTTGGGTTAGGGTTAGGGTTAGAATTAGGGTTTGGGTTAGGGTTAGGGTTAGGGTTAGGGTTAGGTTTTGGGTTAGGATTAGGGTTAGGGTTAGGGTTTGGTTTAGGGTTAGGGTTAGGGTGAGGGTTAGGTGTTGGGTAAGGGTTAGGGTTAGGGATAGGGTTTGGGTTAGGGTTAGGGTTAGGGTTAGGGTTTGGGTTAGGATTAGGGTTAGGGTTAGGGTTTGGGTTAGGGTTAGGGTTAGGGTTACGGTTAGGGTTAGGATTAGGGTTAGGTTTAGAGTTTGGTTTTGGGTAAGGGTTAAGTTTAGGTTTAGGGTTAGGGTTAGGGTTAGGGTTAGGACTAGGATTAGGGTTAGGGTTAGGGTTAGGGTTAGGGTTAGGGTTAGGGTTTCGGTGTGGGTTATGTTTTGGGTTAGGTTTAGGGTTAGGGTTAGGGTTTCGGTTTGGGTTATGGTTAGGGTTAGGGTTAGGGTTTAAGGGTAGGATAAGGTTAGTGTTAGGGTTTGGGTTAGGGTTAGGGTTACGGTGTGGATTTGGGTTTGGGTTAGGGTTAGGGTTAGGGTTATGGTTAGGGTTTGAGTTAGGGTTAGGGTTCGGATTAGGGTTTGGGTTAGGATTAGGGTTAGTGTTAGGGTTTGGGTTAGGGTTAGGGTTAGGGTTAGGGTTAGGGTTTTGGTTAGAGTTAGGGTTAGGGTGAGGTATTGGATTAGGGTTATGGTTAGGGTTAGGGTTAGGATTAGGGTTACGGTAAGGGTTCCGATTAGAGTTAGGTTTAGAGTTTGGGTTTGGGTAAGGGTTAAGGTTAGGTTTAGGGTTAGGGTTAGGGTTAGGGTTAGGATTAGGGTTAGGGTTAGGGTTCCGATTAGAGTTATGTTTAGAGTTTGGGTTTGGGTAAGGTTTAAGTTTAGGTTTAGGGTTAGGGTTAGGGTTAGGGTTAGGACTAGGATTAGGGTTAGGGTTAGGGTTAGGTTAGGGTTTATGTTAGAGTTAGGGTTAGGGTTAGGGGTTGGATTAGGGTTATGGTTAGGGTTAGGCTTTAGGTTTGGGTTATGGTTAGGGTTAGGGTTAGGGTTTAAGGGTAGGATAAGGTTAGTGTTAGGGTTTGGGTTAGGCTTAGTGTTACGGTGTGGGTTTGGGTTTGGGTTAGGGTTAGGGTTAGGGTTAGGGATCCGATTAGAGTTAGGTTTAGAGTTTGGGTTTGGGTAAGGTTTAAGGTTGGGGTTAGGGTTAGGGTTAGGGTTAGGGTTAGTACTAGGATTAGGTTGAGGGTTAGGGTTGGGATTAGGGTTAAGGTTAGGTTTAGGGTTAGGGTTTCGGTTTGGGTTATGTTTTGGGTTAGGTTTAGGGTTAGGGTTAGGTTTAGGGTTAGGGTTAGGGTTAGGGTTAGGGTTAGGATTAGGGTTAGGGTTTGAGTTTGAATTAGGTTTAGGGTTAGCATTAGGGTTAGGGTTAGGTTTAGGATAAGTGTTTCAGTTAGGGTTAGGGTTACGGTTAGGGTTAGGGTGAGGGTTAGGGTTTGATTTAGGGTTA
>JAJHUQ010000034.1:4645000-4650000 GCA_035773235.1 Eospalax fontanierii
GGGTTAGGGTTAGGGTTACGGTTAGGGTTAGGATTAGGGTTAGGGTTTGTGTTAAGATGAGGGTTTGGTTTTAGGTTAGGGTTAGGGTTAAGGTAAGGGTTAGGTTTAGAATTAGGGTTAGTCTTAAGGTTAGGGTTCGGGTTAGGGTTAGGATAAGGATGAGGGTTAGGGTTAGGGTTAGGGTTAGGATTTGGGTTAGTGTTAGAGTTAGGTTTTGAGTTAGGGTTAGGTTTAGGGTTAGGTTAGGGTTTGGGTTAGAGTTAGGGTTAGGGTTAGGGTTTGGGTTTGGTTTAGAGTTAGGGTTAGGTTAGGGTTTGGGTTAGAGTTAGGGTTAGGGTGAGGTGCTGGATTAGGGTTATGGTTAGGGTTAGGGTTAGGATTAGGGTTACGGTTAGGGTTCCGATTAGAGTTAGGTTTAGAGTTTGGGTTTGGGTAAGGGTTAAGGTTAGGTTTAGGGTTAGGGTTAGGGTTAGGGTTAGGATTAGGGTTAGGTTTAGGGTTCCGATTAGAGTTAGGTTTAGAGTTTGGGTTTGGGTATGGGTTAAGTTTAGGTTTAGGGTTAGGGTTAGGGTTAGGACTAGGATTAGGGTTAGGGTTAGGGTTAGGTTAGGGTTTATGTTAGAGTTAGGGTTAGGGTTAGGGGTTGGATTAGGGTTATGGTTAGGGTTAGGCTTTAGGTTTGGGTTATGGTTAGGGTTAGGGTTAGGGTTTAAGGGTAGGATAAGGTTAGTGTTAGGGTTTGGGTTAGGGTTAGGGTTACGGTGTGGGTTTGGGTTTGGTTTAGGGTTGGGGTTAGGGTTTCGGTGTGGGTTATGTTTTGGGTTAGGTTTAGGGTTAGGGTTAGGGTTTTGGTTCAGGTTAGGATTAGGGTTAGGGTTTGAGTTTGAATTAGGTTTAGGGTTAGCATTAGGGTTAGGGTTAGGTTTAGGATTAGTGTTTCGGTTAGGGTTAGGGTTAGGGTTAGGGTTAGGAATCCGATTAGAGTTAGGTTTAGAGTTTGGGTTTGGGTAAGGTTTAAGGTTAGGGTTAGGGTTAGGGTTAGGGTTAGGGTTAGTACTAGGATTAGGTTTAGGGTTAGGGTTAGGATTAGGGTTAGGGTTAGGGTTAGGGTTTCGTTTTGGGTTATGTTTTGGGTTAGGTTTAGGGTTAGGGTTAGGGTTAGGGTTAGGGTTAGGGTTAGGATTAGGGTTAGGGTTTGTGTTTGAATTAGGTTTAGGGTTAGCATTAGGGTTAGGGTTAGGTTTAGGATAAGTGTTTCAGTTAGGGTTAGGGTTAGGGTTAGGGTTTGGGTTAGGATTAGGGTTAGTGTTATGGTTTGGGTTAGGGTTAGGCTTACGGTGTTGGTTTGGGTTAGGGTTAGGGTTAGGGTTAGGGTTTCGGTGTGGGTTATGTTTTGTGTTAGGTTTAGGGTTAGGGTTAGGGTTTCGGTTCGGTTTAGGATTAGGGTTAGGGTTTGAGTTTGAATTAGGTTTAGGGTTAGCATTAGGGTTAGGGTAAGTTTTAGGATTAGTGTTTCGGTTAGGGTTAGGGTTAGGGTTAGGGTTAGGGTTAGGGTTTGGGTTAGGGTTAGGGTTAGGATTAGGGGTTAGGTTTAGGTTTAGGGTTATTATTAGGGTTTGGGTTAGGGTTAGTGTTAGGGTTTGGGTTTTAGTTAGAATTAGGGTTAGTGTTAGGGTTAGGTTTTGTGTTAGTGTTAGGGTTAAGCTTAGTGTTAGTGTTAGGGTTTAGGTTAGGTTTAGGGTTAGGTTTAGAGTTAGGATTAGGTTTAGGGTTAGGGTTAGATTTAGGGTTTGGTTTAGGAGTAGTGTTAGGGTTAGGTTTAGGGTTTGGGTTAGGTTTAGGGTTAGGGTTAGGGTTTGCGTTCGGGTTTGGGTTAGGGTTAGGGTTAGGGTTTGAGTTAGGGTTAGGGTTAGGGTTAGGGGTAGGGTTAGGGTTAGGGTTAGGGTTTGGGTTAGGGTTAGGGTTAGGGTTAGGGTTAGGGTTTGGGTTAGGGTTAGGGTTAGGGTTAGGGTTTGGGTTAGGGTTAGGGTTAGGTTTAGGGTTAGGATTTGGGTTAGGATTAGGGTTAGGGTTAGGGTTTGGGTTAGGGTTAGGGTTAGGGTTACGGTTAGGGTTAGGATTAGGGTTAGGGTTTGTGTTAAGATTAGGGTTTGGGTTTGGGTTAGGGTTAGGGTTAGGTTTAGGGTTTGATTTAGGGTTAGGGTTAGGGTTAGGGTTAGGGTTAGGGTTAGGGTTAGGGTTAGGGTTAGGACTAGGATTAGGGTTATGGTTAGGGTTAGGGTTAGGATTAGGGTTAGGCTTAGGGTTCCGATTAGAGTTAGTTTTAGAGTTTGGGTTTGGGTAAGGGTTAAGGTTTGGTTTAGGGTTAGGGTTAGAGTTAGGGTTAGGGTTAGGGTTAGGACTAGGATTAGGGTTAGGGTTAGGGTTTGGATTAGGGTTAGGGTTTGGTTTTAGGTTTGGGTTATGGTTAGGGTAAGTGTTAGCGTTAGGGTTTAGGGTTAGGTTTAGGTTTAGGGTAAGGGTTTCGGTTTGGGTTACGTTTTGGGTTAGGTTTAGGGTTAGGGTTAGGGGTTGAATTGGAATTAGGTTTAGGGTTAGCATTAGGGTTAGGGTTAGGTTTAGGATTAGTGTTTCAGTTAAGGTTAGGGTTAGGCTTAGGGTTTGGTTTCGGGTTAGGGTTAGGGTTATGGTTTGGTTTCGGGTTAGGATTAGGTTTAGGTTTAGGGTTTGATTTAGGGTTACGGTTAGGTTTAGGGTTAGTGTTAGAGTTTGGGTTCGGGTTAGGGTTAGGACTAGGGTTAGTGTTAGGGTTAGGTTTAGGGTTAGCATTAGGGTTAGGATTAGGGTTAGGGTTAGGGTTTGGGTTAGGGTTAGGGTTAGGGTTAGGGTTAGGGTGTGGTTTAGGTTAAGGTTAGGGTTAGGGTTTAGGTTATGGTTAGGGTTAGGGTTAGGGTTTAAGGGTAGGATTAGGGTTAGAGTTACGGTTTGGGTTAGGGTTAGGCTTACGGTGTGGGTTTGGGTTAGGGTTAGGGATAGGATTAGGGTTTCGGTGTGGGTTATGTTTTGGGTTAGGTTTAGGGTTAGGGTTAGGGTTTCGGTTCTGGTTAGGATTAGGGTTAGGGTTTGAGTTTGAATTAGGTTTAGGGTTAGCATTAGGGATAGGGTTAGGTTTAGGATTAGTGTTTTGGTTAGGGTTAGGGTTAGGGTTTGGGTCAGGTTTAGGCTTAGGATTAGGGGTTAGTTTTAGGTTTAGGGTTATTATAAGGGTTTGGGTTAGGGTTAGTGTTATAGTTTGGTTTTAATTAGAATTAGGGTTAGTGTTAGGGTTAGGTTTTGTGTTAGTGTTAGGGTTAGGCTTAGTGATATTGTTAGGGTTTGGTTAGGGTTAGGGTTAGGGTTAGAGTTAGGATTATGTTTACGGTTAGGGATAGATTTAGGGTTTGGTTTAGGAGTAGTGTTAGGGTTAGGTTTAGGTTTTGGGTTAGGGTTTGGGTTCGGGTTAGGGTTAGGTTTAGGGTTAGGGTTAGGGTTTTATTTAGGGTTAGAGTTAGGGTTAGGCTTAGGGTTAGGGTTTGGGTTAGGGTTAGGGTTAGGATTAGGGTTTGAGTTTGAGTTAGGTTTAGGGTTAGCATTAGGGTTAGGATTAGGGTTAGGGTTTGGGTTTGGGTTAGGGTTAGGGTTAGGGTTAGGGCTAGGGTTAGGTATAGATTTAGGTTTAGGCTTAGGTTTAGGTATTGGGTTAGGGTTCCGGTTAGGGTTAGGGTTAGGTTTAGGGTTAGGGTTAGGTTTTGGTTTAGGATTACAGTTAGGTTTAGGTTTTCGGTTAAGTTTCGGGTTAGGGTTAGGGTTTCCGTTCGGGTTAGGGTTAGGTTTAGGGTTAGAATTAGGGTTTGAGTTTGAGTTAGGTTTAGGGTTAGCATTAGGGTTAGGTTAAGGGTTAGGGTTAGGGTTTGGCTTAGGGTTAGGTTTAGGGTTAGTTTTTGGGTTAGGGTTAGGTTTAGGTTTAGGGTTAGGTTTAGGTTTTGGGTTAGGGTTAGGGTTAAGGTAAGGGTTAGGTTTAGAATTAGGGTTAGTGTTAAGGTTAGGGTTAGGGTTAGGGTTAGGATAAGGATGAGGATTAGGGTTAGGGTTAGGGTTAGGATTTGGTTTAGTGTTAGAGTTAGGTTTTGAGTTAGGGTTAGGTTTAGGGTTAGGTTAGGGTTTGGGTTAGAGTTAGGGTTAGGGTTAGGGTTTGGGTTTGGTTTAGAGTTAGGGTTAGGTTAGGGTTTGGGTTAGAGTTAGGGTTAGGGTGAGGTGCTGGATTAGGGTTATGGTTAGGGTTAGGGTTAGGATTAGGGTTACGGTTAGGGTTCCGATTAGAGTTAGGTTTAGAGTTTGGGTTTGGGTAAGGGTTAAGGTTAGGTTTAGGGTTAGGGTTAGGGTTAGGGTTAGGATTAGGGTTAGGTTTAGGGTTCCGATTAGAGTTAGGTTTAGAGTTTGGTTTTGTGTAAGGGTTAAGTTTAGGTTTAGGGTTAGGGTTAGAGTTAGGACTAGGATTAGGGTTAGGGTTAGGGTTAGGTTAGGGTTTATGTTAGAGTTAGGGTTAGGGTTAGGGGTTGGATTAGGGTTATGGTTAGGGTTAGGCTTTAGGTTTGGGTTATGGTTAGGGTTAGGGTTAGGGTTTAAGGGTAGGATAAGGTTAGTGTTAGGGTTTGGGTTAGGGTTAGGGTTACGGTGTGGGTTTGGGTTTGGGTTAGGGTTAGGGTTAGGGTTTCGGTGTGGGTTATGTTTTGGGTTAGGTTTAGGGTTAGGGTTAGGGTTTCTGTTCAGGTTAGGATTAGGGTTAGGGTTTGAGTTTGAATTAGGTTTAGGGTTAGCATTAGGGTTAGGGTTAGGTTTAGGATTAGTGTTTCGGTTAGGGTTAGGGTTAGGGTTAGGGATCCGATTAGAGTAGGTTTAGAGTTTGGGTTTGGGTAAGGTTTAAGGTTAGGGTTAGGGTTAGGGTTAGGGTTAGGGTTAGT
>JAJHUQ010000034.1:4665000-4667500 GCA_035773235.1 Eospalax fontanierii
TAGGGTTTGGGTTATGGTTAGGTTTGAATCTGGGTTAGTGTTAGGGTTAGGGTTAGTGTTAAGATGATGGTTAGGGTTAGGGTTAGGGTTAGGTTTTCGCTTAGGGTTAGGGTTAGGTTTAGAATTAGGTTTAGGTTTAGGGTTAGGGTTAGGGTTAGGGTTAGGATAAGGATGAGGGTTAGGGTTAGGGTTAGGATTAGGGTTATTATTTGGGTTATGGTTTGGGATAGGGTTAGGGTTAGGGTTTGGGTTAGTGTTAGAGTTAGGGGTTGAGTTAGCGTTAGGTTTAGGGTTAGGTTAGGGTTTGGGTTAGACTTAGGGTTAGGGTTGGGGTTTGGGTTTGGTTTAGAGTTAGGGTTAGGTTAGGGTTTGGGTTAGAGTTAGGGTTAGGAAGAGGTGTTGGATTAGGGTTATGGTAAGGGTTAGGGTTAGGATTAGGATTACGGTTAGGGTTCCGATGAGAGTTAGGTTTAGATTTAGGGTTTGGGGAAGGGTTAAGGTAAGGGTTAGGGTTAGGGTTAGGGTTAGGGTTAGGGTTAGGGTTAGGAATAGGATTAGGGTTAGGGTTAGGGTTAGGGTTAGCGTTTGGGTTATGGTTAGGCTTAGGGTTAGTGTTAGGGTTAGGGTTTGGTTTAGGATTACGGTTAGGTTTAGGTTTTTGGTTAAATTTCGGGTTAGGGTTAGGGTTTGCGTTCGGGTTGGGTTAGTGTTAGGGTTTTAGTTAGGGTTATGGTTAGGGTTAGGGTTAGGGTTTGGGTTAAGTTTAGGTTTAGGGTTAGGGTTTGGTTTTGGGTTAGGATTTGATTTTGATTTAGGTTTAGGATTAGCATTAGGGTTAGGATTAGGGTTAGGGTTAGGGTTTGGGTTAGGGTTAGGGTTAGGTTTAGGGTTAGGGTTTGGGTTAGGGTTTGGTTTGAATCTTGGTTAGTGTTAGGGTTATGGTTAGTGTTAAGATTATGGTTAGGGTTAGGGTTAGGGTTAGGTTTTGGGTTAGGGTTAGGGTTAGGGTTAGGCTTAGGGTTAGGGTTAGAATTAGGGTTAGGGTTAGGGTTAGGGTTAGGGTTAGGATAAGGATGAAGGTTAGGGTTAGGGTTAGGATTAGGGTTATTATTTGGGTTATGGTTTGGGTTAGTGTTAGGGTTAGGGTTTGGGTTAGTGTTAGAGTTAGGGTTAGGGTTAGGGTTTGGGTTAGGATTAGGGTTAGGGTTAGGGTTTGGGTTAGGGTTAGGGTTAGGGTTAGGGTTAGGGTTAGGGTTAGGGTTAGGTTAGGGTTTGGGTTAGAGTTAGGGTTAGGGTTAGGATTTGGGTTTAGTTTAGAGTTAGGGTTAGGTTAGAATTTGGGTTAGAGTTAGGGTTAGGGTGAGGTGTTGGATTAGGGTTATGGTTAGGGTTAGGGTTAGGATTAGGGTTAGGGTTAGGGTTCCGGTTAGAGTTAGGTTTAGAGTTAGGGTTTGGGTAAGGGTTAAGGTTAGGGTTAGGGTTAGGGTTAGGGTTAGGGTTAGGGTTAGGGTTAGGACTAAGATTAGGGTTAGGGTTAGGGTTAGGATTAGGGTTAGGGTTAGGGTTAGGGTTAGGGTTTCGGTTTGGGTTATGTTTTGGGTTAGGTTTACGGTTAGGGTTAGGGTTAGGGTTAGAGTTAGGGTTAGGGTTAGGATTAGGGTTAGGGTTTGAGTTGGAATTAGGTTTAGGGTTAGCATTCGGGTTAGGGTTAGATTTAGGGTAAGTGTTTCAGTTAGGGTTAGGTTTAGGGTTTGGGTTAGGGTTAGGGTTAGGGTTAGGGTTTGGGTTAGGGTTACGGTTAGGGTTAGGTTTTGGGTTA
Organism: Eospalax fontanierii; assembly: GCA_035773235.1. NCBI lineage: Eukaryota > Metazoa > Chordata > Mammalia > Rodentia > Spalacidae > Eospalax > Eospalax fontanierii. The sequence continues at coordinate 4,666,820 of JAJHUQ010000034.1, forward strand.
GGATTGGTGTTACGGTTAGGGTGAAGGTTAGGATTTGGGTTAAGGTTAGGGTTAGGGTTCGGGTTTGGGTTAGAGTTAGGGTGAGGCTTAGGGGTTGGGTTAGGGTTAGGGTTACGGTTAGGATTAGGATTACGGTTAGGGTTTGGATTAGGGTTAGGGTTAGGGTTAAGGTTTGGGTATGGGTTAGGATTAGGGTTAGGGTTAGGGTTAGGGTTAGGGTTAGGGTTAGGGTTAGGGTTTGGCTTAGGGTTAGGTTTAGGTTTAGTTTTTCGGTTAGGGTTACGGTTAGGTTTAGGGTTAGGTTTAGGTTTTGGGTTAGGGTTAGGGTTAGCGTTTGGGTTAGGGTTAGGGTTAGGTTTAGGGTTGGGCTTACGGTGTTGGTTTTGGTTAGGGTTAGGGTTTTGGTGTGGGTTATGTTTTGGGTTAGGTTTAGGGTTAGGGTTAGGGTTTCGGTTCGGGTTAGGATTAGGGTTAGGGTTTGAGTTTGAATTAGGTTTAGGGTTAGCATTAGGGTTAAGGTAAGGTTTAGGATTAGTGTTTCGGTTAGGGTTAGGGTTAGGGTTTGTGTTAGGGTTATGGTTAGGATTAGGGTTTAGGTTTAGGTTTAGGGTTATTATTAGGGTTTGGATTAGGGTTAGTGTTAGGGTTTGGGTTTTAGTTAGAATTAGGGTTAGTGTTAGG
>JAJHUQ010000034.1:4680000-4685000 GCA_035773235.1 Eospalax fontanierii
AGTTTGAATTTGGGTTAGTGTTAGGGCTAGTGTTAGTGTAAAGTTTACGGTTTGGATTTGGGTTAGGGTTAGGGTTTGAGTTACGATTAGGGTAAAGTTTAGGGTTTAGGTTTGGGTTAGGTTTATGGTTAGGGTTTGGGTTATGGTTAGGTTTAGGGTTAGGGTTAGGGTTAGGGTTAGAGTTTGGGTTAAGTTTAGGGTTAGGGTTAGGGTTAGGATTTGGGTTAGGGTTAGGGTTAGGGTTCGGTTTGGGTTAGAGTTAGGGTGAGGGTGAGGGGTTGGGTTAGGGTTGGGGTTGCGGTTAGGATTAGGATTAGGGTTGGGGTTCGGATTAGGGTTAGTTTTAGGGTTTGGGTTTGGGTAGGTGTAAGGGTTAGGGTTAGGGTTAGGATAAGGATGAGGGTTAGGTTTAGGGTTAGGATTAGGGTTAGTGTTTGGGTTATGGTTTAGGTTTGGGTTAGGGTTAGGGTTAGGATTAGGGTTAGGGTTAGGGTTCCGATTAGAGTTAGGTTTAGAGTTTGGGTTTGGGTAAGGGTTAAGTTTAGGTTTAGGGTTAGGGTTAGGGGTAGGGTTAGGACTAGGATTAGGTTAGGGTTAGGGTTAGGTTAGGGTTTATGTTAGAGTTAGGGTTAGGGTTAGGGGTTGGATTAGGTTTATGATTAGGGTTAGGCTTTAGGTTTGGGTTATGGTTAGGGTTAGGGTTAAGGTTTATGGGTAGGATTAGGGTTAGTGTTAGGGTTTGGGTTAGGGTTAGGGTTACGGTGTGGGTTTGGGTTTGGGTTAGGGTTAGGGTTAGGGTTTCGGTGTGGGTTATGTTTTGGGTTAGGTTTAGGGTTAGGGTTAGGGTTTCGGTTCGGGTTAGGATTAGGGTTAGGGTTTGAGTTTGAATTAGGTTTAGGGTTAGAATTAGGGTTAGGGTTAGGTTTAGGATTAGTGTTTCGGTTAGGGTTAGGGTTAGGGTTAGGGTTAGGGTTCCGATTAGAGTTAGGTTTAGAGTTTGGGTTTGGGTAAGGTTTAAGGTTAGGGTTAGGGTTAGGGTTAGGGTTAGGGTTAGTACTAGGATTAGGTTTAGGGTTAGGGTTAGAATTAGGGTTAGGGTTAGGGTTAGGGTTTCGGTTTGGGTTATGTTTTGGGTTAGGTTTAGGGTTAGGGTTAGGGTTAGGGTTAGGGTTAGTATGAGGATTAGGGTTTGAGTTTGAATTAGGTTTAGGGTTAGCATTAGGGTTAGGGATAGGTTTAGGAAAAGTGTTTCAGTTAGGGTTAGGGATAGGATGAGGGTTAGGGTGAGGGTTAGGGTTTGATTTAGGGTTATGGTTAGGGTTAGGGTTAGTGTTAGGGTTTGGGTTAGGGTTAGGGTTAAGACTAGGGTTATGTTAGGGTTAGGTTTAGGGTTAGCATTAGGGTTAGGATTAGGGTTAGGGTTAGGGTTTGGGTTTGGTTAGGGTTAGGGTTAGGGTTTGGGTTAGGATTAGGGTTAGTGTTAGGGTTTGGGTTAGGGTTAGGCTTACGGTGTGGGTTTTGGTTAGGGTTAGGGTTAGGGTTAGGGTTTCGGTGTGGGTTATGTTTTGGGTTAGGTTTAGGGTTAGGGTTAGGGTTTCGGTTCGGTTTAGGATTAGGGTTAGGGTTTGAGTTTGAATTAGGTTTAGGGTTAGCATTAGGGTTAGGGTAAGGTTTAGGATTAGTGTTTCGGTTAGGGTTAGGGTTAGGGTTAGGGTTAGGGTTTGGGTTAGGGTTAGGGTTAGGATTAGGGTTAGGGTTAGGGTTAGGGTTAGGGTTAGGGTTAGGGTTAGTGTTAGGGTTAGGGTTAGGGTTAGGGTTAGGTTTAGGGTTAGGACTAGGATTAGGGTTATGGTTAGGGTTAGGGTTAGGATTAGGGTTAGGGTTAGGGTTCCGATTAGAGTTAGGTTTAGAGTTTGGGTTTGGGTAAGGGTTAAGGTTAGGTTTAGGGTTAGGTTTAGGTTTAGGGTTAGGATTAGCGTTAGGGTTAGGGTTCCGATTAGAGTTAGGTTTAGAGTTTGGGTTTGGGTAAGGGTTAAGTTTAGGTTTAGGGTTAGGGTTAGGGGTAGGGTTAGGACTAGGATTAGGGTTAGGGTTAGGGTTAGGTTAGGGTTTATGTTAGAGTTAGGGTTAGGGTTAGGGGTTGGATTAGGTTTATGGTTAGGGTTAGGCTTTAGGTTTGGGTTATGGTTAGGATTAGGGTTAAGGTTTATGGGTAGGATTAGGGTTAGTGTTAGGGTTTGGGTTAGGGTTAGGGTTACGGTGTGGGTTTGGGTTTGGGTTAGGGTTAGGGTTAGGGTTTCGGTGTGGGTTATGTTTTGGGTTAGGTTTAGGGTGAGGGTTAGGGTTTCGGTTCGGGTTAGGATTAGGGTTAGGGTTTGAGTTTGAATTAGGTATTGGGTTAGAATTAGGGTTAGGGTTAGGTTTAGGATTAGTGTTTCGGTTAGGGTTAGGGTTAGGGTTAGGGTTAGGGTTCCGATTAGAATTAGGTTTAGAGTTTGGGTTTGGGTAAGGTTTAAGGTTAGGGTTAGGGTTAGGGTTAGGGTTAGGGTTAGTACTAGGATTAGGTTTAGGGTTAGGGTTAGAATTAGGGTTAGGGTTAGGGTTAGGGTTAGGGTTTCGGTTTGGGTTATGTTTTGGGTTAGGTTTAGGGTTAGGGTTAGGGTTAGGGTTAGGGTTAGTATGTGGGTTAGGGTTTGAGTTTGAATTAGGTTTAGGGTTAGCATTAGGGTTAGGGTTAGGTTTAGGATAAGTGTTTCAGTTAGGGTTAGGATTGGGATTAGGGTTAGGGTGAGGGTTCGGGTTTGATTTAGGGTTTTGGTTAGGGTTAGGGTTAGTGTTAGGGTTTGGGTTAGGGTTAGGGTTAAGACTAGGGTTATGTTAGGGTTAGGTTTAGGGTTAGCATTAGGGTTAGGATTATGGTTAGGGTTAGGGTTTGGGTTAGGATTAGTGTTAGTGTTAGGGTTTGGGTTAGGGTTAGGCTTACGGTGTGGGTTTTGGTTAGGGTTAGGGTTAGGGTTAGGGTTTCGGTGTTGGTTATGTTTTGCGTTAGGTTTAGGGTTAGGGTTAGGGTTTCGGTTCGGTTTAGGATTAGGGTTAGGGTTTGAGTTTGAATTAGGTTTAGGGTTAGCATTAGGGTTAGGGTAAGGTTTAGGATTAGTGTTTCGGTTAGGGTTAGGGTTAGGGTTAGGGTTAAGGTTCGGGTTAGGGTTAGGGTTAGGATTAGGGTTAGGGTTAGGGTTAGGTTTAGGGTTAGTGTTAGGGTTAGGGTTAGGGTTAGGGTTAGGTTTAGGGTTAGGACTAGGATTAGGGTTATGGTTATGGTTAGGGTTAGGATTAGGGTTAGGGTTAGGGTTCCGTTTAGAGTTAGGTTTAGAGTTTGGGTTTGGGTAAGGGTTAAGGTTAGGATTAGGGTTAGGGTTAGGGTTAGGGTTAGTATTAGGACTAGGATTAGGGTTAGGGTTAGGGTTTGGATTAGGGTTAGGGTTTGGTTTTAGTTTTGGGTTATGGTTAGGATAAGTGTTAGGGTTAGGGTTTAGGGTTAGGGGTAGGTTTAGGGTAAGGGTTTCGGTTTGGGTTATGTTTTGGGTTAGGTTTAGGGTTAGGGTTAGGGTTTGAATTGGAATTAGGTTTAGGGTTAGCATTAGGGTTAGGGTTAGGTTTAGGATTAGTGTTTCAGTTAGGGTTAGGGTTAGGGTTAGGGTTTGGGTTCGGGTTAGGGTTAGGTTTAGGTTTAGGGTTTGATTTAGGGTTAGGGTTAAGGTTAGTGTTAGGGTTTGGGTTAGGGTTAGGGTTAGGACTAGGGTTAGTGTTAGGGTTAGTTTTAGGGTTACCATTAGGGTTAGAATTAGGGTTAGGGTTAGGGTTTGGGTTTTGGTTAGGGTTAGGGTTAGGTTTAGGGTTATGGTTTGGGTTAGGGTTAGGGTTAGGGTTAGCTTTTGGGTTAGGGTTAGGGTTAGGGTTAGGATTAGGGTTAGGGTTTGTGTTAAGATTAGGGTTTGGGTTTGTTTTAAGGTTAGGGTTAGGGTTTGGGTTAAGGTTACGTTTAGGGTTAGGGTTTGTGTTAGGGTTAGGGTTAGCGTTAGGAGTAGGGTTAGGGTTTAGGTTTTTGGTTAGGGTTAGTGTTAGGGTTAGTGTTAGGATTAGGGTTTGGGTTAGGGTTTAGGTTTGGTTAGGTTTAGGGTTAGGGTTAGGGTTAGGGTTAGGTTTAGCATTAGGGTTAGGTTTAGGGTTATGGTTAGGGTTGGTGTTAGGGTTAGGGTTTGGGTTTGGGTTAGGGTTTGGGTTAGGGTTAGGGTTTGGGTTAGGGTTAGGGTTAGGTTTCGGGTTAGGATTTGGGTTAGGGTTAGTGTTAGAGTCGGATTTGGGTTAGAGTTATGGTGAAGGTTAGGGGTTGGGTTAGGGTTAGGGTTACGGTTAGGATTAGGATTACGGTTAGGGTTCGGATTAGGGTTAGTTTTAGGGTTTGGGTTTGGGTAAGTGTAAGGGTTAGGGTTAGGGTTAGGATAAGGATGAGGGTTAGGTTTAGGGTTAGGATTAGGGTTAGTGTTTGGGTTATGGTTTAGGTTTGGGTTAGGGTTAGGGTTTGGGTTAGTGTTAGAGTTAGGTTTTGAGTTAGGGTTAGGGTTAGGGTTAGGTTAGGATTTGGGTTAGAATTAGGGTTAGGGTTAGGGTTAGGGTTTGGGTTTGGGTTAGGGTTAGGGTTAGGTTATAGTTTGGGTTAGGGTTAGGGTTTGGGTTAGGGTTAGGGTTAGGGTTTAAGGGTAGGATTAGGGTTAGTGTTACGGTTTGGGTTAGGGTTAGGCTTACGGTGTGGGTTTGGGTTAGGGTTAGGGATAAGGTTAGGGTTTCGGTGTGGGTTATGTTTTGGGTTAGGTTTAGGGTTAGGGTTAGGGTTTCGGTTCGGGTTAGGATTAGGGTTAGGGTTTGAGTTTGAATTAGGTTTAGGGTTAGCATTAGGGTTAGGGTTAGGTTTAGGATTAGTGTTTCGGTTAGGGTTAGGG
>JAJHUQ010000034.1:4687500-4695000 GCA_035773235.1 Eospalax fontanierii
TTTACGGTTGGGTTTAGGTTTTGGGTTAGGGTTAGGGTTAGGGTTTGGGTTAGGGTTAAGGTTAGGGTTTGGGTTAGGGTTACGTTTAGGGTTAGGGTTAGGGTTTGGTTTAGGATTACATTTAGGTTTAGGTTTTCGGTTAAGTTTCGGGTTAGGCTTAGGGTTTGCGATCGGGTTGGGTTAGTGTTAGGGTTTTAGTTAGGGTTAGGGTTAGGGTTAGGGTTAGCGTTTGGGTTAGGGTTAGGCTTAGGGTTAGGCTTTGAGTTTGAGTTAGGTTTAGGTTTAGCATTAGGGTTAGAATTAGGGTTACGGTTAGGGTTTGGGTTAGGGTTAGGGTTAGCGTTAGGGTTTGGATTAGGGTTAGGTTTGAATCTGGGTTAGTGTTAAGGTTAGGGTTATTGTTAAGGTTAGGGTTAGGGTTAGGGTTAGGGTTAGGTTTTGGGTTAGGGTTAGGGTTAGGATTAGAATTAGTGTTAATATTAGGGTTAGGGTTAGGGTTAGGGTTAGGATAAGGATGAGGGTTAGGGTTAGGGTTAGGATTAGGGTTATTATTTGGGTTGTGGTTTGGGTTAGGGTTAGTGTTAGGGTTTGGTTTAGTGTTAGAGTTAGGGTTTGAGTTAGGGTTAGGTTTAGGGTTAGGTTAGAGTTTGGGTTAGAGGTAGGGTTAGGGTTAGGGTTTGCGTTTGGTTTACAGTTAGGGTTAGGTTAGGGTCGGGGTTAGAGTTAGGAGTCGGGTGAGGTGTTGGATTAGGGTTATCGTTAGGGTTAGAGGTAGGATTAGGGTTAGGGTTAGGGTTCCGATTAGAGTTAGGTTTAGAGTTCGTGTTTGGGTAAGGCTTAAGGTTAGTGTTAGTGTTAGGGTTAGGGTTAGGACTAGGATTAGGGTTACGGTTAGGGTTAGGATTAGGGTTAGGGTTTGTGTTTAGGTTTGGTTTAATATTAGGGTTAGTGTTAGGGTTAGGGTTTAGGGTTAGGGTTAGATTTAGGGTTAGGGTTTCGGTTTGGGTTATGTTTTTGGTTAGGTTTAGGGTTAGGGTTAGTGTTTGGGTTCGGGTTAGGAATAGGGTTAGGGTTTGAGTTTGAATTAGGTTTAGGGTTAGCATTAGGGTTAGGGTTAGGTTTAGGATTAGTGTTTCAGTTAGGGTTAGGGTTAGGGTTAGGGTTTGGGTTCGGGTTAGAGTTAGGGATAGGGTTAGGGTTTGATATAGGATTAGGGTTAGGGTTAGGGTTAGGGTTAGGGTTAGGTTTAGGGTTTGTGTTAGGGTTATGGTTAGGGTTAGGGTTAGGGTTTGGGTTAGGTTTAGGGTTGGAGTTAGGATTAGTGTTAGGGTTTGTGTTAAAATTAGGTTTTGGGTTTGTGTTAGGATTAGGGTTAGGGTTAGGGTTAGGGTTAGGGTTAGGGTTAGGGTTTGGGTTAGGGTTAGGATTAGGGTTAGGGTTTGTGTTAAGATTAGGGTTTGGGTTTGGGTTAGGGTTAGGGTTAGGATAAGGATGAGGGTTAGTGTTAGGGTTAGGATTAGGGTTATTATTTGGGTTATGGTTTGGGTTAGGGTTAGGGTTACGGTTTGGGTTAGTGTTAGAGTGAGGGTTTGAGTTAGGGTTAGTTTTAGGGTTAGGTTAGGGTTTGGGTTAGACTTAGGGTTAGGGTTAGGGTTTGGGTTTGGTTTAGAGTTAGGTTTAGGTTAGGGTTTGGGTTAGAGTTAGGGTTAGAGTGAGGTGTTGCATTAGGGTTATGGTTAGGGTTAGGGTTAGAATTAGGGTTAGGGTTAGGGTTCCGATTAGAGTTAGGTTTAGAGTTTGGGTTTGGGTAAGGGTTAAGGTTAGGGTTACGGTTAGGGTTAGGGATAGGACTAGGATTAGGGTTAGGTTTAGGGTTAGGGTTTGTGTTTAGGTTTGGGTTATGGTTAGGGTTAGGGTTAGGGTTAGGGTTAGGGTTTCGGTTTGGGTTATATTTTGGGTTAGGTTTAGGGTTAGGGTTAGGGTTTGGGTTCGGGTTAGGATTAGGGTTAGGGTTTGAGTTTGAATTAGTTTTAGGGTTAGCATTAGGGTTAGGGTTAGGTTTAGGATTAGTGTTTCAGTTAGGGTTAATGTTAGGTTAAGGTTTGGGTTAGGGTTAGGTTTAGGGTTTGATTTAGGGTTGGGTTAGGGTTAGGGCTAGTGTTAGGGTTTGGGTTTGGTTTAGGGTTAGGGTTAGGGTTAGGGTTTGGGTTAGGGTTAGGGTTAGGGTTAAGGTTTGAGTTAGGGTTACGGTTAGGGTTAGGATTAGGGTTAGGGTTTGTGTTAAGATTAGGGTTTGGTTTAGGGTTAGGGTTAGGGTTTGGGTTAAAGTTACGTTTAAGGTTAGGTTTTGTTTTAGGGTTACAGTTAGGGTTAGGATTAGGTTTAGGGTTTAGGTTTTCGGTTAGGTTTAGTGTTAGGGTTAGGGTTAGGATTAGGGTTTGGGTTAGGGTTTAGGTTTGGTTAGGTTTAGGGTTAGGGTTAGGGTTATGGTTAGGTTTAGCTTTACGGTTAGGGTTAGGGTTATGGTTATGGTTAGCGTTCGGGTTAGGGTTAGGGTTAGGGTTCCGATTAGAGTTAGGTTTAGAGTTTGGGTTTGGGTTACGGTTAAGGTTAGGGTTAGGGTTAGGGTTTGGGTTTGGGTTAGGGTTTGGGTTAGGGTTAGGGTTTGTGTTAGGGTTAGGGTTAGGGTTAGGGTAAGGATTTGGGTTAGGCTTAGGGTTAGGGTTCGGGTTTGGGTTAGAGTTATGGTGCGGGTTAAGGGTTGGGTTAGGGTTAGGCTTAGGGTTAGGATTAGGGTTAGGGTTTGTGTTAAGATTGGGGTTTGGGTTTGGTTTGGGTTAGGGTTTGGGTTTTAGTTAAAATTAGGGTTAGTGTTATGGTTAGGGTTAGGGTTAGGGTTAGGGTTAGGGTTAAGGTGAGGGTTAGGGTTAGGGTTTGGTTTAGGGTTAGGGTTATAATTAGGGATTGACTTTGAGTTAGGTTTAGGGTTAGCATTAGGGTTAGGATTAGGGTTAGGGTTTGGGTTTGGGTTCGGGTTAGGGTTAGGGTTAGGGTTTGGGTTAGGGTTAGGGTTAGTGTTAGGGTTTGGGAATGGGTTAGGATAAGGGTTAGGGTTAGGGTTTGGCTTAGGGTTAGATTTAGGGTTAGTTTTTGGTTTAGGGTTAGGGTTAGGTTTACGGTTGGGTTTAGGTTTTGGGTTAGGGTTAGGGTTAGGGTTTGGGTTAGGGTTAAGGTTAGGGTTTGGGTTAGGGTTACGGTTAGGGTTAGGGTTAGGGTTTGGTTTAGGATTACATTTAGGTTTAGGTTTTCGGTTAAGTTTCGGGTTAGGCTTAGGGTTTGCGATCGGGTTGGGTTAGTGTTAGGGTTTTAGTTAGGGTTAGGGTTAGGGTTAGGGTTAGCGTTTGGGTTAGGGTTAGGCTTAGGGTTAGGGTTTGAGTTTGAGTTAGGTTTAGGTTTAGCATTAGGGTTAGAATTAGGGTTACGGTTAGGGTTTGGGTTAGGGTTAGGGTTAGGGTTAGGGTTTGGGTTAGGGTTAGGTTTGAATCTGGGTTAGTGTTAAGGTTAGGGTTATTGTTAAGATTAGGGTTAGGGTTAGGGTTAGGGTTAGGTTTTGGGTTAGGGTTAGGGTTAGGATTAGAATTAGTGTTAATATTAGGGTTAGGGTTAGGGTTAGGGTTAGGATAAGGATGAGGGTTAGGGTTAGGGTTAGGATTAGGGTTATTATTTGGGTTGTGGTTTGGGTTAGGGTTAGTGATAGGGTTTGGTTTAGTGTTAGAGTTAGGGTTTGAGTTAGGGTTAGGTTTAGGGTTAGGTTAGAGTTTGGGTTAGAGGTAGGGTTAGGGTTAGGGTTTGCGTTTGGTTTACAGTTAGGGTTAGGTTAGGGTTTGGGTTAGAGTTAGTATTCGGGTGAGGTGTTGGATTAGGGTTATGGTTAGGGTTAGAGTTAGGATTAGGGTTAGGGTCAGGGTTCCGATTAGAGTTAGGTTTAGAGTTCGTGTTTGGGTAAGGCTTAAGGTTAGTGTTAGTGTTAGGGTTAGGGTTAGGACTAGGATTAGGGTTACGGTTAGGGTTAGGATTAGGGTTAGGGTTTGTGTTTAGGTTTGGTTTAATATTAGGGTTAGTGTTAGGGTTAGGGTTTAGGGTTAGGGTTAGATTTAGGGTTAGGGTTTCGGTTTGGGTTATGTTTTTGGTTAGGTTTAGGGTTAGGGTTAGTGTTTGGGTTCGGGTTAGGAATAGGGTTAGGGTTTGAGTTTGAATTAGGTTTAGGGTTAGCATTAGGGTTAGGGTTAGGTTTAGGATTAGTGTTTCAGTTAGGGTTAGGGTTAGGGTTAGGGTTTGGGTTCGGGTTAGAGTTAGGGATAGGGTTAGGGTTTGATATAGGATTAGGGTTAGGGTTAGGGCTAGGGTTAGGGTTAGGTTTAGGGTTTGTGTTAGGGTTAGGGTTAGGGTTAGGGTTAGGGTTTGGGTTAGGTTTAGGGTTGGAGTTAGGATTAGTGTTAGGGTTTGTGTTAAAATTAGGTTTTGGGTTTGTGTTAGGATTAGGGTTAGGGTTAGGGTTAGGGTTAGGGTTAGGGTTTGGGTTAGGGTTAGGATTAGGGTTAGGGTTTGTGTTAAGATTAGGGTTTGGGTTTGGGTTAGGGTTAGGGTTAGGATAAGGATGAGGGTTAGTGTTAGGGTTAGGATTAGGGTTATTATTTGGGTTATGGTTTGGGTTAGGGTTAGGGTTACGGTTTGGGTTAGTGTTAGAGTGAGGGTTTGAGTTAGGGTTAGTTTTAGGGTTAGGTTAGGGTTTGGGTTAGACTTAGGGTTAGGGTTAGGGTTTGGGTTTGGTTTAGAGTTAGGTTTAGGTTAGGGTTTGGGTTAGAGTTAGGGTTAGAGTGAGGTGTTGCATTAGGGTTATGGTTAGGGTTAGGGTTAGGATTAGGGTTAGGGTTAGGGTTCCGATTAGAGTTAGGTTTAGAGTTTGGGTTTGGGTAAGGGTTAAGGTTAGGGTTACGGTTAGGGTTAGGGATAGGACTAGGATTAGGGTTAGGTTTAGGGTTAGGGTTTGTGTTTAGGTTTGGGTTATGGTTAGGGTTAGGGTTAGGGTTAGGTTTAGGGTTTCGGTTTGGGTTATATTTTGGGTTAGGTTTAGGGTTAGGGTTAGGGTTTGGGTTCGGGTTAGGATTAGGGTTAGGGTTTGAGTTTGAATTAGTTTTAGGGTTAGCATTAGGGTTAGGGTTAGGTTTAGGATTAGTGTTTCAGTTAGGGTTAATGTTAGGTTAAGGTTTGGGTTAGGGTTAGGTTTAGGGTTTGATTTAGGGTTGGGTTAGGGTTAGGGCTAGTGTTAGGGTTTGGGTTTGGTTTAGGGTTAGGGTTAGGGTTAGGGTTTGGGTTAGGGTTAGGGTTAGGGTTAAGGTTTGAGTTAGGGTTACGGTTAGGGTTAGGATTAGGGTTAGGGTTTGTGTTAAGATTAGGGTTTGGTTTAGTGTTAGGGTTAGGGTTTGGGTTAAAGTTACGTTTAAGGTTAGGTTTTGTTTTAGGGTTACAGTTAGGGTTAGGATTAGGTTTAGGGTTTAGGTTTTCGGTTAGGTTTAGTGTTAGGGTTAGGGTTAGGATTAGGGTTTGGGTTAGGGTTTAGGTTTGGTTAGGTTTAGGGTTAGGGTTAGGGTTATGGTTAGGTTTAGCTTTACGGTTAGGGTTAGGGGTATGGTTAGGGTTAGCATTCGGGTTAGGGTTAGGGTTAGGGTTCCGATTAGAGTTAGGTTTAGAGTTTGGGTTTGGGTTACGGTTAAGGTTAGGGTTAGGGTTAGGGTTAGGGTTGGGGTTTGGGTTTAGGTTTGGGTTATGATTAGGGGAAGTGTTAGGGTTACAGTTTAGGATTAGGGTTAGGGTTAGGGTTAGGGTTTCGGTTTGGGTTATGTTTTGGGCTAGGTTTAGGGTTAGGGTTAGGGTTTGGGTTCGGATTAGGATTAGGGTTAGGGTTTGAGTTTGAATTAGGTTTAGGTTTAGCATTAGGGTTAGGGTTAGGTTTAGGATTAGTGTTTCAGTTAGGGTTAGGGTTAGGGTTAAGGTTAGGGTTAGGGTTAGGTTTAGGGTTTGCTTTAGGGTTAGGGTTAGGGTTAGGGTTAGTGTTAGGGTTTGGGTTAGGGTTAGGGTTAGGGTTAGGACTAGGGTTAGTGTTAGGGTTAGGTTTAGGGTTAGCATTAGGGTTAGGATTAGGGTTAGGGTTAGTGTTTGGGTTAGGGTTAGGGTTAGGGTTAGGGTTAGGGTTATGGTTAGGGTAAGTGTTAGGGTTTAGGGTTAGGTTTAGGGTTAGGGTTAGGGTTTCAGTTTCGGTTATATTTTGGGTTAGGTTTAGGGTTAGTGTTAGGGTTTGGGTTCGGGTTATGATTAGGGTTAGGGTTTGAGTTTGAATTAGGTTTAGGGTTAGCATTAGGGTTAGGGTTAGGTTTAGGATTAGTGTTTCAGTTAGGGTTAGGGTTAGGTTAAGGTTAGGGTTAGGGTTAGGGTTAGGGTTTGATTTAGGGTTAGGGTTAGGGTTAGTGTTAGGGTTTGGGTTAGGGTTAGGGTTACGATAGGGTTAGGGTTAGGTTTAGGGTTAGCATTAGTTTTAGGATTAGGGTTAGGGTTAGGGTTTGGGTTTGGGTTAGGGTTAGGGTTAGGGTTAGGACTAGGGTTAGTGTTAGGGTTAGGATTAGGGTTAGCATTAGGGTTAGGATTAGGGTTAGGGTTAGGGTTTGGGTTAGGGTTAGGGTTAGGGTTAGGGTTAGGGTTAGGGTTAGGGTTAGGGTTAGGGTTTGGGTTAGGGTTAGGTTTAGGGTTAGAGTTTGGGTTAGGGTTCGGTTTAGGGTTAGGATTAGTGTTAGGGTTTGTGTTAAGATTAGGGTTTCAGTTTGGGTTAGGGTTAGGGTTAGGGTTAGGGTTAGGGTTAGAATTAGGGTTAGGGTTACGGTTTCGGTTAGTGTTAGGATAAGGTTTAGGGTTAGTGTTAGGGTTAGGATTAGGGTTATTATTCGGGTTATGGTTTGGGTTAGGGTTAGGGTTACGGTTTGGGTTAGTGTTAGAGTGAGGTTTTGAGTTAGGGTTAGGTTTAGAGATAGTTTAGGGTTTGGGTTAGAGTTAGGGTTAGGGTTAGAGTTTGGGTTTGGTTTAGAGTTAGGTTTAGGTTTGGTTTGGGTTAGAGTTAGAGTTAGGGTGAGGTGTTGGATTAGGGTTATGGTTAGGGTTAGGGTTAGGATTAGGGTTAGGGTTAGGGATCCGATTAGAGTTAACTTTAGAGTTTGGGTTTGGGTAAGGGTTAAGGATAGGGTTAGGCTTACGGTTAGGGTTAGGGATAGGACTAGGATTAGGGTTAGGTTTAGGTTTAGGGTTAGGATTAGGGTTAGGGTTTGTGTTTAGGTTTGGGTTATGGTTAGGGTAAGTGTTAGGGTTTAGGGTTACTTATAGGGTTAGGGTTAGGGTTTCGGTTTGGGTTATATTTTGTGTTAGGTTTAGGGTTAGGGTTAGGGTTTGGGTTCG
>JAJHUQ010000034.1:4730000-4732500 GCA_035773235.1 Eospalax fontanierii
GGGGTAGGGTTAGGGTTAGGTTTAGGGTTAGCATTAGGGTTATGATTAGGGTTAGGGTTAGGGTTTGGGTTAGGGTTAGGGTTAGGGTTAGGGTTAGGGTTAGGGTTAGGGTTAGGGTTAGGGTTAGTGTTAGGGTTAGGGTTAGGGTTAGGGTTCGGAATAGGGTTAGTGTTAGGGTTAGGTTTAGGGTTAGCATTAGGGTTATGATTAGGGTTAGGGTTAGGGTTTGGGTTAGAGTTAGGGTTAGGGTTAGGGTTAGGGTTAGGGTTAGGGTTAGGGTTAGAACTAGGTTTAGGGTTAGGGTTAGGGTTAGAGTTTGCGTTCGGGTTAGGTTTACGGTAAGGTTTAGGGTTTGATTTAGGGTTAGGGTTAGGGTTAGGGTTAGTGTTAGGGTTTGGGTTAGGGTTAGGGTTAGGACTAGGGTTAGTGTTAGGGTTAGGTTTAGGGTTAGCATTAGGGTTAGGATTAGGGTTAGGGTTAGGGTTTGGGTTAGAGTTAGGGTTAGGGTTAGGGTTAGGGTTAGGGTTAGGGTTTGTGTTTAGGTTTGGGTTATGGTTAGGGTAAGTGTTAGGGTTAGGGTTCAGGGTTAGGATTAGGGTTAGGGTTAGGGTTTCGGTTTGGGTTATATTTTGGGTTAGGTTTAGGGTTAGGGTTAGGGTTTGGGTTCGGGTTAGTATTAGGGTTAGGGTTTGAGTTTGAATTAGGTTTAGGGTTAGCATTAGGGTTAGGGTTAGGTTTAGGATTAGTGTTTCAGTTAGGGTTAGGTTTAGGTTAAGGTTAGGGTTAGGGTTAAGTTTAGGGTTTGATGTAGGGTTAGGGTTAGGGTTAGGGTTAGTGTTAGGGTTTGGGTTAGGGTTAGGGTTACGTCTAGGGTTAGGGTTAGGTTTAGGGTTAGCATTAGTTTTAGGATTAGGCTTAGGGTTAGGGTTTGGGTTTGGGTTAGGTTTAGGCTTAGGGTTAGGGTTTGGGTTAGGGTTAGGGTTAGGGTTAACGTTTGAGTTAAGGTTACGGTTAGGGTTAGGATAAGGGTTAGGGTTTGTGTTAAGATTAGGGTTTGGTTTAGGGTTAGGTTTAGGGTTTGGGTTAAAGTTACGTTTAGGGTTAGGTATTGTTTTAGGGTTAGGGTTAGGGTTAGGATTAGGGTTAGGGTTTAGGTTTTCACTTAATTTTAGTGTTAGGGTTAGGGTTAGGATTAGGGTTTGGGTTAGGGTTTAGGATAAGTATTTCAGTTATGGTTAGGGTTAGGGTTATGGTTAGGGTTAGGGTTAGGGTTAGGGTTAGGGTTAGGGTTCCGAGTAGCGTTAGGTTTAGAGTTTGGGTTTGCGTAAGGGTTAAGGTTAGGGTTAGGGTTAGGGTTAGGGTTAGGGTTAGGACTAGGATTAGGGTTAGTGTTAGGGTTAGGATTAGGGTTAGGTTTTGGGTTTAGGTTTGGGTTATGTTTAGGGTAAGTGTTAGGGTTACAGTTTAGGGTTAGGGTTAGGGATAGGGTTAGGGTTTCGGTTTGTTTTATGTTTTGGGCTAGGTTTAGGTTTAGGGTTAGGGTCTGGGTTCGGGTTAGGATTAGGGTTAGGGTTTGAGTTTGAATTAGGTTTAGGGTTAGGTTTAGGATTAGTGTTTCAGTTAGGGTTAGGGTTAGGGTTAAGGTTATTGTTAGGGTTAGGTTTAGGGTTTGATTTAGAGTTAGGGTTAGGGTTAGGGTTAGTGTTAGGGTTTGGGTTAGGGTTAGGGTTAGGGTTAGGGTTAGGGTTCAGGGTTAGGATTAGGGTTAGTGTTAGGGTTAGGTTTAGGGTTAGCATTAGGGTTATGATTAGGGTTAGGGTTAGGGTTTGGGTTAGGGTTAGGGTTAGGGTTAGGGTTAGGGTTAGGGTTAGTGTTAGGACTAGGATTAGGGTTAGGGTTAGGGTTAGAGTTTGGGTTCGGGTTAGGTTTAGGGTTAGGTTTAGGGTTTGATTTAGGGTTAGGGTTAGGGTTAGGGTTAGTGTTAGGGTTTGGGTTAGGGTTAGGGTTAGGACTAGGGTTAGTGTTAGGGTTAGGTTTAGGGTTAGCATTAGGGTTAGGATTAGGGTTAGGGTTAGGGTTTGGGTTAGGGTTAGGGTTAGGGTTAGGGTTAGGGTTTGTGTTTAGGTTTGGGTTATGGTTAGGGTAAGTGTTAGGGTTAGGGTTCAGGGTTAGGATTAGGGTTAGGGTTAGGGTTTCGGTTTGGGTTATATTTTGGGTTAGGTTTAGGGTTAGGGTTAGAGTTTGGGTTCGGGTTAGATTAGGGTTAGGGTTTGAGTTTGAATTAGGTTTAGGGTTAGCATTAGGGTTAGGGTTATGTTTAGGATTAGTGTTTCAGTTAGGGTTAGGTTTAGGTTAAGGTTAGGGTTAGGGTTAGGTTTAGGGTTTGATGTAGGGTTAGGGTTAGGGTTAGGGTTATTGTTAGGGTTTGGGTTAGGGTTAGGGTTACGACTAGGGTTAGGGTTAGGTTTAGGGTTAGCATTAGGGTTATGATTAGGGTTAG
>JAJHUQ010000034.1:4757500-4760000 GCA_035773235.1 Eospalax fontanierii
TTAGGGTTACGGTTAGGGTTAGGATTAGGGTTAGGGTTTGTGTTAAGATTAGGGTTTGGTTTAGGTTTAGGGTTAGGGTTTGGGTTAAAGTTACGTTTAGGGTTAGGTTTTGTTTTAGGGTTAGGTTTAGGGTTAGGATTAGGTTTACGGTTTAGGTTTTCGGTTAGGTTTAGTGTTAGGGTTAGGGTTAGGATTAGGGTTTGGGTTAGGTTTTTAGGTTTGGTTAGGTTTAGGGTTAGGGTTAGGGTTATGGTTAGGTTTAGCTTTACGTTTAGGGTTAGGGTTATCGTTAGGATTAGCGTTAGGGTTAGGGTTAGGGTTAGGGTTCCGATTAGAGTTAGGTTTAGAGTTTGCGTGTGGGTAAGGGTTAAGGTTAGGGTTAGCGTTAGGGTTAGGATTAGGGTTAGGGTTTGGGTTTAGGTTTGGGTTATGGTTAGGGTAAGTGTTAGGGTTACAGTTTAGGGTTAGGGTTAGGGTTAGGGTTTCGGTTTGGGTTATGTTTTGGGCTAGATTTAGGGTTAGGGTTAGGGTTTGGGTTCGGATTAGGATTAGGGTTAGGGTTTGGGTTAGGGTTAGGGTTAGGGTTTGGGTTAGGGTTAGGGTTAGGGTTAGGATTAGGGTTAGGGTTTGTGTTAATATTAGGGATTGGGTTTGGGTTAGGATTAGGGTTAGGGTTAGGGTTAGGGTTAGAATTAGGGTTAGGGTTAGGGTTAGGGTTAGGGTTAGGTAAGGGTTAGGACTAGGATTAGGGTTAGGTTTAGCGTTAGGGTTAGGATTAGGGTTAGGGTTTGGGTTTAGGTTTGGGTTATGGTTTGGGTAAGTGTTAGGGTTACAGTTTAGGGTTAGGGTTAGGGTTAGGGTTTCGGTTTGGGTTATGTTTTGGGCTAGATTTAGGGTTAGGTTTAGGGTTTGGGTTCGGATTAGGATTAGGGTTAGGGTTTGGTTAGGGTTAGGGTTAGGGTTAGGATTAGGGTTAGGGTTTGTGTTAATATGAGGGTTTGTGTTTGGGTTAGGATTAGGGTTAGGGTTAGGGTTAGGGTTAGAATTAGGGTTAGGGTCAGGGTTAGGGTTAGGTTTAGGGTTAGGGTTAGGATAAGGATGAGGGTTAGTGTTAGGGTTAGGATTAGGGTTATTATTTGGGTTATGGTTTGGGTTAGGGTTAGAGTGAGGGTTTGAGTTAGGGTTAGGTTTAGGGTTAGGTTAGGGTTTGGGTTAGAGTTAGGGTTAGGGTTAGGGTTTGGGTTTGGTTTAGAGTTAGGTTTAGGTTAGGGTTTGGGTTAGAGTTAGGGTTAGGGTGAGGTGTTGGATTAGGGTTATGGTTAGGGTTAGGGTTAGGATTAGGGTTAGGGTTAGGGTTCCGATTAGAGTTAGGTTTAGAGTTTGGGTTTGGGTAAGGGTTAAGGTTAGGGTTAGGGTTACGGTTAGGGTTAGGGATAGGACTAGGATTAGGGTTAGGGTTTGTGTTTAGGTTTGGTTTATGGTTAGGGTAAGTGTTAGAGTTAGGGTTTAGGGTTAGGTTTAGGGTTAGGGTTAGGGTTTCGTTTTGGGTTATATTTTGGGTTAGGTTTAGGGTTAGGGTTAGGGTTTTGGTTCGGGTTAGGATTAGGGTTAGGATTTGAGTTTGAATTAGGTTTAGGGTTAGCATTAGGGTTAGGGTTAGGTTTAGGATTAGTGTTTCAGTTAGGGTTAGGGTTAGGGTAAGGTTAGGGTTAGGGTTAGGTTTAGGGTTTATTTTAGGGTTAGGGTTAGGGTTAGTGTTAGGGTTTGGGTTAGGGTTAGGGTTACGACTAGGGTTAGGGTTAGGTTTTGGGTTAGCATTAGTTTTAGGATTAGGGTTAGGGTTAGGGTTTGGGTTTGGGTAAGGGTTAGGGTTAGGGTTAGGGTTTGGGTTAGGGTTAGGGTTAGGGTTAACGTTTGAGTTAGGGTTACGGTTAGGGTTAGGATTAGGGTTAGGGTTTGTGTTAAGATTAGGGTTTGGTTTAGGGTTAGGGTTAGGGTTTGGGTTAAAGTTACGTTTAGGGTTAGGTTTTGTTTTAGGGTTAGGTTTAGGGTTAGGATTAGGTTTACGGTTTAGGTTTTCGGTTAGGTTTAGTGTTAGGGTTAGGGTTAGGATTAGGGTTTGGGTTAGGTTTTTAGGTTTGGTTAGGTTTAGGGTTAGGGTTAGGGTTATGGTTAGGTTTAGCTTTACGTTTAGGGGTAGGGGTATGGTTAGGTTTAGCGTTAGGGTTAGGGTTAGGAGTAGGGGTCCGATTAGAGTTAGGTTTAGAGTTTGGGTTTGGGTAGGGGTTAATGTTAGGGTTAGGGTTAGGGTTAGGGTTAGGGTTAGGGTTAGGACTAGGATTAGGGTTAGGGTTAGGGTTAGGTTTAGGGTTAGAATTTGGATTTAGGTTTCGGTTATGGTTAGGGTAAGTGTTAGGGTTACAGTTTAGGGTAAGGGTTAGGGTTAGGGTTTCGGTTTGGGTTATGTTTTGGGCTAGGTTTAGGTTTAGGGTTAGGGTTT
>JAJHUQ010000034.1:4780000-4805000 GCA_035773235.1 Eospalax fontanierii
TTAAGGTTAAGTTTAGGGTTAGGTTTAGGGTTTGATTTAGGGTTAGGTTTAGGGTTAGGGTTAGTGTTAGGGTTTGGGTTAGGGTTAGGGTTAGGACTAGGGTTAGTGTTAGGGTTAGGTTTAGGGTTAGCTTTAGGTTTAGGATTAGGTTTAGGGTTAGGGTTTGGGTTAGGGTTAGGGTTAGGGTTAGTGTTAGGGTTAGGGTTAGGGTTAGGGTTTGGGTTAGGGTTAGGGTTAGGGTTAGGGTTAACATTTGAGTTAGGGTTAGGGTTAGGGTTAGGATTAGGGTTAGGGTTTGTGTTAAGATTAGGGTTTGGGTTTGGGTTAGGGTTACGGTTAGGGTTAGGGTTACGGTTAGGTTTAGAATTAGGGTTAGGGTTCGGGTTAGGGTTAGGGTTAGGATAAGGATGAGGGTTAGTGTTAGGGTTAGGATTAGGGTTATTATTTGGGTTATGGTTTGGGTTAGGTTTAGAGTGAAGGTTTGAGTTAGGGTTAGGTTTAGGGTTAGGTTAGGGTTTGGGTTAGAGTTAGGGTTAGGGTTAGGGTTTGGGTTTGGTTTAGAGTTAGGTTTAGGTTAGGGTTTGGGTTAGAGTAAGGGTTAGGGTGAGGTGTTGGATTAGGGTTATGGTTAGGGTTAGGGTTAGGATTAGGGTTAGGGTTAGGGTTCCGATTAGAGTTAGGTTTAGAGTTTGGGTTTGGGTAAGGGTTAAGGTTAGGGTTAGGGTTACGGTTAGGGTTAGGGATAGGACTAGGATTAGGGTTAGGTTTAGGTTTAGGATTAGGGTTAGGGTTTGTGTTTAGGTTTGGGTTATGGTTAGGGTAAGTGTTAGAGTTAGGGTTTAGGGTTAGGTTTAGGGTTAGGGTTAGGGTTTCGTTTTGGGTTATATTTTGGGTTAAGTTTAGGGTTAGGGTTAGGGTTTGGGTTCGGGTTAGGATTAGGGTTAGGGTTTGAGTTTGAATTAGGTTTAGGGTTAGCATTAGGGTTAGGGTTAGGTTTAGGATTAGTGTTTCAGTTAGGGTTAGGGTTAGGTTAAGGTTAGGGTTAGGGTTAGGTTTAGGGTTTATTTTAGGGTTAGGGTTAGGGTTAGTGTTAGGGTTTGGGTTAGGGTTAGGGTTACGACTAGGGTTAGGGTTAGGTTTTGGGTTAGCATTAGTTTTAGGATTAGGGTTAGGGTAAGGGATTGGGATTGGGTAAGGGTTAGGGATAGGGTTAGGGCTTGGGTCAGGGTTAGGATCAGGGTTAGCGTTTGAGTTAGGGTTACGGTTAGGGTTAGGATTAGGGTTAGGGTTTGTGTTAAGATTAGGGTTTGGTTTAGGGTTAGGGTTAGGGTTTGGGTTAAAGTTACGTTTACGGTTAGGTTTTGTTTTAGGGTTAGGTTTAGGGTTAGGATTAGGTTTACGGTTTAGGTTTTCGGTTTGGTTTAGTGGTAGGGTTAGGGTTAGGATTAGGGTTTGGGTTAGGTTTTTAGGTTTGGTTAGGTTTAGGGTTAGGGTTAGGGTTATGGTTAGGTTTAGCTTTACGTTTAGGGTTAGGGTTATGTTTAGGTTTAGCGTTAGGTTTAGGGTTAGGGTTAGGCTTCCGATTAGAGTTAGGTTTAGAGTTTGGGTTTGGGTAAGGGTTAATGTTAGGGTTAGGGTTAGGGTTAGGGTTAGGGTTAGGGTTAGGACTAGGATTAGGGTTAGGGTTAGGGTTAGGATTAGGGTTAGAATTTGGTTTTAGGTTTCGGTTATGGTTAGGGTAAGTGTTAGGGTTACAGTTTAGGGTTAGGGTTAGGGTTAGGGTTTCGGTTTGGGTTATGTTTTGGGCTAGGTTTAGGTTTAGGGTTAGGGTTTGGATTCGGGTTAGGATTAGGGTTAGGGATTGAGTTTGAATTAGGTTTAGGGTTAGCATTAGGGTTAGGGTTAGGTTTAGGATTAGTGTTTCAGTTAGGGTTAGGGTTAGGGTTAAGGTTAAGTTTAGGGTTAGGTTTAGGGTTTGATTTAGGGTTAGGGTTAGGGTTAGGGTTAGTGTTAGGGTTTGGGTTAGGGTTAGGGTTAGGACTAGGGTTAGTGTTAGGGTTAGGTTTAGGGTTAGCTTTAGGTTTAGGATTAGGTTTAGGGTTAGGGTTTGGGTTAGGGTTAGGGTTAGGGTTAGTGTTAGGGATAGGGTTAGGGTTAGGGTGTGGGTTAGGGATAGGGTTAGGGATAGGGGTAACGTTTGAGTTAGGGTTAGGGGTGGGGTTAGGGTTTGTGTTTGTGTTAGGGTTAGGGTTATGGTTAGGGTTAGGGTTAGGGTTAGGTTTAGAATTAGGGTTAGGGTTAGGGTTAGGATAAGGATGAGGGTTAAGGTTAGATTTAGGATTAGGGTTATTATTTGGGTTATGTTTTTGTTAGTGTTAGGGTTAGGGTTTGGGTTAGTGTTAGAGTTAGGGTTTGAGTTAGGGTTAGGTTTAGGGTTAGGTTAGGGTTTGGGTTAGAGTTAGGGTTAGGGTTACGGTTTGGGTTTGGTTTAGAGTTAGGGTTAGGTTAGGCTTTGGGTTAGAGTTACGGTTAAGGTGAGGTTTTGGATTAGGGTTATGGTTAGGGTTAGAGTTAGGATTAGGGTTAGGGTTAGGGTTCCGATTAGAGTTATGTTTAGAGTTTGGGTTTGGGTAAGGTTAAGGTTACGTTTAGGGTTAGGATTAGGGTTAGGGTTTGAGTTTGAATTAGGTTTAGGGTTAGCATTAGGGTTAGGGTTAGGTTTAGGATTAGTGTTTCAGTTAGGGTTAGGGTTAGGGTTAAGGTTAGGATTAGGGTTAGGTTTAGGGTTTTATTTAGGGTTAGGGTTAGGGTTAGGGTTAGTGTTAGGGTTTGGGTTAGCGTTAGGGTTAGGACTAGGGTTAGTGTTAGGGTTAGGTTTAGGGTTAGCATTAGGGTTAGGGTTAGGTTTAGGATTAGTGTTTCAGTTAGGGTTAGGGTTAGGGTTAAGGTTATTGTTAGGGTTAGGTTTAGGGTTTCATTTAGGGTTAGGGTTAGGGTTAGGGTTAGGGTTAGTGTTAGGGTTAGGGTTAGGGTTAGTGTTAGGGTTTGGTTTAGGGTTAGGGTTAGGGTTTGGGTTAGGTTTAGGGTTGGAGTTAGGATTAGGGTTAGGGTTTGTGTTAAAATTAGGGTTTGGGTTTGTGTTAGGGTTAGGGTTAGGGTTAGGGTTAGGGTTAGGGTTAGGTTTAGAATTAGGGTTAGGGTTAGGGTTAGGATAAGGATGAGGGTTAAGGTTAGGGTTAGGATTAGGGTTATTATTTAGGGTTAGGGTTAGGTTTAGGGTTAGGTTAGGGTTTGGGTTAGAGTTAGGGTTAGGGTTACGGTTTGGGTTTGGTTTAGAGTTAGGGTTAGGTTAGGCTTTGGGTTAGAGTTAGGGTTAGGATTAGGGTTAGGGTTTGAGTTTAAATTAGGTTTAGAGTTAGCATTAGGTTTAGGGTTAGGTTTAGTATAAGTATTTCAGTTAGGGTTAGTGTTAGGTTTAGGGTTTGGGTTCAGGTTAGGGTTAGGGTTAGGGTTAGGGTTTGATTTAGGGTTAGGGTTAGGCTTAGGTTTAGTGTAAGGGTTTGGGTTAGGGTTAGGGTTAGGACTAGGGTTAGTGTTAGGGTTAGGTTTAGGGTTAGCATTAGGGTTAGAATTAGGGTTAGGGTTAGGGTTTGGGTTAGGGTTAGGGTTAGGGTTAGGGTTTGGGTTAGGGTTAGGGTTAGGGTTAGGGTTTGGGTTAGGGTTAGGGTTAGGGTTAGGATTATGGTTAGGGTTTGTGTTTAGATTAGGGTTTGGGTTTGGGTTAGGGTTACGGTTAGGGTTAGGGTTAGGGTTAGGGTTAGAATTAGGGTTAGGGTTAGGGTTAGGATAAGGATGAGGGTTAGTGTTAGCGTTAGGATTAGGGTTATTATTTGGGTTATGGTTTGGGTTAGGGTTAGAGTGGGGGTTTGAGTTAGGGTAAGGTTAGGGGTTAGGTTAGGGTTTGGGTTAGAGTTAGGGTTAGGGTTAGGGTTTGGGTTTGGTTTAGAATTAGGTTAAGGTTAGGGTTTGGGTTAGAGTTAGGGTTAGGGTGAGGTGTTGGATTAGGGTTATGGTAAGGGATAGTGTTAGGATTAGGTTTAGGCTTAGGGTTCAGATTAGATTTAGGTTTACAGTTTCGGTTAGGGTAAGGGTTAAGGTTAGGGTTAGGGTTACGGTTAGGGTTAGGGATAGGACTAGGATTAGGGTTAGGTTTAGGGTTACGATTAGGGTTAGGGTTTTTGTTTAGGTTTGGGTTATGGTTAGGGTAAGTGTTAGGGTTAGGGTTTAGGGTTAGGTTTAGGGTTAGGGTTAGGGTTTCGGTTTGGGTTATATTTTGGGTTAGGTTTAGGCTTAGGGCTAGGGTTTGGGCTCGGGTTAGTATTAGGGTTAGGGCTTGAGTTTGAATTAGGTTTAGGGTTACCATTAGGGTTAGGGGTAGGTTTAGGATTAGGGTTTCAGTTAGGGGTAGGGTTAGGTTAAGGTTAGGGTTAGGGTTAGGTTTAGGGTTTGATTTAGGGTTAGGGTTAGGGTTAGGGTTAGGGTTAGTGTTAGGATTTGGGTTAGGGTTAGGGTTACGACTAGGGTTAGTGTTAGGGTTAGGGTTAGCATTAGTTTTAGGATTAGGGTTAGGGTTAGGGTTTGGGTTTGGGTTAGGTTTAGGGTTAGGGTTAGGGTTTGGGTTAGGGTTAGGGTTAGGGTTAAAGTTTGAGTTAGGGTTACGGTTAGGGTTAGGATTAGGGTTAGGGTTTGTGTTAAGATTAGGGTTTGGTTTAGGGTTATGGTTAGGGTTTGGGTTAAAGTTACGTTTAGGGTTAGGTTTTGTTTTAGGGTTAGGTTTAGGGTTAGGATTAAGTTTAGGGTTTAGGTTTTCGGTTAGGTTTAGTGTTAGGGTTAGGGTTAGGATTACGGTTTGGGTTAGGGTTTAGGTTTGGTTAGGTTTAGGGTTAGGATTAGGGTTATGGTTAGGTTTAGCTTTACGGTTAGCGTTACGGTTATCGTTAGGATTAGCGTTAGGGTTAGGGTTAGGGTTAGGGGTCCGATTAGAGTTAGGGTTAGAGTGTGCGTTTGGGAAAGGGTTAAGGTTAGGGTTAGGGTTAGGGTTAGGTAAGGGTTAGGACTAGGATTAGGGTTAGGTTTAGCGTTAGGGTTAGGATTAGGGTTAGGGTTTGGGTTTAGGTTTGGGTTATGGTTTGGGTAAGTGTTAGGGTTACAGTTTAGGGTTAGGGTTAGGGTTGGGGTTTTGGTTTGGGTTATGTTTTGGGCTAGATTTAGGGTTAGGGTTAGGGTTTGGGTTCGGATTAGGATTAGGGTTAGGGTTTGGGTTAGGGTTATGGTTAGGGTTAGGATTAGGGTTAGGGTTTGTGTTAATATGAGGGTTTGGGTTTGGGTTAGGATTAGGGTTAGGGTTAGGGTTAGGGTTAGAATTAGGTTTAGGGTTAGGGTTAGGGTTAGGGTTAGGGTTAGGATAAGGATGAGGGTTAGTGTTAGGGTTAGGATTAGGGTTATTATTTGGGTTATGGTTTGGGTTAGGGTTAGAGTGAGGGTTTGAGTTAGGGTTAGGTTTAGGGTTAGGTTAGGGTTTGGGTTAGAGTTAGGGTTAGGGTTAGGGTTTGGATTTGGTTTAGAGTTAGGTTTAGGTTAGGGTTTGGGTTAGAGTTAGGGTTAGGGTGAGGTGTTGGATTAGGGTTATGGTTAGGGTTAGGGTTAGGATTAGGGTTAGGGTTAGGGTTCCGATTAGAGTTAGGTTTAGAGTTTGGGTTTGGGTAAGGGTTAAGGTTAGGGTTAGGGTTACGGTTAGGGTTAGGGATAGGACTAGGATTAGGGTTAGGTTTAGGTTTAGGATTAGGGTTAGGGTTTGTGTTTAGGTTTGGGTTATGGTTAGGGTAAGTGTTAGAGTTAGGGTTTAGGGTTAGGTTTAGGGTTAGGGTTAGGGTTTCGTTTTGGGTTATATTTTGGGTTAGGTTTAGGGTTAGGGTTAGGGTTTGGGTTCGGGTTAGGATTAGGGTTAGGGTTTGAGTTTGAATTAGGTTTAGGGTTAGCTTTAGGGTTAGGGTTAGGTTTAGGATTAGTGTTTCAGTTAGGGTTAGGGTTAGGTTAAGGTTAGGGTTAGGGTTAGGTTTAGGGTTTATTTTAGGGTTAGGGTTAGGGTTAGTGTAAGGGTTTGGGTTAGGGTTAGGGTTACGACTAGGGTTAGGGTTAGGTTTTGGGTTAGCATTAGTTTTAGGATTAGGGTTAGGGTTAGGGTTTGGGTTTGGGTAAGGGTTAGGGTTAGGGTTAGGGTTTGGGTTAGGGTTAGGGTTAGGGTTAACATTTGAGTTAGGGTTACGGTTAGGGTTAGGATTAGGGTTAGGGTTTGTGTTAAGATTAGGGTTTGGTTTAGGGTTAGGGTTAGGGTTTGGGTTAAAGTTACGTTTAGGGTTAGGTTTTGTTTTAGGGTTAGGTTTAGGGTTAGGATTAGGTTTACGGTTTAGGTTTTCGGTTAGGTTTAGTGTTAGGGTTAGGGTTAGGATTAGGGTTTGGGTTAGGTTTTTAGGTTTGGTTAGGTTTAGGGTTAGGGTTAGGGTTATGGTTAGGGTTAGCGTTAGGGTTAGGGTTAGAGTTAGGCTTCCGATTAGAGTTAGATTTAGAGTTTGGGTTTGGGTAAGGGTTAATGTTAGGGTTAGGGTTAGGGTTAGGGTTAGGGTTAGGACTAGGATTAGGGTTAGGGTTAGGGTTAGGATTAGGGTTAGAGTTTGGATGTAGGTTTGGGTTATGGTTAGGGTAAGTGTTAGGGTTACAGTTTAGGGTTATGGTTAGGGTTAGGGTTAGGGTTTCGGTTTGGGTTATGTTTTGGGCTAGGTTTAGGTTTAGGGTTAGGGTTTGGATTCGGGTTAGGATTAGGGTTAGGGTTTGAGTTTGAATTAGATTTAGGGTTAGCATTAGGGTTAGGGTTAGGTTTAGGATTAGTGTTTCAGTTAGGGTTAGGGTTAGGCTTAAGGTTAAGGTTAGGGTTAGGTTTAGGGTTTGATTTAGGGTTAGGGTTAGGGTTAGGGTTAGGGTTAGTGTTAGGGTTTGGGTTAGGGTTAGGGTTAGGACTAGGGTTAGTGTTAGGGTTAGGTTTAGGGTTAGCTTTAGGTTTAGGATTAGGGTTAGGGTTAGGGTTTGGGTTAGGGTTAGGGTTAGGGTTAGGGTTAGTGTTAGGGTTAGGGTTAGGGTTAGGGTTTGGGTTAGGGTTAGGGTTAGGGTTAGGGTTTGGGTTTGATTTAGAGTTGGAGTTAGGATTAGGGTTAGGGTTTGTGTTTGTGTTAGGGTTAGGGTTATGGTTATGGTTAGGGTTAGGGTTAGGTTTAGAATTAGGGTTAGGTTTACGCTTAGGATAAGGATGAGGGTTAAGGTTAGATTTAGGATTAGGGTTATTATTTGGGTTATGTTTGGGTTAGTGTTAGGCTTAGGGTTTGGGTTAGTGTTAGAGTTAGGGTTTGAGTTAGGGTTAGGTTTAGGGTTAGGATTAGGGTTAGGATTAAGTTTAGGGTTTAGGTTTTCGGTTAGGTTTAGTGTTAGGGTTAGGGTTAGGATTACGGTTTGGGTTAGGGTTTAGGTTTGGTTAGGTTTAGGGTTAGGATTAGGGTTATGGTTAGGTTTAGCTTTACGGTTAGGGTTAGGGTTATCGTTAGGATTAGCGTTAGGGTTAGGGTTAGGGTTAGGGTTCCGATTAGAGTTAGGTTTAGAGTTTGCGTTTGGGTAAGGGTTAAGGTTAGGGTTAGGGTTAGGGTTAGGTAAGGGTTAGGACTAGGATTAGGGTTAGGTTTAGCGTTAGGGTTAGGATTAGGGTTAGGGTTTGGGTTTAGGTTTGGGTTATGGTTTGGGTAAGTGTTACGGTTACAGTTTAGGGTTAGGGTTAGGGTTGGGGTTTTGGTTTGGGTTATGTTTTGGGCTAGATTTAGGGTTAGGGTTAGGGTTTGGGTTCGGATTAGGATTAGGGTTAGGGTTTGGGTTAGGGTTATGGTTAGGGTTAGGATTAGGGTTAGGGTTTGTGTTAATATGAGGGTTTGGGTTTGGGTTAGGATTAGGGTTAGGGTTAGGGTTAGGGTTAGAATTAGGGTTAGGGTTAGGGTTAGGGTTAGGGTTAGGGTTAGGGTTAGGATAAGGATGAGGGTTAGTGTTAGGTTTAGGATTAGGGTTATTATTTGGGTTATGGTTTGGGTTAGGGTTAGAGTGAGGGTTTGAGTTAGGGTTAGGTTTAGGGTTAGGTTAGGGTTTGGGTTAGAGTTAGGGTTAGGGTTAGGGTTTGGATTTGGTTTAGAGTTAGGTTTAGGTTAGGGTTTGGGTTAGAGTTAGGGTTAGGGTGAGGTGTTGGATTAGGGTTATGGTTAGGGTTAGGGTTAGGATTAGGGTTAGGGTTAGGGTTCCGATTAGAGTTAGGTTTAGAGTTTGGGTTTGGGTAAGGGTTAAGGTTAGGGTTAGGGTTACGGTTAGGGTTAGGGATAGGACTAGGATTAGGGTTAGGTTTAGGTTTAGGATTAGGGTTAGGGTTTGTGTTTAGGTTTGGGTTATGGTTAGGGTAAGTGTTAGAGTTAGGGTTTAGGGTTAGGTTTAGGGTTAGGGTTAGGGTTTCGTTTTGGGTTATATTTTGGGTTAGGTTTAGGGTTAGGGTTAGGGTTTGGGTTCGGGTTAGGATTAGGGTTAGGGTTTGAGTTTGAATTAGGTTTAGGGTTAGCTTTAGGGTTAGGGTTAGGTTTAGGATTAGTGTTTCAGTTAGGGTTAGGGTTAGGTTAAGGTTAGGGTTAGGGTTAGGTTTAGGGTTTATTTTAGGGTTAGGGTTAGGGTTAGTGTTAGGGTTTGGGTTAGGGTTAGGGTTACGACTAGGGTTAGGGTTAGGTTTTGGGTTAGCATTAGTTTTAGGATTAGGGTTAGGGTTAGGGTTTGGGTTTGGGTAAGGGTTAGGGTTAGGGTGAGGGTTTGGGTTAGGGTTAGGGTTAGGGTTAACATTTGAGTTAGGGTTACGGTTAGGGTTAGGATTAGGGTTAGGGTTTGTGTTAAGATTAGGGTTTGGTTTAGGGTTAGGGTTAGGGTTTGGGTTAAAGTTACGTTTAGGGTTAGGTTTTGTTTTAGGGTTAGGTTTAGGGTTAGGATTAGGTTTACGGTTTAGGTTTTCGGTTAGGTTTAGTGTTAGGGTTAGGGTTAGGATTAGGGTTTGGGTTAGGTTTTTAGGTTTGGTTAGGTTTAGGGTTAGGGTTAGGGTTATGGTTAGGGTTAGCGTTAGGGTTAGGGTTAGAGTTAGGCTTCCGATGAGAGTTAGATTTAGAGTTTGGGTTTGGGTAAGGGTTAATGTTAGGGTTAGGGTTAGGGGTAGGGTTAGGGTTAGGACTAGGATTAGGGTTAGGGTTAGGGTTAGGATTAGGGTTAGAGTTTGGATGTAGGTTTGGGTTATGGTTAGGGTAAGTGTTAGGGTTACAGTTTAGGGTTATGGTTAGGGTTAGGGTTAGGGTTTCGGTTTGGGTTATGTTTTGGGCTAGGTTTAGGTTTAGGGTTAGGGTTTGGATTCGGGTTAGGATTAGGGTTAGGGTTTGAGTTTGAATTAGATTTAGGGTTAGCATTAGGGTTAGGGTTAGGTTTAGGATTAGTGTTTCAGTTAGGGTTAGGGTTAGGCTTAAGGTTAAGGTTAGGGTTAGGTTTAGGGTTTGATTTAGGGTTAGGGTTAGGGTTAGGGTTAGGGTTAGTGTTAGGGTTTGGGTTAGGGTTAGGGTTAGGACTAGGGTTAGTGTTAGGGTTAGGTTTAGGGTTAGCTTTAGGTTTAGGATTAGGGTTAGGGTTAGGGTTTGGGTTAGGGTTAGGGTTAGGGTTAGGGTTAGTGTTAGGGTTAGGGTTAGGGTTAGGGTTTGGGTTAGGGTTAGGGTTAGGGTTTGGGTTAGATTTAGAGTTGGAGTTAGGATTAGGGTTAGGGTTTGTGTTTGTGTTAGGGTTAGGGTTATGGTTATGGTTAGGGTTAGGGTTAGGTTTAGAATTAGGGTTAGGTTTAGGGTTAGGATAAGGATGAGGGTTAAGGTTAGATTTAGGATTAGGGTTATTATTTGGGTTATGTTTGGGTTAGTGTTAGGGTTAGGGTTTGGGTTTGTGTTAGAGTTAGGGTTTGAGTTAGGGTTAGGTTTAGGGTTAGGTTGGGGTTTGGGTTAGAGTTAGGGTTAGGGTTACGGTTTGGGTTTGGTTTAGAGTTAGGGTTAGGTTAGGCTTTGGGTTAGAGTTACGGTTAGGGTGAGGTTTTGGATTAGGGTTATGGTTAGGGTTAGAGTTAGGATTAGGGTTAGGGTTAGGGTTCCGATTAGAGTTATGTTTAGAGTTTGGGTTTGGGTAAGGGTTAAGGTTACGTTTAGGGTTAGGATTAGGGTTAGGGTTTGAGTTTGAATTAGGTTTAGGGTTAGCATTAGGGTTAGGGTTAGGTTTAGGATTAGTGTTTCAGTTAGGGTTAGGGTTAGGGTTAAGGTTAAGTTTAGGGTTAGGTTTAGGGTTTGATTTAGGGTTAGGTTTAGGGTTAGGGTTAGTGTTAGGGTTTGGGTTAGGGTTAGGGTTAGGACTAGGGTTAGTGTTAGGGTTAGGTTTAGGGTTAGCTTTAGGT
This sequence comes from Eospalax fontanierii, assembly GCA_035773235.1. Taxonomy (NCBI): domain Eukaryota; kingdom Metazoa; phylum Chordata; class Mammalia; order Rodentia; family Spalacidae; genus Eospalax; species Eospalax fontanierii. Next base: position 4,790,592 of record JAJHUQ010000034.1, read on the forward strand.
TTAGGATTAGGTTTAGGGTTAGGGTTTGGGTTAGGGTTAGGGTTAGGGTTAGTGTTAGGGTTAGGGTTAGGGTTAGGGTTTGGGTTAGGGTTAGGGTTAGGGTTAGGGTTAACATTTGAGTTAGGGTTAGGGTTAGGGTTAGGATTAGGGTTAGGGTTTGTGTTAAGATTAGGGTTTGGGTTTGGGTTAGGGTTACGGTTAGGGTTAGGGTTAGGGTTAGGTTTAGAATTAGGGTTAGGGTTCGGGTTAGGGTTAGGGTTAGGATAAGGATGAGGGTTAGTGTTAGGGTTAGGATTAGGGTTATTATTTGGGTTATGGTTTGGGTTAGGGTTAGAGTGAAGGTTTGAGTTAGGGTTAGGTTTAGGGTTAGGTTAGGGTTTGGGTTAGAGTTAGGGTTAGGGTTAGGGTTTGGGTTTGGTTTAGAGTTAGGTTTAGGTTAGGGTTTGGGTTAGAGTAAGGGTTAGGGTGAGGTGTTGGATTAGGGTTATGGTTAGGGTTAGGGTTAGGATTAGGGTTAGGGTTAGGGTTCCGATTAGAGTTAGGTTTAGAGTTTGGGTTTGGGTAAGGGTTAAGGTTAGGGTTAGGGTTACGGTTAGGGTTAGGGATAGGACTAGGATTAGGGTTAGGTTTAGGTTTAGGATGAGGGTTAGGGTTTGTGTTTAGGTTTGGGTTATGGTTAGGGTAAGTGTTAGAGTTAGGGTTTAGGGTTAGGTTTAGGGTTAGGGTCAGGGTTTCGTTTTGGGTTATATTTTGGGTTAAGTTTAGGGTTAGGGTTAGGGTTTGGGTTCGGGATAGGATTAGGGTTAGGGTTTGAGTTTGAATTAGGTTTAGGGTTAGCATTAGGGTTAGGGTTAGGTTTAGGATTAGTGTTTCAGTTAGGGTTAGGGTTAGGTTAAGGTTAGGGTTAGGGTTAGGTTTAGGGTTTATTTTAGGGTTAGGGTTAGGGTTAGTGTTAGGGTTTGGGTTAGGGTTAGGGTTACGACTAGGGTTAGGGTTAGGTTTTGGGTTAGCATTAGTTTTAGGGTTAGGGTGAGGGTTAGGGTTTGGGATTGGGTAGGGCTTAGGGTTAGGGTAAGGGTATGGGTTAGGGTAAGGGTTAGGGTTAGCGTTTGAGTTAGGGTTACGGTTAGGGTTAGGATTAGGGTTAGGGTTTGTGTTAAGATTAGGGTTTGGTTTAGGGTTAGGGTTAGGGTTTGGGTTAAAGTTACGTTTACGGTTAGGTTTTGTTTTAGGGTTAGGTTTAGGGTTAGGATTAGGTTTACGGTTTAGGTTTTCGGTTAGGTTTATTGTTAGGGTTAGGGTTAGGATTAGGGTTTCGGTTAGGTTTTTAGGTTTGGTTAGGTTTAGGGTTAGGGTTAGGGTTATGGTTAGGTTTAGCTTTACGTTTAGGGTTAGGGTTATGTTTAGGTTTAGCGTTAGGTTTAGGGTTAGGGTTAGGCTTCCGATTAGAGTTAGGTTTAGAGTTTGGGTTTGGGTAAGGGTTAATGTTAGGGTTAGGGTTAGGGTTAGGGTTAGGGTTAGGGTTAGGACTAGGATTAGGGTTAGGGTTAGGGTTAGGATTAGGGTTAGAATTTGGTTTTAGGTTTCGGTTATGGTTAGGGTAAGTGTTAGGGTTACAGTTTAGGGTTAGGGTTAGGGTTAGGGTTTCGGTTTGGGTTATGTTTTGGGCTAGGTTTAGGTTTAGGGTTAGGGTTTGGATTCGGGTTAGGATTAGGGTTAGGGTTTGAGTTTGAATTAGGTTTAGGGTTAGCATTAGGGTTAGGGTTAGGTTTAGGATTAGTGTTTCAGTTAGGGTTAGGGTTAGGGTTAAGGTTAAGTTTAGGGTTAGGTTTAGGGTTTGATTTAGGGTTAGGGTTAGGGTTAGGGTTAGTGTTAGGGTTTGGGTTAGGGTTAGGGTTAGGACTAGGGTTAGTGTTAGGGTTAGGTTTAGGGTTAGCTTTAGGTTTAGGATTAGGTTTAGGGTTAGGGTTTGGGTTAGGGTTAGGGTTAGGGTTAGTGTTAGGGTTAGGGTTAGGGTTAGGGTTTGGGTTAGGGTTAGGGTTAGGGTTAGGGTTAACGTTTGAGTTAGGGTTAGGGTTAGGGTTAGGGTTTGTGTTTGTGTTAGGGTTAGGGTTATGGTTAGGGTTAGGGTTAGGGTTAGGTTTAGAATTAGGGTTAGGGTTAGGGTTAGGATAAGGATGAGGGTTAAGGTTAGATTTAGGATTAGGGTTATTATTTGGGTTATGTTTTTGTTAGTGTTAGGGTTAGGGTTTGGGTTAGTGTTAGAGTTAGGGTTTGAGTTAGGGTTAGGTTTAGGGTTAGGTTAGGGTTTGGGTTAGAGTTAGGGTTAGGGTTACGGTTTGGGTTTGGTTTAGAGTTAGGGTTAGGTTAGGCTTTGGGTTAGAGTTACGGTTAAGGTGAGGTTTTGGATTAGGGTTATGGTTAGGGTTAGAGTTAGGATTAGGGTTAGGGTTAGGGTTCCGATTAGAGTTATGTTTAGAGTTTGGGTTTGGGTAAGGTTAAGGTTACGTTTAGGGTTAGGATTAGGGTTAGGGTTTGAGTTTGAATTAGGTTTAGGGTTAGCATTAGGGTTAGGGTTAGGTTTAGGATTAGTGTTTCAGTTAGGGTTAGGGTTAGGGTTAAGGTTAGGATTAGGGTTAGGTTTAGGGTTTTATTTAGGGTTAGGGTTAGGGTTAGGGTTAGTGTTAGGGTTTGGGTTAGCGTTAGGGTTAGGACTAGGGTTAGTGTTAGGGTTAGGTTTAGGGTTAGCATTAGGGTTAGGGTTAGGTTTAGGATTAGTGTTTCAGTTAGGGTTAGGGTTAGGGTTAAGATTGTGGTTAGGGTTAGGTTTTGGGTTAGGGTTAGGGTTAGGGTTAGGGTTAGGGTTAGTGTTAGGGTTAGGGTTAGGGTTAGTGTTAGGGTTTGGTTTAGGGTTAGGGTTAGGGTTTGGGTTAGGTTTAGGGTTGGAGTTAGGATTAGGGTTAGGGTTTGTGTTAAAATTAGGGTTTGGGTTTGTGTTAGGGTAAGGGTTAGGGTTAGGGTTAGGGTTAGGGTTAGGTTTAGAATTAGGGTTAGGGTTAGGGTTAGGATAAGGATGAGGGTTAAGGTTAGGGTTAGGATTAGGGTTATTATTTAGGGTTAGGGTTAGGTTTAGGGTTAGGTTAGGGTTTGGGTTAGAGTTAGGGTTAGGGTTACGGTTTGGGTTTGGTTTAGAGTTAGGGTTAGGTTAGGCTTTGGGTTAGAGTTAGGGTTAGGATTAGGGTTAGGGTTTGAGTTTAAATTAGGTTTAGAGTTAGCATTAGGTTTAGGGTTAGGTTTAGTATAAGTATTTCAGTTAGGGTTAGGGTTAGGTTTAGGGTTTGGGTTCGGGTTAGGGTTAGGGTTAGGGTTAGGGTTTGATTTAGGGTTAGGGTTAGGCTTAGGTTTAGTGTAAGGGTTTGGGTTAGGGTTAGGGTTAGGACTAGGGTTAGTGTTAGGGTTAGGTTTAGGGTTAGCATTAGGGTTAGAATTAGGGTTAGGGTTAGGGTTTGGGTTAGGGTTAGGGTTAGGGTTAGGGTTTGGGTTAGGGTTAGGGTTAGGGTTAGGGTTTGGGTTAGGGTTAGGGTTAGGGTTAGGATTATGGTTAGGGTTTGTGTTTAGATTAGGGTTTGGGTTTGGGTTAGGGTTACGGTTAGGGTTAGGGTTAGGGTTAGGGTTAGAATTAGGGTTAGGGTTAGGGTTAGGATAAGGATGAGGGTTAGTGTTAGCGTTAGGATTAGGGTTATTATTTGGGTTATGGTTTGGGTTAGGGTTAGAGTGAGGGTTTGAGTTTGGGTTAGGTTAGGGTTAGGTTAGGGTTTGGGTTAGAGTTAGGGTTAGGGTTAGGGTTTGGGTTTGGTTTAGAGTTAGGTTAAGGTTAGGGTTTGGGTTAGAGTTAGGGTTAGGGTGAGGTGTTGGATTAGGGTTATGGTTAGGGTTAGGGTTAGGATTAGGTTTAGGCTTAGGGTTCCGATTAGAGTTAGGTTTAGAGTTTGGGTTTGGGTAAGGGTTAAGGTTAGGGTTAGGGTTACGGTTAGGGTTAGGGATAGGACTAGGATTAGGGTTAGGTTTAGGGTTACGATTAGGGTTAGGGTTTTTGTTTAGGTTTGGGTTATGGTTAGGGTAAGTGTTAGGGTTAGGGTTTAGGGTTAGGTTTAGGGTTAGGGTTAGGGTTTCGGTTTGGGTTATATTTTGGGTTAGGTTTAGGTTTAGGGTTAGGGTTTGGGTTCGGGTTAGTATTAGGGTTAGGGTTTGAGTTTGAATTAGGTTTAGGGTTACCATTAGGGTTAGGGTTAGGTTTAGGATTAGTGTTTCAGTTAGGGTTAGGGTTAGGTTAAGGTTAGGGTTAGGGTTAGGTTTAGGGTTTGATTTAGGGTTAGGGTTAGGGCTAGGGTTAGGGTTAGTGTTAGGATTTGGGTTAGGGTTAGGGTTTCGACTAGGGTTTGTGTTAGGGTTAGGGTTAGCATTAGTTTTAGGATTAGGGTTAGGGTTAGGGTTTGGGTTTGGGTTAGGTTTAAGGTTAGGGTTAGGGATTGGGTTAGGGTTAGGGTTAGGGTTAAAGTTTGAGTTAGGGTTACGGTTAGGGTTAGGATTAGGGTTAGGGTTTGTGTTAAGATTAGGGTTTGGTTTAGGGTTATGGTTAGGGTTTGGGTTAAAGTTACGTTTAGGGTTAGGTTTTGTTTTAGGGTTAGGTTTAGGGTTAGGATTAAGTTTAGGGTTTAGGTTTTCGGTTAGGTTTAGTGTTAGGGTTAGGGTTAGGATTACGGTTTGGGTTAGGGTTTAGGTTTGGTTAGGTTTAGGGTTAGGATTAGGGTTATGGTTAGGTTTAGCTTTACGGTTAGGGTTAGGGTTATCGTTAGGATTAGCGTTAGGGTTAGGGTTAGGGTTAGGGTTCCGATTAGAGTTAGGTTTAGAGTTTGCGTTTGGGTAAGGGTTAAGGTTAGGGTTAGGGTTAGGGTTAGGTAAGGGTTAGGACTAGGATTAGGGTTAGGTTTAGCGTTAGGGTTAGGATTAGGGTTAGGGTTTGGGTTTAGGTTTGGGTTATGGTTTGGGTAAGTGTTAGGGTTACAGTTTAGGGTTAGGGTTAGGGTTGGGGTTTTGGTTTGGGTTATGTTTTGGGCTAGATTTAGGGTTAGGGTTAGGGTTTGGGTTCGGATTAGGATTAGGGTTAGGGTTTGGGTTAGGGTTATGGTTAGGGTTAGGATTAGGGTTAGGGTTTGTGTTAATATGAGGGTTTGGGTTTGGGTTAGGATTAGGGTTAGGGTTAGGGTTAGGGTTAGAATTAGGTTTAGGGTTAGGGTTAGGGTTAGGGTTAGGGTTAGGATAAGGATGAGGGTTAGTGTTAGGTTTAGGATTAGGGTTATTATTTGGGTTATGGTTTGGGTTAGGGTTAGAGTGAGGGTTTGAGTTAGGGTTAGGTTTAGGGTTAGGTTAGGGTTTGGGTTAGAGTTAGGGTTAGGGTTAGGGTTTGGATTTGGTTTAGAGTTAGGTTTAGGTTAGGGTTTGGGTTAGAGTTAGGGTTAGGGTGAGGTGTTGGATTAGGGTTATGGTTAGGGTTAGGGTTAGGATTAGGGTTAGGGTTAGGGTTCCGATTAGAGTTAGGTTTAGAGTTTGGGTTTGGGTAAGGGTTAAGGTTAGGGTTAGGGTTACGGTTAGGGTTAGGGATAGGACTAGGATTAGGGTTAGGTTTAGGTTTAGGATTAGGGTTAGGGTTTGTGTTTAGGTTTGGGTTATGGTTAGGGTAAGTGTTAGAGTTAGGGTTTAGGGTTAGGTTTAGGGTTAGGGTTAGGGTTTCGTTTTGGGTTATATTTTGGGTTAGGTTTAGGGTTAGGGTTAGGGTTTGGGTTCGGGTTAGGATTAGGGTTAGGGTTTGAGTTTGAATTAGGTTTAGGGTTAGCTTTAGGGTTAGGGTTAGGTTTAGGATTAGTGTTTCAGTTAGGGTTAGGGTTAGGTTAAGGTTAGGGTTAGGGTTAGGTTTAGGGTTTATTTTAGGGTTAGGGTTAGGGTTAGTGTTAGGGTTTGGGTTAGGGTTAGGGTTACGACTAGGGTTAGGGTTAGGTTTTGGGTTAGCATTAGTTTTAGGATTAGGGTTAGGGTTAGGGTTTGGGTTTGGGTAAGGGTTAGGGTTAGGGTTAGGGTTTGGGTTAGGGTTAGGGTTAGGGTTAACATTTGAGTTAGGGTTACGGTTAGGGTTAGGATTAGGGTTAGGGTTTGTGTTAAGATTAGGGTTTGGTTTAGGGTTAGGGTTAGGGTTTGGGTTAAAGTTACGTTTAGGGTTAGGTTTTGTTTTAGGGTTAGGTTTAGGGTTAGGATTAGGTTTACGGTTTAGGTTTTCGGTTAGGTTTAGTGTTAGGGTTAGGGTTAGGATTAGGGTTTGGGTTAGGTTTTTAGGTTTGGTTAGGTTTAGGGTTAGGGTTAGGGTTATGGTTAGGGTTAGCGTTAGGGTTAGGGTTAGAGTTAGGCTTCCGATTAGAGTTAGATTTAGAGTTTGGGTTTGGGTAAGGGTTAATGTTAGGGTTAGGGTTAGGGTTAGGGTTAGGGTTAGGACTAGGATTAGGGTTAGGGTTAGGGTTAGGATTAGGGTTAGAGTTTGGATGTAGGTTTGGGTTATGGTTAGGGTAAGTGTTAGGGTTACAGTTTAGGGTTATGGTTAGGGTTAGGGTTAGGGTTTCGGTTTGGGTTATGTTTTGGGCTAGGTTTAGGTTTAGGGTTAGGGTTTGGATTCGGGTTAGGATTAGGGTTAGGGTTTGAGTTTGAATTAGATTTAGGGTTAGCATTAGGGTTAGGGTTAGGTTTAGGATTAGTGTTTCAGTTAGGGTTAGGGTTAGGCTTAAGGTTAAGGTTAGGGTTAGGTTTAGGGTTTGATTTAGGGTTAGGGTTAGGGTTAGGGTTAGGGTTAGTGTTAGGGTTTGGGTTAGGGTTAGGGTTAGGACTAGGGTTAGTGTTAGGGTTAGGTTTAGGGTTAGCTTTAGGTTTAGGATTAGGGTTAGGGTTAGGGTTTGGGTTAGGGTTAGGGTTAGGGTTAGGGTTAGTGTTAGGGTTAGGGTTAGGGTTAGGGTTTGGGTTAGGGTTAGGGTTAGGGTTAGGGTTTGGGTTAGATTTAGAGTTGGAGTTAGGATTAGGGTTAGGGTTTGTGTTTGTGTTAGGGTTAGGGTTATGGTTATGGTTAGGGTTAGGGTTAGGTTTAGAATTAGGGTTAGGTTTAGGGTTAGGATAAGGATGAGGGTTAAGGTTAGATTTAGGATTAGGGTTATTATTTGGGTTATGTTTGGGTTAGTGTTAGGGTTAGGGTTTGGGTTAGTGTTAGAGTTAGGGTTTGAGTTAGGGTTAGGTTTAGGGTTAGGATTAGGGTTAGGATTAAGTTTAGGGTTTAGGTTTTCGGTTAGGTTTAGTGTTAGGGTTAGGGTTAGGATTACGGTTTGGGTTAGGGTTTAGGTTTGGTTAGGTTTAGGGTTAGGATTAGGGTTATGGTTAGGTTTAGCTTTACGGTTAGGGTTAGGGTTATCGTTAGGATTAGCGTTAGGGTTAGGGTTAGGGTTAGGGTTCCGATTAGAGTTAGGTTTAGAGTTTGCGTTTGGGTAAGGGTTAAGGTTAGGGTTAGGGTTAGGGTTAGGTAAGGGTTAGGACTAGGATTAGGGTTAGGTTTAGCGTTAGGGTTAGGATTAGGGTTAGGGTTTGGGTTTAGGTTTGGGTTATGGTTTGGGTAAGTGTTAGGGTTACAGTTTAGGGTTAGGGTTAGGGTTGGGGTTTTGGTTTGGGTTATGTTTTGGGCTAGATTTAGGGTTAGGGTTAGGGTTTGGGTTCGGATTAGGATTAGGGTTAGGGTTTGGGTTAGGGTTATGGTTAGGGTTAGGATTAGGGTTAGGGTTTGTGTTAATATGAGGGTTTGGGTTTGGGTTAGGATTAGGGTTAGGGTTAGGGTTAGGGTTAGAATTAGGGTTAGGGTTAGGGTTAGGGTTAGGGTTAGGGTTAGGGTTAGGATAAGGATGAGGGTTAGTGTTAGGTTTAGGATTAGGGTTATTATTTGGGTTATGGTTTGGGTTAGGGTTAGAGTGAGGGTTTGAGTTAGGGTTAGGTTTAGGGTTAGGTTAGGGTTTGGGTTAGAGTTAGGGTTAGGGTTAGGGTTTGGATTTGGTTTAGAGTTAGGTTTAGGTTAGGGTTTGGGTTAGAGTTAGGGTTAGGGTGAGGTGTTGGATTAGGGTTATGGTTAGGGTTAGGGTTAGGATTAGGGTTAGGGTTAGGGTTCCGATTAGAGTTAGGTTTAGAGTTTGGGTTTGGGTAAGGGTTAAGGTTAGGGTTAGGGTTACGGTTAGGGTTAGGGATAGGACTAGGATTAGGGTTAGGTTTAGGTTTAGGATTAGGGTTAGGGTTTGTGTTTAGGTTTGGGTTATGGTTAGGGTAAGTGTTAGAGTTAGGGTTTAGGGTTAGGTTTAGGGTTAGGGTTAGGGTTTCGTTTTGGGTTATATTTTGGGTTAGGTTTAGGGTTAGGGTTAGGGTTTGGGTTCGGGTTAGGATTAGGGTTAGGGTTTGAGTTTGAATTAGGTTTAGGGTTAGCTTTAGGGTTAGGGTTAGGTTTAGGATTAGTGTTTCAGTTAGGGTTAGGGTTAGGTTAAGGTTAGGGTTAGGGTTAGGTTTAGGGTTTATTTTAGGGTTAGGGTTAGGGTTAGTGTTAGGGTTTGGGTTAGGGTTAGGGTTACGACTAGGGTTAGGGTTAGGTTTTGGGTTAGCATTAGTTTTAGGATTAGGGTTAGGGTTAGGGTTTGGGTTTGGGTAAGGGTTAGGGTTAGGGTTAGGGTTTGGGTTAGGGTTAGGGTTAGGGTTAACATTTGAGTTAGGGTTACGGTTAGGGTTAGGATTAGGGTTAGGGTTTGTGTTAAGATTAGGGTTTGGTTTAGGGTTAGGGTTAGGGTTTGGGTTAAAGTTACGTTTAGGGTTAGGTTTTGTTTTAGGGTTAGGTTTAGGGTTAGGATTAGGTTTACGGTTTAGGTTTTCGGTTAGGTTTAGTGTTAGGGTTAGGGTTAGGATTAGGGTTTGGGTTAGGTTTTTAGGTTTGGTTAGGTTTAGGGTTAGGGTTAGGGTTATGGTTAGGGTTAGCGTTAGGGTTAGGGTTAGAGTTAGGCTTCCGATTAGAGTTAGATTTAGAGTTTGGGTTTGGGTAAGGGTTAATGTTAGGGTTAGGGTTAGGGTTAGGGTTAGGGTTAGGACTAGGATTAGGGTTAGGGTTAGGGTTAGGATTAGGGTTAGAGTTTGGATGTAGGTTTGGGTTATGGTTAGGGTAAGTGTTAGGGTTACAGTTTAGGGTTATGGTTAGGGTTAGGGTTAGGGTTTCGGTTTGGGTTATGTTTTGGGCTAGGTTTAGGTTTAGGGTTAGGGTTTGGATTCGGGTTAGGATTAGGGTTAGGGTTTGAGTTTGAATTAGATTTAGGGTTAGCATTAGGGTTAGGGTTAGGTTTAGGATTAGTGTTTCAGTTAGGGTTAGGGTTAGGCTTAAGGTTAAGGTTAGGGTTAGGTTTAGGGTTTGATTTAGGGTTAGGGTTAGGGTTAGGGTTAGGGTTAGTGTTAGGGTTTGGGTTAGGGTTAGGGTTAGGACTAGGGTTAGTGTTAGGGTTAGGTTTAGGGTTAGCTTTAGGTTTAGGATTAGGGTTAGGGTTAGGGTTTGGGTTAGGGTTAGGGTTAGGGTTAGGGTTAGTGTTAGGGTTAGGGTTAGGGTTAGGGTTTGGGTTAGGGTTAGGGTTAGGGTTAGGGTTTGGGTTAGATTTAGAGTTGGAGTTAGGATTAGGGTTAGGGTTTGTGTTTGTGTTAGGGTTAGGGTTATGGTTATGGTTAGGGTTAGGGTTAGGTTTAGAATTAGGGTTAGGTTTAGGGTTAGGATAAGGATGAGGGTTAAGGTTAGATTTAGGATTAGGGTTATTATTTGGGTTATGTTTGGGTTAGTGTTAGGGTTAGGGTTTGGGTTAGTGTTAGAGTTAGGGTTTGAGTTAGGGTTAGGTTTAGGGTTAGGATTAGGGTTAGGATTAAGTTTAGGGTTTAGGTTTTCGGTTAGGTTTAGTGTTAGGGTTAGGGTTAGGATTACGGTTTGGGTTAGGGTTTAGGTTTGGTTAGGTTTAGGGTTAGGATTAGGGTTATGGTTAGGTTTAGCTTTACGGTTAGGGTTAGGGTTATCGTTAGGATTAGCGTTAGGGTTAGGGTTAGGGTTAGGGTTCCGATTAGAGTTAGGTTTAGAGTTTGCGTTTGGGTAAGGGTTAAGCTTAGGGTTAGGGTTAGGGTTAGGTAAGCGTTAGGACTAGGATTAGGTTTAGGTTTAGCGTTAGGGTTAGGATTAGGGTTAGGGTTTGGGTGTAGGCTTGGGTTATGGTTTGGGTAAGTGTTAGGGTTACAGTTTAGGGTTAGGGTTAGGGTTGGGGTTTTGGTTTGGGTTATGTTTTGGGCTAGATTTAGGGTTAGGGTTAGGGTTTGGGTTCGGATTAGGATTAGGGTTAGGGTTTGGGTTAGGGTTATGGTTAGGGTTAGGATTAGGGTTAGGGTTTGTGTTAATATGAGGGTTTGGGTTTGGGTTAGGATTAGGGTTAGGGTTAGGGTTAGGGTTAGAATTAGGGTTAGGGTTAGGGTTAGGGTTAGGGTTAGGGTTAGGGTTAGGATAAGGATGAGGGTTAGTGTTAGGTTTAGGATTAGGGTTATTATTTGGGTTATGGTTTGGGTTAGGGTTAGAGTGAGGGTTTGAGTTAGGGTTAGGTTTAGGGTTAGGTTAGGGTTTGGGTTAGAGTTAGGGTTAGGGTTAGGGTTTGGATTTGGTTTAGAGTTAGGTTTAGGTTAGGGTTTGGGTTAGAGTTAGGGTTAGGGTGAGGTGTTGGATTAGGGTTATGGTTAGGGTTAGGGTTAGGATTAGGGTTAGGGTTAGGGTTCCGATTAGAGTTAGGTTTAGAGTTTGGGTTTGGGTAAGGGTTAAGGTTAGGGTTAGGGTTACGGTTAGGGTTAGGGATAGGACTAGGATTAGGGTTAGGTTTAGGTTTAGGATTAGGGTTAGGGTTTGTGTTTAGGTTTGGGTTATGGTTAGGGTAAGTGTTAGAGTTAGGGTTTAGGGTTAGGTTTAGGGTTAGGGTTAGGGTTTCGTTTTGGGTTATATTTTGGGTTAGGTTTAGGGTTAGGGTTAGGGTTTGGGTTCGGGTTAGGATTAGGGTTAGGGTTTGAGTTTGAATTAGGTTTAGGGTTAGCTTTAGGGTTAGGGTTAGGTTTAGGATTAGTGTTTCAGTTAGGGTTAGGGTTAGGTTAAGGTTAGGGTTAGGGTTAGGTTTAGGGTTTATTTTAGGGTTAGGGTTAGGGTTAGTGTTAGGGTTTGGGTTAGGGTTAGGGTTACGACTAGGGTTAGGGTTAGGTTTTGGGTTAGCATTAGTTTTAGGATTAGGGTTAGGGTTAGGGTTTGGGTTTGGGTAAGGGTTAGGGTTAGGGTTAGGGTTTGGGTTAGGGTTAGGGTTAGGGTTAACATTTGAGTTAGGGTTACGGTTAGGGTTAGGATTAGGGTTAGGGTTTGTGTTAAGATTAGGGTTTGGTTTAGGGTTAGGGTTAGGGTTTGGGTTAAAGTTACGTTTAGGGTTAGGTTTTGTTTTAGGGTTAGGTTTAGGGTTAGGATTAGGTTTACGGTTTAGGTTTTCGGTTAGGTTTAGTGTTAGGGTTAGGGTTAGGATTAGGGTTTGGGTTAGGTTTTTAGGTTTGGTTAGGTTTAGGGTTAGGGTTAGGGTTATGGTTAGGGTTAGCGTTAGGGTTAGGGTTAGAGTTAGGCTTCCGATGAGAGTTAGATTTAGAGTTTGGGTTTGGGTAAGGGTTAATGTTAGGGTTAGGGTTAGGGGTAGGGTTAGGGTTAGGACTAGGATTAGGGTTAGGGTTAGGGTTAGGATTAGGGTTAGAGTTTGGATGTAGGTTTGGGTTATGGTTAGGGTAAGTGTTAGGGTTACAGTTTAGGGTTATGGTTAGGGTTAGGGTTAGGGTTTCGGTTTGGGTTATGTTTTGGGCTAGGTTTAAGTTTAGGGTTAGGGTTTGGATTCGGGTTAGGATTAGGGTTAGGGTTTGAGTTTGAATTAGATTTAGGGTTAGCATTAGGGTTAGGGTTAGGTTTAGGATTAGTGTTTCAGTTAGGGTTAGGGTTAGGCTTAAGGTTAAGGTTAGGGTTAGGTTTAGGGTTTGATTTAGGGTTAGGGTTAGGGTTAGGGTTAGGGTTAGTGTTAGGGTTTGGGTTAGGGTTAGGGTTAGGACTAGGGTTAGTGTTAGGGTTAGGTTTAGGGTTAGCTTTAGGTTTAGGATTAGGGTTAGGGTTAGGGTTTGGGTTAGGGTTAGGGTTAGGGTTAGGGTTAGTGTTAGGGTTAGGGTTAGGGTTAGGGTTTGGGTTAGGGTTAGGGTTAGGGTTTGGGTTAGATTTAGAGTTGGAGTTAGGATTAGGGTTAGGGTTTGTGTTTGTGTTAGGGTTAGGGTTATGGTTATGGTTAGGGTTAGGGTTAGGTTTAGAATTAGGGTTAGGTTTAGGGTTAGGATAAGGATGAGGGTTAAGGTTAGATTTAGGATTAGGGTTATTATTTGGGTTATGTTTGGGTTAGTGTTAGGGTTAGGGTTTGGGTTAGTGTTAGAGTTAGGGTTTGAGTTAGGGTTAGGTTTAGGGTTAGGTTAGGGTTTGGGTTAGAGTTAGGGTTAGGGTTACGGTTTGGGTTTGGTTTAGAGTTAGGGTTAGGTTAGGCTTTGGGTTAGAGTTACGGTTAGGGTGAGGTTTTGGATTAGGGTTATGGTTAGGGTTAGAGTTAGGATTAGGGTTAGGGTTAGGGTTCCGATTAGAGTTATGTTTAGAGTTTGGGTTTGGGTAAGGGTTAAGGTTACGTTTAGGGTTAGGATTAGGGTTAGGGTTTGAGTTTGAATTAGGTTTAGGGTTAGCATTAGGGTTAGGGTTAGGTTTAGGATTAGTGTTTCAGTTAGGGTTAGGGTTAGGGTTAAGGTTAGGGTTAGGGTTAGGTTTAGGGTTTTATTTAGGGTTAGGTTTAGGGTTAGGGTTAGTGTTAGGGTTTGGGTTAGCGTTAGGGTTAGGACTAGGGTTAGTGTTAGGGTTAGGTTTAGGGTTAGCATTAGGGTTAGGGTTAGGTTTAGGATTAGTGTTTCAGTTAAGGTTAGGGTTAGGGTTAAGGTTATTGTTAGGGTTAGGTTTAGGGTTTCATTTAGGGTTAGGTTTAGGGTTAGGGTTAGTGTTATTGTTAGGGTTAGGGTTAGTGTTAGGGTTTGGTTTAGGTTAGGGTTAGGGTTTGGGTTAGGTTTAGGGTTGGAGTTAGGATTAGGGTTAGGGTTTGTGTTAAAATTAGGGTTTCGGTTTGTGCTAGGGTTAGGGTTAGGTTTAGGGTTAGGGTTAGGTTTAGAATTAGGGTTAGGGTTAGGGTTAGGATAAGGATGAGGGTTAAGGTTAGGGTTAGGATTAGGGTTATTATTTAGGGTTAGGGTTAGGGTTAGGGTTAGGTTAGGGTTTGGGTTAGAGTTAGGGTTAGGGTTACGGTTTGGGTTTGGTTTAGAGTTAGGGTTAGGTTAGGCTTTGGGTTAGAGTTAGGGTTAGGATTAGGGTTAGGGTTTGAGTTTGAATTAGGTTTAGGGTTACCATTAGGGTTAGGGTTAGGTTTAATATAAGTATTTCAGTTAGGGTTAGGGTTAGGGTTAGGTTTTGGGTTCGGGTTAGGGTTAGGGTTAGGGTTAGGGTTAGGGTTTGATTTAGGGTTAGGGTTAGGCTGAGGGTTAGTGTAAGGGTTTGGGTTAGGGTTAGGGTTAGGAGTAGGGTTAGTGTTAGGGTTAGGTTTAGGGTTAGCATTAGGGTTAGGATTAGGGTTAGGGTTAGGGTTTGGGTTAGGGTTAGGGTTAGGGTTAGGGTTAGGGTTTGGGTTAGGGTTAGGGTTAGGGTTAGGGTTAGGGTTTGGGTTAGGGTTAGGGTTAGGGTTAGGATTAGGGTTAGGGTTTGTGTTAAGATTAGGGTTTGGGTTTGGGTTAGGGTTACGGTTAGGGTTAGGGTTAGGGTTAGGGTTAGAATTAGGGTTAGGGTTCGGGTTAGGGTTAGGGTTAGGATAAGGATGAGGGTTAGTGTTAGGGTTAGGATTAGGGTTATTATTTGGGTTATGGTTTGGGTTAGGCTTAGAGTGAGGTTTTGAGTTAGGGTTAGGTTTAGGGTTAGGTTAGGGTTTGGGTTAGAGTTAGGGTTAGGTTTAGGGTTTGGGTTTGGTTTAGAGTTAGGTTTAGGTTAGGGTTTGGGTTAGAGTTAGGGTTAGGGTGAGGTGTTGGATTAGGGTTATGGTTAGGGTTAGGGTTAGGATTAGGGTTAGGGTTAGGGTTCCGATTAGAGTTAGGTTTAGAGTTTGGGTTTGGGTAAGGGTTAAGGTTAGGGTTAGGGTTACGGTTAGGGTT
>JAJHUQ010000034.1:4877500-4880000 GCA_035773235.1 Eospalax fontanierii
TAAGGGTTAAGGTTAGGTTTAGGGTTAGAATTAGGGTTAGGGTTTGAGTTTGAATTAGGTTTGGGGTTAGCATTAGGGTTAGGGTTAGGTTTAGTATAAGTATTTCAGTTAGGGTTAGGGTTAGGGTTAGGGTTTGGGTTTGGGTTAGGGTTCCGATTAGAGTTATGTTTAGAGTTTGGGTTTGGGTAAGGGTTAAGATTAGGTTTAGGGTTATTATTAGGGTTAGGGTTTGAGTTTGAATTAGGTTTAGTGTTAGCATTAGGGTTAGGGTTAGGTTTAGTATAAGTATTTCAGTTAGGGTTAGGGTTAGGGTTAGGGATTGGATTCGGGTTAGGGTTAGGTTTAGGGTTAGGGTTTGATTTAGGGTTAGGGTTAGGCTTAGGGTTAGTGTAAGGGTTTGGGTTAGAGTTAGGGTTAGGAGTAGGGTTAGTGTTAGGGTTAGGGTTTGTGTTAAGATTAGGGTTTGGGTTTGGGTTAGGGTTAGGTTTTGGGTTTGGGTTAGGGTTAGGGTTAGGGTTAGGGTTAGGGTTTGGGTTAGGGTTAGGGTTAGGGTTAGGGTTAGGGTTTGGGTTAGGGTTAGGGTTAGGGTTAGGATTAGGGTTAGGGTTAGGGTTAGGGTTAGGGTTAGGATAAGGATGAGGGTTAGTGTTAGGGTTAGCATTAGGGTTATTATTTGGGTAATGGTTTGGGTTAGGGTTAGGCTTACGGTTTGGGTTAGTGTTAGAGTGAGGGTTTGAGTTAGGGTTAGGTTTAGGGTTACGTTAGGGTTTGGGTTAGAGTTAGGGTTAGGGTTAGGGTTTGGGTTTGGTTTAGAGTTAGGTTTAGGTTAGGGTTTGGGTTAGAGTTAGGGTTAGGGTGAGGTGTTGGATTAGGGTTATGGTTATGGTTAGGGTTAGGATTAGGGATAGGGTTAGGATTCCGATTAGAGTTAGGTTTAGAGTTTGGGTTTGGGTAACGGTTAAGGTTAGGGTTAGGGTTACGGTTAGGGTTAGGGATAGGACTAGGATTAGGGTTATGTTTAGGGTTAGGATTAGGGTTAGTGTTTGTGTTTAGTTTTGGGTTATGGTTAGGGTAAGTGTTAGGGTTAGGGTTTAGGGTTAGGTTTAGGGTTAGTGTTAGGGTTTCGGTTTGGGTTATATTTTGGGTTAGGTTTACGATTAGGGTTAGGGTTTGAGTTTGAATTAGGTTTAGGGTTAGGGTTAGGGTTAGGGTTAGGGTTAGGGTTAGGGTTAGGGTTACGACTAGGGTTAGGGTTAGGTCTAGGGTTAGCATTAGTTTTTGGATTAGGGTTAGGGTTAGGGTTTGGGTTTGGGTTAGGGTTTAGGTTTTCGGTTAGGTTTAGTGTTAGGGTTAGGGTTAGGATTAGGGTTTGGGTTAGGGTTTAGGTTTGGTTAGGTTTAGGGTTAGGGTTAGGGTTATGTTTAGGTTTAGCTTTACGGTTAGGGTTAGGGTTATGGTTAGGGTTAGCGTTAGGGTTAGGGTTAGGGTTAGGGTTCCGATTAGAGTTAGGTTTAGAGTTTGGGTTTGGGTAAGGGTTAAGGTTAGGGTTAGGGTTAGGGTTAGGGTTAGGGTTAGCGTTAGGGTTAGGACTAGGATTAGTGTTAGGGTTAGGGTTAGGATTAGGATTAGAGTTAGGGTTTGGGTTTAGGTTTTAGTTATGGTTAGGGTAAGTGTTAGGGTTAAAGTTTAGTGTTAGGGTTAGGGTTAGGGTTTCGGTTTCGGTTATGTTTTGGGCTAGATTTAGGGTTAGGGTTAGGGTTTGGGTTCGGATTAGGATTAGGGTTAGGGTTTGTGTTAGGGTTAGGGTTAGGGTTTGGGTTAGGTTTAGGGTTAGGGTTAGTACTAGGGTTAGGGTTTGTGTTAAGATTAGGGTTTGGGTTTGAGTTAGGGTTAGGGTTAGGGTTAGGATTAGGGTTAGAATTAGGGTTAGGGTTAGGGTTAGGGTTAGGGTTAGGATAAGGAGGAGGGTTAGTGTTAGGGTTAGGATTAGGGTTATTATTTGGGTTATGGTTTGGGTTAGGTTTAGGGTTACGGTTTGGGTTAGTGGTAGAGTGAGGGTTTGAGTTAGGGTTAGGTTTAGTTTTAGGTTATGGTTTGGGTTAGAGTTAGGGTTAGGGTTAGGCTTAGGGTTAGGCTTAGGGTTAGGATTAGGGTTAGGGTTTGTGTTTAGGTTTGGGTTATGGTTAGGGTAAGTGTTAGGGTCAGGGTTTAGGGTTAGGTTTAGGGTTAGTGTTAGGGTTTCGGTTTGGGTTATATTTTGGTTTAGGTTTAGGGTTAGGGTTAGGGTTTGGGTTCGGGTTAGGATTAGGGTTAGGGTTTGAGTTTGAATTAGGTTTAGGGTTAGCATTAGGGTTAGGGTTAGGTTTAGGATTAATGTTTCAGTTAGTGTTAGGGTTAGGTTAAGGTTAGGGTTAGGGTTAGGTTTAGGGTTTGATTTAGGGTTAGGGTTAGGGTTAGGGTTAGTGTTAGGGTTTGGGTTAGGGTTAGGGTTACGACTAGG
>JAJHUQ010000034.1:4905000-4910000 GCA_035773235.1 Eospalax fontanierii
TTGGGTTAGAGTTAGGTTTAGGTTAGGGTTTGGGTTAGAGTTAGGGTTAGGTTGAGGTGTTGGATTAGGGTTATGGTTAGGGTTAGGGTTAGGATTAGGGTTAGGTTTAGGGTTAGGTTTAGGGTTTCGGTTTGGGTTATATTTTGGGTTAGGTTTAGGGTTAGGGTTAGGGTTTGGGTTCGGGTTAGGATTAGGGTTAGGGTTTGAGTTTGAATTAGGTTTATGGTTAGCATTAGGGTTAGTGTTAGGTTTAGGATTAGTGTTTCAGTTAGGGTTAGGGTTAGGTTAAGGTTAGGGTTAGGGTTAGGTTTAGGGTTTGATTTAGGGTTAGGGTTATGGCTAGGGTTAGTGTTAGGTTTTGGGTTAGGGTTAGGGTTACGACTAGGGTTAGGGTTAGGTTTAGGTTTAGCATTAGTTTTAGGATTAGGGTTTGGGTTTGGGTTAGGTTTAGGGTTAGGGTTAGGGTTTGGTTTAGGGTTAGGGTTAGGGTTTGGGTTAAAGTTACGTTTAGGGTTAGGTTTTGTTTTAGTGTTAGGGTTAGGGTTAGGATTAGGTTTAGAATTAGGGTTAGGGTTAGGGTTAGGATAAGGATGAGGGTTCAGGTTAGGGTTAGGATTAGGGTTATTATTTGGGTTATGGTTTGGGTTAGTGTTAGGGTTAGGGTTTGGGTTAGTGTTGGAGTTAGGGTTTGAGTTAGGGTTAGGTTTAGGCTTACATTGGGGTTTGGGTTAGAGTTTATTGTTAGGGTTAGGGATTGGGTTTGGTTTAGAGTTAGGGTTTGGGTTTGAGTTAGGGTTAGTTTGAGGTGTTGGATTAGGGTTATGGTTAGGGTTAGGGTTAGGATTAGGGTTAGGTTTAGGGTTCCGATTAGAGTTAGGTTTAGAGTTTGGGTTTGGGTAAGGGTTAAGGTTAGGGTTAGGGTTACGGTTAGGGTTAGGGATAGGA
Source organism: Eospalax fontanierii (assembly GCA_035773235.1). Taxonomy (NCBI): domain Eukaryota; kingdom Metazoa; phylum Chordata; class Mammalia; order Rodentia; family Spalacidae; genus Eospalax; species Eospalax fontanierii. The sequence continues at coordinate 4,905,946 of JAJHUQ010000034.1, forward strand.
CTAGGATTAGGGTTAGGTTTAGGGTTAGGATTAGGGTTAGGGTTTGAGTTTGAATTAGGTTTAGGGTTAGCATTAGGGTTAGGGTTAGGTTTAGGATTAGTGTTTCAGTTAGGGTAGGGTTAGGTTAAGGTTAGGGTTAGGGTTAGGTTTAGGGTTTGATTTAGGATTAGGGTTAGGGTTAGGGTTAGTTTTAGGGTTTGGGTTAGGGTTAGGGTTACGACTAGGGTTAGGTTTAGGTTTAGGTTTAGCATTAGTTTTAGGATTAGGTTTAGGGTTAGGGTTTGGGTTTGGGTTAGGTTTAGGGTTAGGGTTAGGGTTTGGGTTAGGGTTATGGTTAGAGTTAAGGTTTGAGTTAGGGTTACGGTTAGGGTTAGGATTAGGGTTAGGGTTTGTGTTAAGATTAGGGTTTGGGTTAGGGTTAGGGTTAGGGTTTGGGTTAAAGTTACGTTTAGGGTTAGGTTTTGTTTTAGGGTTAGGGTTAGGGTTAGGATTAGGTTTAGGGTTTAGGTTTTCGGTTCGGTTTAGTGTTAGGGTTAGGATTAGGGTTTGGGTTAGGGTTTAGGTTTGGTTAGGTTTAGGGTTAGGGTTAGGGTTATGGTTAGGTTTCGCTTTACGGTTAGGGTTAGGGTTATGGTTAGGGTTAGCATTAGGGTTAGGGTTAGGGTTAGGGTTCCGATTAGAGTTAGGTTTAGAGTTTGGGTTTGGGTAAGGGTTAAGGTTAGGGTTAGGGTTAGGGTTAGGGTTAGGGTTAGGACTAGGATTAGGGTTAGGTTTAGGGTTAGGGTTTGGGTTTAGGTTTGGGTTATGGTTAGGGTAAGTGTTAGGTTTACAGTTTAGGGTTAGGGTTAGGGTTAGGGTTAGGGTTTCGGATTGTGTTATGTTTTGGGCTAGATTTAGCGTTATGTTAGTGTTTTTGTTCGTATCAGGATGAGGGTTAGGGTTTGTTTTACTGTTTGTGTCAGGATTTGGGTTAGGGATAGGGTTATCGTTAGGAATAGGGTTAGGGTTTGTGTTAATAATAGGGTTTGGGTTTGGGTTAGGGTTAGGGTTAGGGTTAGGGTTAGGGTTAGAATTAGGGTTAGGGTTAGGGTTAGGGTTAGGGTTAGGTTTAGAATAAGGATGAGGGTTAGTGTTAGGGTTAGGATTAGGGTTATTATTTGGGTTATGGTTTGGGTTAGGGTTAGGGTTACGGTTTGGGTTTGTGTTAGAGTGAGGGTTTGAGTTAGGGTTAGGTTTAGGGTTAGGTTAGGGTTTGGGTTAGAGTTAGGGTTAGGGTTAGGGTTTGGGTTTGGTTTAGAGTTAGGTTTAGGTTAGGGTTTGGGTTAGAGTTAGGGTTAGGGTGAGGTGTTGGATTAGGGTTATGGTTAGGGTTAGGGTTAGGATTAGGGTTATGTTTAGGGTTCCGATTAGAGTTAGGTTTAGAGTTTGGGTTTGGGTAAGGGTTAAGGTTAGGGTTAGGGTTACGGTTAGGGTTAGGGATAGGACTAGGATTAGGGTTAGTTTTAGGTTTAGGATTAGGGTTAGGGTTTGTGTTTAGGTTTGGGTTATGGTTAGGGTAAGTGTGAGAGTTAGGGTTTAGGGTTAGGTTTAGGGTTAGGGTTAGGGTTTGGGTTAAAGTTACGTTTAGGGTTAGGTTTTGTTTTAGGGTTAGGTTTAGTGTTAGGATTAGGTTTAGGGTTTAGGTTTTCCGTTAGGTATAGTGTTAGGGTTAGGGTTAGGATTAGGGTTTGGGTTAGGTTTTTAGGTTTGGTTAGGTTTAGGGTTAGGGTTAGGGTTAGGGTTAGGTTTAGCTTTACGGTTAGGGTTAGGGTTATGGTTAGGGTTAGCGTTAGGGTTAGGGTTAGGGTTAGGCTTCCGATTAGAGTTAGGTTTAGAGTTTGGGTTTGGGTAAGGGTTAAGGTTAGGGTTAGGGTTAGGGTTAGGGTTAGGGTTAGGACTAGGATTAGCGTTAGGGATAGGGTTAGGATTAGGTTTAGAGTTTGGGTTTAGGTTTGGGTTATGGTTAGGGTAAGTGTTAGGGTTACAGTTTAGGGTTAGGGTTAGGGTTAGGGTTAGGGTTTCGGTTTGGGTTATGTTTTGGGCTAGGTTTAGGTTTAGGGTTAGGGTTTGGATTCGGGTTAGGATTAGGGTTAGGGTATGAGTTTGAATTAGGTTTAGGGTTAGCATTAGGGTTAGGGTTAGGTTTAGGATTAGTGTTTCAGTTAGGGTTAGGTTTAGGGTTAAGGTTAAGGTTAGGGTTAGGTTTAGGGTTTGATTTAGGGTTAGGGTTAGGGTTAGGTTTAGTGTTAGGATTTGGGTTAGGGTTAGGGTTAGGACTAGGGTTAGTGTTAGGGTTAGGTTTAGGGTTAGCTTTAGGGTTAGGATTAGGTTTAGTGTTAGGGTTTGGGTTAGGGTTAGGGTTAGGGTTAGGGTTAGTGTTAGGGTTAGGGTTAGGGTTAGGGTTTGGGTTAGGGTTAGAGTTAGGGTTTGGGTTAGGTTTAGAGTTGGAGTTAGGATTAGGGTTAGGGATTGTGTTTGTGTTAGGGTTAGGGTTATGGTTAGGGTTAGGGTTAGGGTTAGGGTTAGGTTTAGAATTAGGGTTAGGGTTAGGGTTAGGATAAGGATGAGGGTTAAGGTTAGGGTTAGGATTAGGGGTATTATTTGGGTTATGTTTGGGTTAGTGTTAGGGTTAGGGTTTGGGTTAGTGTTAGAGTTAGGGTTTGAGTTAGGGTTAGGTTTAGCGTTAGGTTAGGGTTTGGGTTAGAGTTAGGGTTAGGGTTAAGGTTTGGGTTTGGTCTAGAGTTAGGGTTAGGTTAGGCTTTGGGTTAGAGTTAGGGTTAGGGTGAGGTTTTGGATTAGGGTTATGGTTAGGGTTAGGGTTAGGATTAGGGTTAGGGTTAGGGTTCCTATTAGAGTTATGTTTAGAGTTTGGGTTTGGGTAAGGGTTAAGGGTAGGTTTAGGGTTAGGATTAGGGTTAGGGTTTGAGTTTGAATTAGGTTTAGGGTTAGCATTTGGGTTAGGGTGAGGTTTAGTATAAGTATTTCAGTTAGGGTTAGGGGGAGGGTTAGGGATTGGGTGCGGGTTAGAGTTAGGGTTAGGGTTAGGGTTTGATTTAGGGTTAGGGTTAGGCTTAGGGTTAGTGTAAGGGTTTGGGCTAGGGTTAGGGTTAGGAGTAGGGTTAGTGTTAGGGTTAGGTTTAGGGTTAGCATTAGGGTTAGAATTAGGGTTAGGGTTAGGGTTAGGGTTAGGGTTTGGGTTAGGGTTAGTGTTAGGGTTAGCGTTTGGGTTAGGGTTAGGGTTAGGGTTAGGATTAGGGTTAGGGTTTGGGTTAGGGTTAGGGTTAGGTTTAGGATTAGTGTTTCAGTTAGGGTTAGGGTTAGAGTTGACGTTAGGGTTAGGGTTAGGTTTAGGGTTTGATTTAGGGTTAAGGTTAGGGTTAGGGTTAGTGTTAGGGTTTGGGTTAGGGTTAGGGTTAGGACTAGGGTTAGTGTTAGGGTTAGGTTTAGGGTTAGCATTAGGGTTAGGATTAGGGTTAGGGTTAGGGTTTGGGTTAGGGTTAGAGTTAGGGTTAGGGTTAGGGTTTGGGTTAGGGTTACGGTTAGGGTTAGGGTTAGGGTTAGGGTTAGGGTTAGGGCGAGGGTTAGTGTTAGGGTTAGGTTTACGGTTAGCATTAGGTTTAGGATTAGGGTTAGGGTTAGGGTTAGGGTTAGGGTTTGGGTTAGGATTAGGGTTAGGGTTAGGGTTTCAGTTAGGGTTAGGGTTAGGGTTAGGATTAGGTTTAGGGTTTGTGTTAAGATTAGGGTTTGCGTTTGGGTTAGGGTTAGGGTTAGGTTTAGGGTTCGGGTTAGGTTTAGAATTATGGTTAGGGTTAAGGTTAGGGTGAGGGTTAGGGTTAGGGTTAGGGTTATTATTTGGGTTATGGTTTGTGTTAGGGTTAGGGTTACTGTTTGGGTTAGTGTTAGAGTTGGGGTTTGAATTAGGGATAGGTTTAGGGTTAGGTTAGGGTTTGGGTTAGGGTTAGGGTTAGGGTTAGGTTTAGGGTTAGGATTAGGGTTAGGGTTTGTGTTAAGATTAG
>JAJHUQ010000034.1:4917500-4920000 GCA_035773235.1 Eospalax fontanierii
TAGGTTTAGGGTTAGGTTAGGGTTTGGGTTAGAGTTAGGGTTAGGGTTAGGGTTTGGGTTTGGTTTAGAGTTAGGTTTAGGTTAGGGTTTGGGTTAGAGTTAGGGTTAGGGTGAGGTGTTGGATTAGGGTTATGGTTAGGGTTAGGGTTAGGATTAGGGTTATGGTTAGGGTTCCGATTAGAGTTAGGGTTAGGGTTAGGGTTAGTGTTAGGGTTAGGGTTAGGGTTAGGGTTAGAGTTAGGGTTTGTGTTTGAATTAGGTTTAGGGTTAGCATTAGGGTTAGGGTTAGTTTTAGGATTAGTGTTTCAGTTAGGGTTAGGGTTAGGGTTAAGGTTAGGGTTAGGGTTAGGTTTAGGGTTTGATTTAGGGTTAGGGTTAGGGTTAGGGTTAGGACTAGGGTTAGTGTTAGGGTTAGGTTTAGGGTTAGCTTTAGGGTTAGGATTAGGGTTAGGGTTAGGGTTTGGGTTAGGGTTAGGGTTAGGGTTAGGGTTAGTGTTAGGGTTAGGGTTAGGGTTAGGGTTTGGGTTAGGGTTAGGGTTAGGGTTTGGGTTAGGTTTAGAGTTGGAGTTAGGATTAGGTTTAGGGTTTGTGTTTGTGTTAGGGTTAGGGTTAGGGTTAGGGTTAGGGTTAGGTTTAGAATTAGGGTTAGGATAAGGATGAGGTTTAAGGTTAGGGTTAGGATTAGGGTTATTATTTGGGTTATGTTTGTGTTAGTGTTTGGGTTAAGGTTTGGGTTAGTGTTAGAGTTAGGGTTTGAGTTAGGGTTAGGTTTAGGGTTAGGTTAGGGTTTGGGTTAGAGTTAAGGTTAGGGTTACGGTTTGGGTTTGGTTTAGAGTTAGGATTAGGTTAGGCTTTGGGTTAGAGTTAGGGTTAGGGTGAGGTTTTGGATTAAGGTTATGGTTAGGGTTAGGGTTAGGATTAGGGTTAGGGTTAGGGTTCTGATTAGAGTTATGTTTAGAGTTTGGGTTTGGGTAAGGGTTAAGGTTAGGTTTAGGGTTAGGATTAGGGTCAGGGTTTGAGTTTGAATTAGGTTTAGGGTTAGCATTAGTGTTAGGGTTAGGTTTAGGTTAAGTATTTCAGTTAGGGTTAGGGTTAGGGTTAGGGTTAGGGTTTGATTTAGGGTTAGGGTTAGGCTTAGGGTTAGTGTAAGGGTTTGGGCTAGGGTTAGGGTTAGGACTAGGGTTAGTGTTAGGGTTAGGTTTAGGGTTAGCATTAGGGTTAGAATTAGGGTTAGGTTTAGGGTTAGGGTTAGGGTTAGGGTTTGGGTTAGGGTTAGGGTTAGGGTTAGCGTTTGGGTTAGGGTAAGGGTTAGGGTTAGGATTAGGGTTAGGGTTTGGGTTAGGGTTAGGGTTAGGTTTAGGATTAGTGTTTCAGTTAGGTTTAGGGTTAGGGTTGACGTTAGGGTTAGGGTTAGGTTAAGGGTTTGATTTAGGGTTAGGGTTAGGGTTAGGGTGAGTGTTAGGGTTTGGGTTAGGGTTAGGGTTAGGACTAGGGTTAGTGTTAGGGTTAGGTTTAGGGTTAGCATTAGGGTTAGGATTAGGGTTAGGGTTAGGGTTTGGGTTAGGTTTAGGGTTAGGGTTAGGGTTAGGGTTAGGGTTAGGGTTAGGGTTTGGGTTTGGGTTACGGTTAGGGTTAGGGTTAGGGTTAGGGTTAGGGTTAGGACGAGGGTTAGTGTTAGGGTTAGGTTTAGGGTTAGCATTAGGGTTAGGATTAGGGTTAGGTTAAGGGTTAGGGTTAGGTTTTCGGTTAGGATTAGTGTTAGGGTTAGGGTTTGGGTTAGGGTTAGGGTTAGTGTTAGGATTAGGGTTAGGGTTTGTGTTAAGATTAGGGTTTGGGTTTGGGTTAGGGTTAGGGTTAGGTTTAGGGTTCGGGTTAGGGTTAGAATTATGGTTAGGGTTAAGGTTAGTGTTAGGTTTAGGGTTAGGTTTAGGGTTATTATTTGGGTTATGGTTTGTGTTAGGGTTAGGGTTAGGGTTTGGGTTAGTGTTAGAGTTAGGGTTTGAATTAGGGATAGGTTTAGGTTTAGGTTAGGGTTTGGGTTAGAGTTTGGGTTAGGGTTAGGTTTTGGGTTTTGTTTAGAGTTAGGTTTAGGTTAGGGTTTAGGTTAGAGATAGGTTTAGCGTGAGGTGTTGGATTAGGGTTATGGTTAGGGTTAGGTTTAGGATTAGGGTTATGGTTAGGGTTCCGATTAGAATTTGGTTTAGAGTTTGGGTTTGGGTAAGGGTTAAGGTTAGGGTTAGGGTTAGGGTTAGGGTTAGGACTAGGATTAGGGTTAGGGTTAGTGTTAGGATTAGGGTTAGGGTTTGGGTTTAGGTTTGGGTTATGATTAGGGTAAGTGTTAGGGTTAGGGTTAGGGTTAGGGTTAGGGTTAGGGTTAGGGTTAGGGTTTGGGTTCGGGTTAGGATTAGGGTTAGGGTTTGAGTTTGAATTAGGTTTAGGGTTAGCATTAGGGTTAGGGTTAGGTTTAGGATAAGTATTTCAGTTAGGGTTAGGGTTAGGG
>JAJHUQ010000034.1:4925000-4927500 GCA_035773235.1 Eospalax fontanierii
GTTAGTGTTAGGGTTAGGGTTAGGGTTAGGTTTAGAATTAGGGTTAGGGTTAGGGTTAGGATAAGGATGAGGTTTAAGGTTAGGGTTAGGATTAGGGTTATTATTTGGGTTATGTTTGTGTTAGTGTTAGGGTTAGGCTTTGGGCTAGTGTTCGAGTTAGGGTTTGAGTTAGGGTTAGGTTTAGGGTCAGGTTAGGGTTTGGGTTAGAGTTAGGGTTAGGGTTACGGTTTGGGTTTGGTTTAGAGTTAGGATTAGGTTAGGCTTTGGGTTAGAGTTAGGGTTAGGGTGAGGTTTTGGATTAGGGTTATGGTTAGGGTTAGGGTTAGGATTAGGGTTAGGGTTAGGGTTCTGATTAGAGTTATGTTTAGAGTTTGGGTTTGGGAAAGGCTAAAGGTTAGGTTAAGGGTGAGGATTAGGGTTAGGGTTTGAGTTAGAATTAGGTTTAGGGTTAGCATTAGTGTTAGGGTTAGGTTTAGGTTAAGTATTTCAGTTAGGGTTAGCGTTAGGGTTAGGGTTTGGGTTCGGGTTAGGGTTAGGGTTAGGGTTAGGGTTTGATTTAGGGTTAGGGTTAGGCTTAGGGTTAGTGTAAGGGTTTGGGCTAGGGTTAGGTTTAGGTCTAGGGTTAGGGTTAGGGTTAGGTTTAGGGTTAGCATTAGGGTTAGAATTAGGGTTAGGTTTAGGGTTAGGGTTAGGGTTAGGGTTTGGGTTAGGGTTAGGGTTAGGGTTAGCGTTTGGGTTAGGGTAAGGGTTAGGGTTAGGATTAGGGTTAGGGTTTGGGTTAGGGTTAGGGTTAGGTTTAGGATTAGTGTTTCAGTTAGGTTTAGGGTTAGGGTTGACGTTAGGGTTAGGGTTAGGTTAAGAGTTTGATTTAGGGTTAGGGTTAGGGTTAGGGTGAGTGTTAGGGTTTGGGTTAGGGTTAGGGTTAGGACTAGGGTTAGTGTTAGGGTTAGGTTTAGGGTTAGCATTAGGGTTAGGTTTAGGGTTAGCATTAGGGTTAGGATTAGGGTTAGGGTTAGGGTTTGGGTTAGGTTTAGGGTTAGGGTTAGGGTTAGGGTTAGGGTTAGGGTTAGGGTTTGGGTTAGGGTTACGGTTAGGGTTAGGGTTAGTGTTAGGGTTAGGGTTAGGACGAGGGTTAGTGTTAGGGTTAGGTTTAGGTTTAGCATTAGGGTTAGTATTAGGGTTAGGTTAAGGGTTAGGGTTAGGTTTTCGGTTAGGATTAGGGTTAGGGTTAGGGTTTGGGTTAGGGTTAGGGTTAGGGTTAGGATTAGGGTTAGGGTTTGTGTTAAGATTATGGTTTGGGTTTGGGTTAGGGTTAGGGTTAGGGTTAGGGTTAGGGTTAGAATTAGGGTTAGGGTTAGGGTTAGGGTTAGGGTTAGGGTTAGGGTTACGACTAGGGTTATCGTTAGGTTTAGGGTTAGCATTAGTTTTAGGATTAGGGTTAGGGTTAGGGTTTGGGGTTGGGGTAGGGTGAGGGTTAGGGTTAGGGTGTGGGGTAGGGATAGGGTTAGGGTGAACGGTTGAGTTAGGGTTACGGTGAGGGTTAGGATTAGGGTTAGGGTTTGTGTTAAGATTTGGGTTTGGTTTAGGGTTAGGGTTAGGGTTTGGGTTAAAGTTACGTTTAGGGTTAGGTTTTGTTTTAGGATTAGGGTTAGGGTTAGGATTAGGTTTAGGTTTTAGGTTTTCGGTTAGGTTTAGTGTTAGGGTTAGGGTTAGGATTAGGGTTGGGGTTAGGGTTTAGATTTGGTTAGGTTTAAGGTTAGGGTTAGGGTTATGGTTAGGTTTAGCTTTACGGTTAGGGTTAGGGTTATGGTTAGGGTTAGCGTTAGGGTTAGGGTTAGGGTGAGGGTTCCGATTAGAGTTAGGTTTAGAGTTTCGGTTTGGGTAAGGGTTAAGGTTAGGGTTAGGGTTAGGGTTAGGTTTAGGGTTAGGACTAGGGTTAGGTTTAGGGTTAGGGTTTCGGTTTGTGTTATGTTTTGGGCTAGGTTTAGGGTTAGGGTTAGGGTTTGGGTTCAGGTTAGGATTAGGGTTAGTGTTTGAGTTTGAATTAGGTTTAGGGTTAGCATTAGGGTTAGGGTTAGGTTTAGGATTAGTGTTTCAGTTAGGGTTAGGGTTAGGGTTAAGGTTAGGGTTAGGGTTAGGTTTAGGGTTTGATTTAGGGTTAGGGTTAGGGTTACGGATAGTGTTAGGGTTTGGGTTCGGGTTAGGGTTAGGACTAGGGTTAGTGTTAGGGTTAGGTTTAGGGTTAGCATTAGGGTTAGGATTAGGGTTAGGGTTAGGGTTTGGGTTAGGGTTAGGGTTAGGTTTAGGGTTAGGGTTAGGGTTAGGGTTAGGGTTTGGGTTAGGGTTAGGGTTAGGCTTTGGGTTAGGTTTAGGGTTGGAGTTAGGATTAGGGTTAGGGTTTGTGTTAAAATTAGGGTTTGGGTTTGTGTTAGGGTTAGGGTTAGGGTTAGGGTTCCGATTAGAGTTATGTTTAGAGTTTGGGTTTGGGTAAGGGTTAAGG
>JAJHUQ010000034.1:4937500-4942500 GCA_035773235.1 Eospalax fontanierii
TTAGGAAGAGTGTTTCAGTTAGGGTTAGGGTTAGGTTAAGGTTAGGGTTAGGGTTAGGTTTAGGGTTTGATTTAGGGTTAGGGTTAGGGTTAGAGTTAGTGTTAGGGTTTGGGTTAGGTTTAGGGTTACGACTAGGGTTAGGGTTAGGTTTAGGGTTAGCATGAGTTTTAGGATTGGGTTTTGGGTTAGTGTTGGGGTTTGGGTTAGGGTTAGGGTTAGGGTTAGGGTTTGGGTTAGGGTTAGGGTTAGGGTTAACGTTTGAGTTAGGGATACGGTTAGGGTTAGGATTAGGGTTAGGGTTAGGGTTTGGGTTAGGGTTAGGGTTAGGGTTAGGGTTAGGGTTAGGGTTTGGGTTAGGGTTAGGATTAGGGTTAGGGTTTAGGTTAGGTTTAGGGTTGGAGTTAGGATTAGGGTTAGGGTTTGTGTTAAAATTAGGGTTAGGGTTTGGGTTAGGGTTAGGGTTAGGGTTTGGGTTAGGGTTAGGTTTAGGGTTAGGGTTTGGGTTAGGGTTAGGGTTACGATTAGGGTTAAGGTTTCTGTTAAGATTAGGGTTTGGTTTTGGGTTAGGGTTAGGGTAAGTGTTAGGGTTAGGTTTAGGGTTAGAATTAGGGTTAGGGTTAGGGTTAGGGTTAGGATAAGGATGAGGGTTAGTGTTAGGGTTAGGGTTAGGGTTAGGGTTTGAGTTAGGGTTTAGGTTTGGTTAGCTTTAGGGTTAGGGTTAGGGTTATGGTTAGGTTTAGATTTACGGTTAGGGTTAGGGTTATGGTTAGGGTTAGCGTTTGGGTTAGGGTTAGGGTTAGGTTTCCGATTAGAGTTAGGTTTAGAGTTTGGGTTTGGGAAAGAGTTAAGGTTAGGGTTAGGGTTAGAGTTAGGGTTAGGGTTAGGACTAGGATTAGGGTTAGGGTTAGGGTTAGAATTCGGGTTAGGGTTTGGGTTTAGGTTTGGGTTATGGTTAGGGTAAGTGTTAGGGTTACAGTTTAGGGTTAGGGTTAGGGTTAGCGTTAGGGTTTCGGTTTGGGTTATGTTTTGGGCTAGGTTTAGGGTTAGGGTTAGGGTTTGGGTTCGGGTTAGGATTAGGGTTAGGGTTTGAGTTTGAATTAGGTTTAGGGTTAGCATTAGGGTTAGGGTTAGGTTTAGGATTAGTGTTTCAGTTAGGGTTAGGGTTAGGGTTAAAGTTAGGGTTAGGGTTAGGTTTAGGGTTTGATTTAGGGTTAGGGTTAGGGTTAGGGTTAGTGTTAGGGTTTGGGTTAGGGTTAGGGTTAGGACTAGAGTTAATGTTAGGGTTAGGTTTAGGGTTAGCATTAGGGTTAGGATTAGGGTTAGGGTTAGGGTTTGGGGTAGGGTTAGGGTTAGGGTTAGGGTTAGGGTTAGGGTTTGGGTTAGGGTTAGGGTTAGGTTGAGGGTTTGGGTTAGGTTTAGGGTTGGAGTTAGGATAAGGGTTAGGGTTGTTGTTAAAATTAGTGTTTGGGTTTGTGTTAGGGTTAGGGTTAGGGTTAGGGTTAGGGTTAGGTTTAGAATTAGGGTTAGGGTTAGGGTTAGGATAAGGATGAGGGTTAAGTTTAGGGTTAGGATTAGGGTTATTATTTGGGTTATGGTTTGGGTTAGTGTTAGGGTTAGGGTTTGGTTTAGTGTTAGAGTGAGGGTTTGAGTTAGGGTTAGGTTTAGGGTTAGGTTAGGGTTAGGGTTAGGGTTAGGGTTAGGGTTAGGGTTAGAGTAAGGGTTAGGGTGAGGTGTTGGATTAGGGTTATGGTTAGTGTTAGGGTTAGGATTAGGGTTAGGGTTAGGGTTCCGATTAGAGTTATGTTTAGAGTTTGGGTTTGGGTAAGGGTTAAGGTTAGGTTTAGGGTTAGGATTAGGGTTAGGGTTTGAGTTTAAATTAGGTTTAGGGTTAGCATTAGGGTTAGGGTTAGGTTTAGGATAAGTATTTCAGTTAGGGATGGGGTTAGGGTTAGGGTTTGGGTTCCCGTTAGGGTTAGGGTTTGGGTTAGGGTTTGATTTAGGGTTAGGGTTAGGCTTAGGGTTAGGGTTAGGGTTAGGGTTAGGGTTAGTGTTAGGGTTTGGGTTAGGGTTAGGATTACGACTAGGGTTAGGTTTAGGGTTAGGGTTAGCATTAGTTTTAGGATTAGGGTTAGGGTTAGGGTTTGGGTTTGCGTTAGGTTTAGGGTTAGGGTTAGGGTTAGGGTTAGGGTTAGGGTTAGGACTAGGATTAGGGTTAGGGTTAGGGTTAGGATTAGGGTTAGGGTTTGGGTTTAGGTTTGGGTTATGGTTAGGGTAAGTGTTAGTGTTACAGTTTAGGGTTAGGGTTAGGGTTAGGGTTTCGGTTTGGGTTATGTTTTGGGCTAGGTTTAGGGTTAGGGTTAGGGTTTGGGTTCGGGTTAGGATTAGGGTTAGGGTTTGAGTTTGAATTAGGTTTAGGGTTAGCATTAGGGTTAGGGTTAGGTTTAGGATTAGTGTTTCAGTTAGGGTTAGGGTTAGGGTTAAGGTTAGGGTTAGGGTTAGGTTTAGGGTTTGATTTAGGGTTAGGGTTAGGGTTAGGGTTATTGTTAGGGTTTGGGTTAGGGTTAGGGTTAGGACTAGTGTTAGTGTTAGGGTTAGGTTTGGGGTAAGGGTTAGGGTTTGGGTTAGGGTTAGGGTTAGGGTTGGGGTTTGGGTTAGGTTTAGGGTTGGAGTTAGGATTAGGGTTAGGGTTTGTGTTAAAATTAGGGTTTGTGTTTGTCTTAGGGTTAGGGTTAGGGTTAGGGTTAGGGTTAGGGTAAGGTTTAGAATTAGGGTTAGGGTTAGGGTTAGGATAAGGATGAGGGTTAAGGTTAGGGTTAGGATTAGGGTTATTATTTGGGTTATGGTTTGGGTTAGTGTTAGGGTTAGGGTTTGGGTTAGTGTTAGAGTTAGGGTTTGAGTTAGGGTTAGGTTTAGGGTTAGGTTAGGGTTTAGGTTAGAGTTAGGGTTAGGGTTACGGTTTGGGTTTGGTTTAGAGTTAGGTTTAGGTTAGGCTTTTGGTTAGAGTTACGGTTAGGGTGAGGTTTTGGATTGGGGTTATGGTTAGGGTTAGGGTTAGGATTAGGGTTAGGGTTAGGGTTCCTATTAGAGTTATGTTTAGAGTTTGTGTTCGTGTAAGGGTAAAGGTTAGTTTTAGGGTTAGGATTAGGGTTAGGGTTTGAGTTTGAATTAGGTTTAAGGTTAGCATTAGGGTTAGGGTTAGGGTTAGGATTAGTGTTAGGGTTTGTGTTAAGATTAGGGTTTGGGTTTGGGTTATGATTAGGGTTAGGGTTAGGGTTAGGGTTACGGTTAGAATTAGGGTTAGGGTTAGGGTTAGGGTTACGATAAGGATGAGGGTTAAGGTTAGGGTTAGGATTAGGGTTATTATTTGGGTTATGGTTTGGGTTAGGGTTAGGGTTACGGTTTGGGTTAGTGTTAGAGTGAGGGTTTGAGTTAGGTTTAGGTTTAGGGTTAGGTTAGTGTTTGGGTTAGAGTTAGGGTTAGGGTTAGGGTTTGGGTTTGGTTTAGAGTTAGGTTTAGGTTAGGGTTTGGGTTAGAGTTAGGGTTAGGGTGAGGTGTTGGATTAGGGTTATTGTTAGGGTTAGGGTTAGGATTAGGGTTTGGGTTAGGGTTCCGATTAGAGTTAGGTTTAGAGTTTGGGTTTGGGTAAGGGTTAAGGTTAGGGTTAGGGTTACGGTTCGGGTTAGGGATAGGACTACGATTAGGGTTAGGTTTAGGGTTAGGATTAGGGTTAGGGTTTGTGTTTAGGTTTGGGTTATGGTTAGGGTAAGTGTTAGGGTTAGGGTTTAGGGTTAGGGTTTCGGTTTGGGTTATATTTTGGGTTAGGTTTAGGGTTAGGGTTAGGGTTTGGGTTCGGGTTAGGATTAGGGTTAGGGTTTGAGTTTGAATTAGGTTTAGGGTTAGCATTAGGGTTAGGGTTAGGTTTAGGATTAGTGTTTCAGTTAGGGTTAGGTTTAGGTTAAGGTTAGGGTTAGGGTTAGGTTTAGGGTTTGATTTAGGGTTAGGGTTAGGGTTAGGGTTAGTGTTAGGGTTTGGGTTAGGGTTAGGGTTACGACTAGGGTTAGGGTTAGGTTTAGGGTTAGCATTAGTATTAGGATTATGGTTAGGGTTAGGGTTTGGGTTTGGGTTAGGGTTAGGGTTAGGGTTAGGGTTAGGGTTTGGATTAGGGTTAGGGTTAGGGTTAACGTTTGAGTTAGGGTTATGGTTAGGGTTAGGATTAGTGTTAGGGTTTGTGTTAAGATTAGGGTTTGGTTTAGGGTTAGGGTTAGGGTTTCGGTTAAAGTTACGTTTAGGGTTAGATTTTGTTTTAGGGTTAGTGTTAGGGTTAGGATTAGGTTTAGGGATTAGGTTTTCGGTTAGGTTTAGTGTTAGGGTTAGGGTTAGAATTAGGGTTTGGGTTAGGGTTTAGGTTTGGTTAGGTTTAGAGTTAGTGTTAGGGTTATGGTTAGGTTTAGCTATACGGTTAGGGTTAGGGTTATGGTTAGGGCTAGCGTTAGGGTTAGGGTTAGGGTGAGGGTTCCAATTAGAGTTAGGTTTAGAGTTCGGGTTTGGGAAAGGGTTAAGGTTAGGGTTAGGATAAGAGTTATGGTTAGGGTTAGAACTAGGATTAGGGTTAGGGTTTGGGTTAGGATTATGGTTAGGGTTTGGGTTTAGGTTTGGGTTATGGTTAGGGTAAGTGTTAGGGTTACAGTTTAGGGTTAGGGTTAGGGTTAGGGTTTCGGTTTGGGTTATGTTTTGGGCTAGGTTTAAGATTAGGGTTAGGGTTTGGGTTCGGGTTAGGATTAGGGTTAGGGTTTGAGTTTGAATTAGGTATAGGGTTAGCATTAGGGTTAGGGTTAGGTTTAGGATTAGTGTTTCAGTTAGGGTTAAGGTTAGGGTTAGGGTTAGGTTTAGGGTTTGATTTAGGGTTAGGGTTAGGGTTAGGGTTATTGTTAGGGTTTGGGTTAGGGTTAGGGTTAGGACTAGTGTTAGTGTTAGGGTTAGGTTTAGAGTTAGGGTTAGGG
>JAJHUQ010000034.1:4952500-4957500 GCA_035773235.1 Eospalax fontanierii
AGGGTTAGGGTTTGGGTTAGGGTTAGGGTTAGGGTTAGGATTAGGGTTAGGGTTTGTGTTAAGATTAGGGTTTGGGTTTGGGTTAGGGTTAGGGTTAGGGTTAGGGTTAGAATTAGGGTTAGAGTGAGGTGTTGGATTAGGGTTATGGTTAGGGTTCGGGTTAGGAATAGGGTTAGGGTTAAGGTTCCGATTAGAGTTATGTTTAGAGTTTGGGTTTGGGTAAGGGTTAAGGTTAGTTTCATGGTTAGGATTAGGGTTAGAGTTTGAGTTTGAAATAGGTTTAGGGTTAGAATTAGGGTTAGGGTTAGGTTTAGGATAAGTATTTCAGTTAGGGTTAGGGTTAGGGTTAGGGTTTGGGTTCGGGTTAGGGTTAGGGTTAGGGTTAGGGTTTGATTTAGGGTTAAGGTTAGGCTTAGTGTTAGTGTAAGGGTTTGGGTTAGGGTTAGGGTTAGGACTAGGGTTAGTGTTAGGGTTAGGTTTAGGGTTAGCATTAGGGTTAGGATTAGGGTTAGGGTTAGGGTTTGGGTTAGGGTTAGGGTTTGGGTTAGGGTTAGGGTTAGGGTTTGGGTTAGGGTTAGGGTTAGGGTTAGGATTAGGGTTAGGGTTTGTGTTAAGATTAAGGTTTGGGTTTGGGTTAGGGTTAGGGTTAGGGTTAGGGTTAGGGTTAGGGTTAGGGTTAGAATTAGGGTTAGGGTTAGGTTAGGGTTTGGGATAGAGTTAGGGTTAGGGTTAGGGTTTGGGTTTGGTTGAGAGTTAGGTTTAGGTTAGGGTTTTGGTTAGAGTTAGGGTTAGGGTGAGGTGTTGGATTAGGGTTATGGTTAGGGTTAGGGTTAGGATTAGGGTTAGGGTTATGGTTCCGATTAGAGTTAGGTTTAGAATTTGGGTTTGGGTAAGGGTTAAGGTTAGGGTTAGGGTTACGGTTAGGGTTAGGGATAGGACTAGGATTAGGGTTAGGTTTAGGGTTAGGATTAGGGTTAGGGTTTGTGTTTAGGTTTGGGTTATGTTTAGGGTACGTGTTAGGTTTAGGCTTTAGGGTTAAGTTTAAGTTTAGGGTTAGGGTTAGGGTTAGGGTTAGGGTTAGGGTTAGGGTTTCGGTTTGGGTTATATTTTGGGTTAGGTTTAGGATAAGTATTTCAGTTAGGGTTAGCGTTAGGGTTAGGGTTTGGGTTCGGGTTAGGGTTAGGGTTAGGGTTAGGGTTTGATTTAGGGTTAGGGTAGGCTTAGGGTTAGTGTAGGGGTTTGGGTAGGGGTTGGGGTTAGGACTGGGGTTAGTGTTAGGGTTAGGTTTAGGGTTAGCATTAGGGTTAGGATTAGGGTTAGGGTTAGGGTTTGGGTTAGAGTTAGGGTTAGGGTTAGGGTTAGGTTTAGGGTTAGGGTTAGGGTTAGGGTTTGGGTTTGGTTTTGAGTTAGGTTTAGGTTAGGGTTTGGGTTAGACTTAGGGTTAGGGTGAGGTGTTGGATTAGGGTTATGGTTAGGGTTAGGGTTAGGATTAGGGTTAGGGTTAGGCTTCCGATTAGAGTTAGGTTTAGAGTTGGGTTTGGGTAAGGTGTAAGGTTAGGATTAGGGTTACGGTTAGGGGTAGGGATAGGACTAGGATTAGGGTTAGGTTTAGGGTTAGGAGTAGGGTTAGGGTTTGTTTTAGGTTTGGGGTATGGTTAGGGTAAGTGTTAGGGTTAGGGTTTAGGGTTAGGTTTAGTGTTAGGGTTAGGGTTTCGGTTTGGGTTATATTTTGGGTTAGGTTTAGGGTTAGGTTTAGGGTTTGGGTTAGGGTTAGGGTTAGGGTTAACGTTTGAGTTAGGGTTACGGTTAGGGTTAGGATTAGGGTTAGGGTTTGTGTTAAGATTAGGGTTTGGTTTAGGGTTAGGGTTAGGGTTTGGGTTAAAGTTACGTTTAGGGTTAGGTTTTGTTTTAGGGTTAGGGTTAGAGTTAGGATTAGGTTTAGGGTTTAGGTTTTCGGTTAGGTTTAGTGTTATGGTTAGGGTTATGATTAGGGTTTGGGTTAGGGTTTAGGTTTCTTTAGGTTTAGGGTTAGGGTTAGGGTTATGGTTAGGTTTAGCTTTACGGTTTGGGTTAGGGTTATGGGTAGGGTTAGCGTTAGGGTTAGGGTTAGGGTTAGGGTTCCGATTAGAGTTAGGTTTAGAGTTTCGGTTTGGGTAAGGGTTAAGGTTAGGGTTAGGGTTAAGGTTAGGACTAGGATTAGGGTTAGGTTTAGGGTTGGGATTAGGGTTAGGGTTTGGGTTTAGGTTTGGGTTATGGTTAGGGTAAGTGTTAGGGTTACAGTTTAGGGTTAGGGTTAGGATTAGGGTTAGGGTTTCGGTTTGGGTTATGTTTTGGGCTAGGTTTAGGGTTAGGGTTTGAGTTTGGGTTCGGGTTAGGATTCGGGTTAGGGTTTGAGTTTGAATTAGGTTTAGGGTTAGCATTAGGGTTAGGGTTAGGTTTAGGATTAGTGTTTCAGTTAGGGTTAGGGTTAGGGTTAAGGTTAGGGTTAGGGTTAGGTTTAGGGTTTGATTTAGGGTTAGGGTTAGGGTTAGGGTTAGTGTTAGGGTTTGGGTTAGGGTTAGGGTTAGGACTAGGGTTAGTGTTAGGGTTAGAGTAGGGTTAGCATTAGGGTTAGGATTATGGTTAGGGTTAGGGTTTGGGTTAGGGTTAGGGTTAGGGTTAGGGTTAGGGTTAGGGTTAGGGTTTGGGTTAGGGTTAGTGTTAGGGTTAGTGTTTGGGTTAGGTTTAGGGTTGGAGTTAGGATTAGGGTTAGGGTTTGTGTTAAAATTTGGGTTTGGGTTTGTGTTACGGTTAGGGTTAGGGTTAGGGTTAGGGTTAGGGTGAGGGTTAGGTTTAGAATTAGGGTTAGGGTTAGGGTTAGGGTAAGGATGAGGGTTAAGGTTAGGGTTAGGATTACGGTTATTATTTGGGTTATGGTTTGGGTTAGTGTTAGGGTTAGGGTTTGGGTTAGTGTTAGAGTGAGGGTTTGAGTTAGGGTTAGGTTTAGGGTTAGGTTAGGGTTAGGGTTAGGGTTAGGGTTAGGGTTAGGGTTAGAGTTAGGGTTAGGGTGAGGTGTTGGATTAGGGTTATGGTTATGGTTAGGGTTAGGATTAGGGTTAGTGTTAGGGTTCCGATTAGATTATGTTTAGAGTTTGGGTTTGGGTAAGAGTTAAGGTTAGGTTTAGGGTTAGGATTAGGGTTAGGGTTTGAGTTTGAATTAGGTTTAGGGTTAGCATTAGGGTTAGGGTTAGGTTTAGGATAAGTATTTCAGTTAGGGTTAGGGTTAGGGTTAGGGTTTGGGTTCGGGTTAGGGTTAGGGTTAGGGTTAGGGTTTGATTTAGGGTTAGGGTTAGGCTTAGGGTTAGTGTAAGGGTTTGGTTTAGGGTTAGGGTTAGGACTAGGGTTAGTGTTAGCGTTAGGTTTAGGGTTAGCATTAGGGTTAGGATTAGGGTTTGGGTTAGGGTTAGGGTTAGGGTTAGGGTTTAGGTTAGGGTTAGAGTTAGGGTTAGGATTAGGGTTTGAGTTTCTGTTAAGATTAGGGTTTGGGTTTGCGTTAGGGTTAGGGTTAGGGTTAGGGTTTGGGTTAGGGTTAGGGTTAGAATTAGGGTTAGGGTTAGGGTTAGGGTTAGGGTTAGGGTTAGGATAAGGATGAGGGTTAGTGTTAGGCTTAGGATTAGGGTTATTATTTGGGTTTTGGTTTGGGTTAGGGTTAGGGTTACGGTTTGGGTTAGTGTTAGATTGAGGGTTTGAGTTAGGGTTAGGTTTAGGGTTAGGTAAGGGTTTGGGTTAGAGTTAGGCTTAGGGTTAGGGTTTGGGTTAGGGTTAGGGTTATGACTAGGGTTAGGGTTAGGTTTAGGGTAAGCATTAGTTTTAGGTTAATGTTAGGGTTAGGGTTTGGGTTTGGGTTAGGGTTAGGTTTAGGGTTAGGGTTAGGTTTTGGGTTAGGGTTAGGGTTAGGGTTAACGTTTGAGTTAGGGTTACGGTTAGGGTTAGGATTAGGGTTAGGGTTTGTGTTAAGATTAGGGTTTGGTTTAGGGTTAGGGTTAGGGTTTGGGTTAAAGTTACGTTTAGGATTAGGTTTTGTTTTAGGGTTAGGGTTAGGGTTAGGATTAGGTTTAGGGTTTAGGTTTTCGGTTAGGTTTAGTGTTAGGGTTACGGTTAGGATTAGGGTTTGGGTTAGGGTTTAGGTTTGGTTAGGTTTAGGGTTAGGAGTAGGGTTATGGTTAGGTTTAGCTTTACGGTTAGGGTTAGGGTTATGGTTAGGGTTAGCGTTAGGTTTAGGGTTAGGGTTAGGGTTCCGATTAGAGTTAGGTTTAGAGTTTGGGTTTGGGTAAGGGTTAATGTTAGGGTTAGGGTTAGGGTTAGGGTTAGGACTAGGATTAGGGTTAGGGTTAGGGTTAGGATTAGGATTACGGTTTGGGTTTAGGTTTGGGTTATGGTTAGGGTAAGTGTTAGGGTTACAGTTTAGGGTTAGGGTTAGGGTTAGGGTTAGGGTTTCGGTTTGGGTTATGTTTTGGGCTAGATTTAGGGTTAGGCTTAGGGTTTGCGTTCGGATTAGGATTAGGGTTAGGGTTTGAGTTTGAATTAGGTTTATGGTTAGCATTAAGGTTAGGGTTAGGTTTAGGATTAGTGTTTCAGTTAGGGTTAGGGTTAGGGTTAAGGTTAGGGTTAGGGTTAGGTTTAGGGTTTGATTTAGGGTTAGGGTTAGGGTTAGGGTAAGTGGTAGGGTTTGGGTTAGGGTTAGGGTTAGGACTAGGGTTAGTGTTAGGGTTAGGTTTAGGGTTAGCATTAGGGTTACGATTAGGGTTAGGGTTAGGATTTGGGTTAGGGTTAGGGTTAGGGTTAGGGTTAGGGTTAGGGTTTGGGTTAGGGTTACTGTTAGGGTTAGGGTTAGGGTTAGGTTTAGGGTTAGGACGAGGGTTAGTGTTACGGTTAGCTTTAGGGTTAGCATTAGGGTTAGGATTAGGGTTAGGGTTAGGGTTAGGATTAGGGTTTGGGTTAGGATTAGGGTTAGGGATAGG
>JAJHUQ010000034.1:4960000-4972500 GCA_035773235.1 Eospalax fontanierii
AGGGTTAGGGTTAGGTTTAGGATAAGTATTTCAGTTAGGGTTAGGGTTAGGGTTAGGGTTTGGGTTCGGGTTAGGGTTAGGGTTAGGGTTAGGGTTTGATTTAGGGTTAGGGTTAGGCTTAGGGTTAGTGTAAGGGTTTGGTTTAGGGTTAGGGTTAGGACTAGGGTTAGTGTTAGCGTTAGGTTTAGGGTTAGCATTAGGGTTAGGATTAGGGTTTGGGTTAGGGTTAGGGTTAGGGTTAGGGTTTAGGTTAGGGTTAGAGTTAGGGTTAGGATTAGGGTTTGAGTTTCTGTTAAGATTAGGGTTTGGGTTTGCGTTAGGGTTAGGGTTAGGGTTAGGGTTTGGGTTAGGGTTAGGGTTAGAATTAGGGTTAGGGTTAGGGTTAGGGTTAGGGTTAGGGTTAGGATAAGGATGAGGGTTAGTGTTAGGCTTAGGATTAGGGTTATTATTTGGGTTTTGGTTTGGGTTAGGGTTAGGGTTACGGTTTGGGTTAGTGTTAGATTGAGGGTTTGAGTTAGGGTTAGGTTTAGGGTTAGGTAAGGGTTTGGGTTAGAGTTAGGCTTAGGGTTAGGGTTTGGGTTAGGGTTAGGGTTATGACTAGGGTTAGGGTTAGGTTTAGGGTAAGCATTAGTTTTAGGTTAATGTTAGGGTTAGGGTTTGGGTTTGGGTTAGGGTTAGGTTTAGGGTTAGGGTTAGGTTTTGGGTTAGGGTTAGGGTTAGGGTTAACGTTTGAGTTAGGGTTACGGTTAGGGTTAGGATTAGGGTTAGGGTTTGTGTTAAGATTAGGGTTTGGTTTAGGGTTAGGGTTAGGGTTTGGGTTAAAGTTACGTTTAGGATTAGGTTTTGTTTTAGGGTTAGGGTTAGGGTTAGGATTAGGTTTAGGGTTTAGGTTTTCGGTTAGGTTTAGTGTTAGGGTTACGGTTAGGATTAGGGTTTGGGTTAGGGTTTAGGTTTGGTTAGGTTTAGGGTTAAGGTTAGGGTTATGGTTAGGTTTAGCTTTACGGTTAGGGTTAGGGTTATGGTTAGGGTTAGCGTTAGGTTTAGGGTTAGGGTTAGGGTTCCGATTAGAGTTAGGTTTAGAGTTTGGGTTTGGGTAAGGGTTAAGGTTAGGGTTAGGGTTAGGGTTAGGGTTAGGACTAGGATTAGGGTTAGGGTTAGGGTTAGGATTAGGATTACGGTTTGGGTTTAGGTTTGGGTTATGGTTAGGGTAAGTGTTAGGGTTACAGTTTAGGGTTAGGGTTAGGGTTAGGGTTAGGGTTTCGGTTTGGGTTATGTTTTGGGCTAGATTTAGGGTTAGGCTTAGGGTTTGCGTTCGGATTAGGATTAGGGTTAGGGTTTGAGTTTGAATTAGGTTTATGGTTAGCATTAAGGTTAGGGTTAGGTTTAGGATTAGTGTTTCAGTTAGGGTTAGGGTTAGGGTTAAGGTTAGGGTTAGGGTTAGGTTTAGGGTTTGATTTAGGGTTAGGGTTAGGGTTAGGGTAAGTGGTAGGGTTTGGGTTAGGGTTAGGGTTAGGACTAGGGTTAGTGTTAGGGTTAGGTTTAGGGTTAGCATTAGGGTTACGATTAGGGTTAGGGTTAGGATTTGGGTTAGGGTTAGGGTTAGGGTTAGGGTTAGGGTTAGGGTTTGGGTTAGGGTTACTGTTAGGGTTAGGGTTAGGGTTAGGTTTAGGGTTAGGACGAGGGTTAGTGTTACGGTTAGCTTTAGGGTTAGCATTAGGGTTAGGATTAGGGTTAGGGTTAGGGTTAGGATTAGGGTTTGGGTTAGGATTAGGGTTAGGGATAGGGTTTGGGTTAGGGTTAGGGTTAGGGTTAGGGTTAGGGTTAGGGTTAGGGTTAGAATTAGGGTTAGGTTTAGGGTTAGGGTTAGGGTTAGGATAAGGATGAGGGTTAGTGTTAGGGTTAGGATTAGGGTTATTATTTGGGTTATGGTTTGGGTTAGGGTTAGGGTTACGGTTTGGGTTAGTGTTAGAGTGAGGTTTTGAGTTAGGGTTAGGTTGAGGTTTAGGTTAGGGTTTCAGTTAGAGTTAGGGTTAGGGTTAGGGTTTGGGTTTGGTTGAGTTTTAGGTTTAGGTTAGGGTTTTGGTTAGAGTTAGGGTTAGGGTGAGGTGTTGGATTAGGGTTATGGTTAGGGTTAGGGTTAGGATTAGGGTTAGGGTTATGGTTCCGATTAGAGTTAGGTTTAGAATTTGGATTTGGGTAAGGGTTAAGGTTAGGGTTAGGGTTACGGTTAGGGTTAGGGATAGGACTAGGATTGGGGTTAGGTTTAGGGTTAGGATTAGGGTTAGGGCTTGTGTTTAGGTTTGGGTTATGGTTAGGGTACGTGTTAGGTTTAGGCTTTAGGGTTAAGTTTAAGTTTAGGGTTAGGGTTAGGGTTAGGGTTAAGGTTAGGGTTAGGGTTTCGGTTTGGGTTATATCTTGGGTTAGGTTTAGGGTTAGGGTTATGGTTTGGGTTCGGGTTAGGATTAGGTTTAGGGTTTGAGTTTGAATTAGGTTTAGGGTTAGCATTAGGGTTAGGGTTAGGTTTAGGATAAGTATTTCAGTTAGGGTTAGGGTTAGGCTTAGGGTTAGGATGAGGGTTAGGGTTAGGGTTAGGGTTAGGGTTAGGTTTAGGGTTTGATTTAGGGTTAGGGTTAGGGTTAGGGTTAGTGTTAGGGTTTGGGTTAGGTTTAGGGTTACGACTAGGGTTAGGGTTAGGTTTAGGGTTAGCATTAGTTTTAGGATTAGGGTTAGGGTTAGGGTTTGGGTTTCAGTTAGGGTTAGGGTTAGGGTTTGGGTTAGGGTTAGGGTTAGGTTTAACGTTTGAGTTAGGGTTACGGTTAGGGTTAGGATTAGGGTTTGGGTTTGTGTTAAGATTAGGGTTTGGTTTAGGGTTAGGGTTAGGGTTTGGGTTAAAGTTACGTTTAGGGTTAGTTTTGTTTTACGGTTAGGGTTAGGGTTAGGGTTAGGTTTAGGGTTTAGGTTTTCGGTTAGGTTTAGTGTTAGGATTAGGGTTAGGATTAGGGTTTGGGTTAGGGTTTAGGTTTGGTTAGGTTTAGGGTTAGGGTTAGGTTTATGGTTAGGTTTAGCTTTACGGTTAGGGTTAGGGTTATGTTTAGGGTTAGCGTTAGGGTTAGGGTTAGGGTTAGGGTTAGGATTTGGGTTCGGGTTAGGTTTAGGATTAGGTTTAGGGTTTGATTTAGGGTTAGGTTTAGGGTTAGGGTTAGTGTTAGGGTTTGAGTTAGGGTTAGGGTAAGGCTTAGGGTTTGGGGTAGAGTTAGGGTGAGGATTATCATTTGAGTTATGGTTACGGTTAGGGTTAGGATTAGGGTTAGGGTTTGTGTTAAGATTAGGGTTTGGTTTAGGGTAAGGGTTAGGGTTAGGGTTAGGGTTAGGATTAGGGTTAGGGTTTGTGTTTAGGCTTGGGTAATGGTTAGGGTATGTGTTAGGGTTAGGGTTTAGGGTTAGGTTTAGGGTTAGGGTTAGGGTTTCGGTTTGGGTTATATTTTGCGTTAGGTTTAGGGTTACGTTTAGGGTTTGGGTTCGGGTTAGGATTAGGGTTAGGGTTTGAGTTTGAATTAGGTTTAGGGTTAGCATTAGGGTTAGGGTTAGGTTTAGGATTAGTGTTTCAGTTAGGGTTAGGGTTATGTTAAGGTTAGGGTTAGGGTTAGGTTTAGGGTTTGATTTAGGGTTAGGGTTAGGGTTAGGGTTAGTGTTAGGTTTTGGTTTAGGGTTAGGGTTAGGACTAGGGTTAGTGTTAGGGTTAGGTTTAGGGTTAGCATTAGGGTTAGATTTAGGTTTAGGGTTAGGGTTTGGTTTAGGGTTAGGGTTAGGGTTAGGGTTAGGGTTAGGGTTTGGGTTTGGGTTAGGGTTAGGTTTAGGGTTAGGGTTAGAGTTAGGGTTTGGGTTAGGTTTAGGGTTGGAGTTAGGATTAGGATTATGGTTTGTGTTAAAATTAGGGTTTGGATTTGTGTTAGGGTTAGGGTTAGTGATAGGGTTAGGGTTAGGGTTAGGTTTAGAATTAGGGTTAGGGTTAGGGTTAGGATAAGGATGAGGGTTAAGGTTAGGGTTAGGATTAGGGTTATTATTTGGGTTATGGTTTGGGTTAGTGTTAGGGTTAGGGTTTGGGTTAGTGTTAGAGTTAGGTTTTGAGTTAGGGTTAGGTTTAAGGTTAGGTTAGGATTTGGGTTAGAGTAAGGGTTAGGGTTACGGTTTGGGTTTGTTTTAGAGTTAGGGTTAGGTTAGGCTTTGAGTTAGAGTTAGGGTTAGGGTGAGGTGTTGGATTAGGGTTATGGTTAGGGTTAGGGTTAGGATTAGGGTTATGGTTAGGGTTCCGATTAGAGTTATGTTTAGAGTTTGGGTTTGGGTAAGGGTTAAGGTTAGGTTTAGGGTTAGGATTAGGGTTAGGGTTTGAGTTTGAATTAGGTTTAGGGTTAGCATTAGGGTTAGGGTTATGTTTAGGATAAGTATTTCAGTTAGGGTTAGGGTTAGGGTTAGGGTTTGGGTTCGGGTTAGGGTTAGGGTTAGGGTTAGGGTTTGATTTAGGGATAGGGTTAGGCTTAGGGTTAGTGTAAGGGTTTGGGTTAGAGTTAGGGTTAGGACTAGGGTTAGGGTTAGGGTTAGGTTTGGGGGTAGGATTGGGGTGAGGATGAGGGTTAGGGTTAGGGTTTGGGTTAGGGTTAGGGTTAGGGTTAGGGTTTGGGTTAGGGTTAGGGTTAGAATTAGGGTTAGGGTTAGGGTTACGGTTAGGGTTAGGTTTAGGATAAGGATGAGGGTTAGTGTTAGGGTTAGGATTAGGGTTATTATTTGGGTTATGGTTTGTGTTAGGGTTAGGGTTACGGTTTGGGTTAGTGTTAGAGTGAGGGTTTGAGTCTGGATTAGGATTAGGGTTAGGGTAGGGTTTGGGTTAGAGTTAGGGTTAGGTTTAGGGTTTGGGTTTGGTTTAGAGTTAGGTTTAGGTTAGGGTTTGGGTTAGAGTTAGGGTTAGGGTGAAGTGTTGGATTAGGGTTATGGTTAGGATTAGGGTTAGAATTAGGGTTAGTGTTAGGGTTTCGATTAGAGTTAGGTTTAGAGTTTGGGTTTGGGTAAGGGTTAAGGTTAGGGTTAGGGGTACGGTTAGGGTTAGGGTTAGGTTTAGGACTAGGATTAGGGTTAGGGTTAGGGTTAGGATTAGGGTTAGGGTTTGGGTTTAGGTTTGGGTTATGGTTAGGGTAAGTGTTAGGGTTAGGGTTTAGGGTTAGGTTTAGGGTTAGGGTTAGGGTTTCGGTTTGGGTTATATTTTGGTTTAGGTTTAGGGTTAGGGTTAGGGTTTGGGTTCGGGTTAGGATTAGGGTTAGGGTTTGAGTTTGAATTAGGTTTAGTTTTAGCATTAGGGTTAGGGTTAGGTTAAGGTTAGGGTTAGGGTTAGGTTTAGGGTTTGATTTAGGGTTAGGGTTAGGGTTAGGGTTAGTGTTAGGGTTTGGGTTAGGGTTAGGGTTAGGACTAGGGTTAGTGTTAGGGTTAGAGTAGGGTTAGCATTAGGGTTAGGATTATGGTTAGGGTTAGGGTTTGGGTTAGGGTTAGGGTTAGGGTTAGGGTTAGGGTTAGGGTTAGGGTTTGGGTTAGGGTTAGTGTTAGGGTTAGTGTTTGGGTTAGGTTTAGGGTTGGAGTTAGGATTATGGTTAGGGTTTGTGTTAAAATTTGGGTTTGGGTTTGTGTTAGGGTTAGGGTTAGGGTTAGGGTTAGGGTTAGGGTGAGGGTTAGGTATAGAATTAGGGTTAGGGTTAGGGTTAGGGTAAGGATGAGGGTTAAGGTTAGGGTTAGGATTAGGGTTATTATTTGGGTTATGGTTTGGGTTAGTGTTAGGGTTAGGGTTTGGGTTAGTGTTAGAGTGAGGGTTTGAGTTAGGGTTAGGTTTAGGGTTAGGTTAGGGTTAGGGTTAGGGTTAGGGTTAGGGTTAGAGTTAGGGTTAGGGTGAGGTGTTGGATTAGGGTTATGGTTATGGTTAGGGTTAGGATTAGGGTTAGTGTTAGGGTTCCGATTAGATTATGTTTAGAGTTTGGGTTTGGGTAAGAGTTAAGGTTAGGTTTAGGGTTAGGATTAGGGTTAGGGTTTGAGTTTGAATTAGGTTTAGGGTTAGCATTAGGGTTAGGGTTAGGTTTAGGATAAGTATTTCAGTTAGGGTTAGGGTTAGGGTTAGGGTTTGGGTTCGGGTTAGGGTTAGGGTTAGGGTTAGGGTTTGATTTAGGGTTAGGGTTAGGCTTAGGGTTAGTGTAAGGGTTTGGTTTAGGGTTAGGGTTAGGACTAGGGTTAGTGTTAGCGTTAGGTTTAGGGTTAGCATTAGGGTTAGGATTAGGGTTTGGGTTAGGGTTAGGGTTAGGGTTAGGGTTTAGGTTAGGGTTAGGGTTAGGGTTAGGATTAGGGTTTGAGTTTCTGTTAAGATTAGGGTTTGTGTTTGCGTTAGGGTTAGGGTTAGGGTTAGGGTTTGGGTTAGGGTTAGGGTTAGAATTAGGGTTAGGGTTAGGGTTAGGGTTAGGGTTAGGGTTAGGATAAGGATGAGGGTTAGTGTTAGGCTTAGGATTAGGGTTATTATTTGGGTTTTGGTTTGGGTTAGGGTTAGGGTTACGGTTTGGTTTAGTGTTAGAGTGAGGGTTTGAGTTAGGGTTAGGTTTAGGGTTAGGTAAGGGTTTGGGTTAGAGTTAGGCTTAGGGTTAGGGTTTGGGTTAGGGTTAGGGTTATGACTAGGGTTAGGGTTAGGTTTAGGGTAAGCATTAGTTTTAGGTTAATGTTAGGGTTAGGGTTTGGGTTTGGGTTAGGGTTAGGTTTAGGGTTAGGGTTAGGTTTTGGGTTAGGGTTAGGGTTACGGTTAACGTTTGAGTTAGGGTTACGGTTAGGGTTAGGATTAGGGTTAGGGTTTGTGTTAAGATTAGGGTTTTTTTTAGGGTTAGGGTTAGGGTTTGGGTTAAAGTTACGTTTAGGATTAGGTTTTGTTTTAGGGTTAGGGTTAGGGTTAGGATTAGGTTTAGGGTTTAGGTTTTCGGTTAGGTTTAGTGTTAGGGTTACGGTTAGGATTAGGGTTTGGGTTAGGGTTTAGGTTTGGTTAGGTTTAGGGTTAGGGTTAGGGTTAGGGTTAGGTTTAGCTTTACGGTTAGGGTTAGGGTTATGGTTAGGGTTAGCGTTAGGTTTAGGGTTAGGGTTAGGGTTCCGATTAGAGTAGGTTTAGAGTTTGGGTTTGGGTAAGGGTTAAGGTTAGGGTTAGGGGTAGGGTTAGGGTTAGGACTAGGATTAGGGTTAGGGTTAGGGTTAGGATTAGGATTAGGGTTTGGGTTTAGGTTTGGGTTATGGTTAGGGTAAGTGTTAGGGTTCCAGTTTAGGGTTAGGGTTAGGGTTAGGGTTAGGGTTTCGGTTTGGGTTATGTTTTGGTCTAGATTTAGGGTTAGGCTTAGGGTTTGCGTTCGGATTAGGATTAGGGTTAGGGTTTGAGTTTGAATTAGGTTTATGGTTAGCATTAAGGTTAGGGTTAGGTTTAGGATTAGTGTTTCAGTTAGGGTTAGGGTTAGGGTTAAGGTTAGGGTTAGGGTTAGGTATAGGGTATGATATAGGGATAGGGTAAGGGTTAGGGTAAGTGTTAGGGTTTGGGTAAGGGTAAGGGTAAGGACTAGGGTTAGTGTTAGGGTTAGGTTTAGGGTTAGCATTAGGGTTACGATTAGGGTTAGGGTTAGGATTTGGGTTTGGGTTAGGGTTAGGGTTAGGGTTAGGGTTAGGGTTTGGGTTAGGGTTACTGTTAGGGTTAGGGTTAGGGTTAGGTTTAGGGTTAGGACGAGGGTTAGTGTTACGGTTAGGTTTAGGGTTAGCATTAGGGTTAGGATTAGGGTTAGGGTTAGGGTTAGGATTAGGGTTTGGGTTAGGATTAGGGTTAGGGTTAGGGTTTGGGTTAGGGTTAGGGTTAGGGTAAGGATTAGGGTTAGGGTTTGTGTTAAGATTAGGGTTTTGGTTTGGGTTAGGGTTAGGGTTAGGGTTAGGGTTAGGGTTAGGGTTAGGGTTCGGGTTAGGGTTAGAATTATGGTTAGGGTTAAGGTTAGGTTTAGGGTTAGGCTTAGGGTTAGGGTTATTATTTGGGTTATGGTTTGTGTTAGGATTAGGGTTAGGGTTTGGGTTAGTGTTAGAGTTAGGGTTTCAATTAGTGATAGGTTTAGGGTTAGGTTAGGGTTTGGGTTAGAGTTAGGGTTAGGGTTAGGGTTTGGGTTTGGTTTAGAGTTAGGTTTAGGTTAGGGTTTAGGTTAGAGATAGGGTTAGCGTGAGGTGTTGGATTAGTGTTATGGTTAAGGTTAGGTTTAGGATTAGGGTTAGGATTAGGGTTCCGATTAGAGTTTGGTTTAGAGTTTGGGTTTGGGTAAGGGTTAAGGTTAGGGTTAGGGTTAGGGTTAGGGTTAGGGTTAGGGTTAGGATTTGGGTTCGGGTTAGGTTTAGGATTAGGTTTAGGGTTTGATTTAGGGTTAGGTTTAGGGTTAGGGTTAGTGTTAGGGTTTGGGTTAGGGTTAGGGTAAGGGTTAGGGTTTGGGTTAGAGTTAGGGTTAGGATTAACGTTTGAGTTAGGGTTACGGTTAGGGTTAGGATTAGGGTTAGGGTTTGTGTTAAGATTAGGGTTTGGTTTAGGGTTAGGGTTAGGGTTAGGGTTAGGGTTAGGATTAGGGTTAGGGTTTGTGTTTAGGTTTGGGTTATGGTTAGGGTATGTGTTAGGGTTAGGGTTTAGGGTTAGGTTTAGGGTTAGGGTTAGGGTTTCGGTTTGGGTTATATTTTGCGTTAGGTTTAGGGTTAGGTTTAGGGTTTGGGTTCGGGTTAGGATTAGGGTTAGGGTTTGAGTTTGAATTAGGTTTAGGGTTAGCATTAGGGTTAGGGTTAGGTTTAGGATTAGTGTTCCAGTTAGGGTTAGGTTTATGTTAAGGTTAGGGTTAGGGTTAGGTTTAGGGTTTGATTTAGGGTTAGGGTTAGGGTTAGGGTTAGTGTTAGGTTTTGGTTTAGGGTTAGGGTTAGGACTAGGGTTAGTGTCAGGGTTAGGTTTAGGGTTAGCATTAGGGTTAGATTTAGGTTTAGGGTTAGGGTTTGGTTTAGGGTTAGGGTTAGGGTTAGGGTTAGGGTTAGGGTTTGGGTTTGGGTTAGGGTTAGGTTTAGGGTTAGGGTTAGAGTTAGGGTTTGGGTTAGGTTTATGGTTGGAGTTAGGATTAGGATTATGGTTTGTGTTAAAATTAGGGTTTGGATTTGTGTTAGGATTAGGGTTAGTGATAGGGTTAGGGTTAGGGTTAGGTTTAGAATTAGGGTTAGGGTTAGGATTAGGATAAGGATGAGGGTTAAGGTTAGGGTTAGGATTAGGGTTATTATTTGGGTTATGGTTTGGGTTAGTGTTAGGGTTAGGGTTTGGGTTAGTGTTAGAGTTAGGTTTTGAGTTAGGGTTAGGTTTAAGGTTAGGTTAGGATTTGGGTTAGAGTAAGGGTTAGGGTTACGGTTTGGGTTTGTTTTAGAGTTAGGGTTAGGTTAGGATTTGAGTTAGAGTTAGGGTTAGGGTGAGGTGTTGGATTAGGGTTATGGTTAGGGTTAGGGTTAGGATTAGGGTTAGGGTTAGGGTTCCGATTAGAGTTATGTTTAGAGTTTGGGTTTGGGTAAGGGTTAAGGTTAGGTTTAGGGTTAGGATTAGGGTTAGGGTTTGAGTTTGAATTAGGTTTAGGGTTAGCATTAGGGTTAGGGTTAGGTTTAGGATAAGTATTTCAGTTAGGGTTAGGGTTAGGGTTAGGGTTTGGGTTCGGGTTAGGGTTAGGGTTAGGGTTTGATTTAGGGTTAGGGTTAGGCTTAGGGTTAGTGTAAGGGTTTGGGTTAGAGTTAGGGTTAGGACTAGGGTTAGTGTTAGGGTTAGGTTTAGGGTTAGGATTAGGGTGAGGATGAGGGTTAGGGTTAGGGTTTGGGTTAGGGTTAGGGTTAGGGTTAGGGTTTGGGTTAGGGTTAGGGTTAGAATTAGGGTTAGGGTTAGGGTTACGGTTAGGGTTAGGGATAGGATAAGGATGAGGGTTAGTGTTAGGGTTAGGATTAGGGTTATTATTTGGGTTATGGTTTGTGTTAGGGTTAGGGTTACGGTTTGGGTTAGTGTTAGAGTGAGGGTTTGAGTTAGGATTAGGATTAGGGTTAGGTTAGGGTTTGGGTTAGAGTTAGGGTTAGGTTTAGGGTTTGGGTTTGGTTTAGAGTTAGGTTTAGGTTAGGGTTTGGGTTAGAGTTAGGGTTAGGGTGAAGTGTTGGGTTAGGGTTATGGTTAGGATTAGGGTTAGAATTAGGGTTAGTGTTAGGGTTTCGATTAGAGTTAGGTTTAGAGTTTGGGTTTGGGTAAGGGTTAAGGTTAGGGTTAGGGGTACGGTTAGGGTTAGGGTTAGGTTTAGGACTAGGATTAGGGTTAGGGTTAGGGTTAGGATTAGGGTTAGGGTTTGGGTTTAGGTTTGGGTTATGGTGAGGGTAAGTGTTAGGGTTAGGGTTTAGGGTTAGGTTTAGGGTTAGGGTTAGGGTTTCGGTTTGGGTTATATTTGGTTTAGGTTTAGGGTTAGGGTTAGGGTTTGGGTTCGGGTTAGGATTAGGGTTAGGGTTTGAGTTTGAATTAGGTTTAGTTTTAGCATTAGGGTTAGGGTTAGGTTAAGGTTAGGGTTAGGGTTAGGTTTAGGGTTTGATTTAGGGTTAGGGTTAGGGTTAGGGTTAGTGTTAGGGTTTGGGTTAGGTTTAGGGTTACGACTAGGGTTAGGGTTAGGTTTAGGGTTAGCATTAGTTTTAGGATTAGGGTTAGGGTTAGGGTTTGGGTTTCGGTTAGGGTTAGGGTTAGGGTTAGGGTTTGGGTTAGGGTTAGGGTTAGGTTTAACGTTTGAGTTAGGGTTACGGTTAGGGTTAGGATTAGGGTTAGGGTTTGTGTTAAGATTAGGGTTTGGTATAGGGTTAGGGTTAGGGTTTGGGTTAAAGTTACGTTTAGGGTTAGTTTTGTTTTAGGGTTATGGTTAGGGTTAGGGTTAGGGTTAGGGTTTAGTTTTTCGATTAGGTTTAGTGTTAGGATTAGGGTTAGGATTAGGGTTTGGGTTAGGGTTTAGGTTTGGTTAGGTT
Organism: Eospalax fontanierii; assembly: GCA_035773235.1. NCBI lineage: Eukaryota > Metazoa > Chordata > Mammalia > Rodentia > Spalacidae > Eospalax > Eospalax fontanierii. The sequence goes on from JAJHUQ010000034.1 coordinate 4,971,080, forward strand.
TAGGGTTAGGTTTAGGTTTATGGTTAGGTTTAGCTTTACGGTTAGGGTTAGGGTTATGTTTAGGGTTAGCGTTAGGTTTAGAGTTAGGGTTAGGGTTCCGATTAGAGTTAGGTTTAGAGTTATGGGTTTGGGTAAGGGTTAAGGTTAGGGTTAGGATTAGGGTTAGGGTTAGGGTTAGGACTAGGATTAGGGTTAGGGTTAGGGTTAGGATAAGGATGAGGGTTAGTGTTAGGGTTAGGATTAGGGTTATTATTTGGGTTATGGTTTGGGTTAGGGTTAGGGTTACTTTTGGGTTAGTGTTAGAGTGAGGGTTTGAGTTAGGGTTAGGGTTAGGGTTAGGGTTAGGGTTAGGGTTTCGGTTTGGGTTAGGATTAGGGTTAGCCTTTGAGTTTGAATTAGGTTTAGGGTTAGCATTAGGGTTAGGGTTAGGTTTAGGATTAGTGTTTCATTTAGGGTTAGGGTTAGGGTTAAATTTAGGGTTAGGGTTAGGGTTAGGACTAGGATTAGGTTTAGGGTTAGTGTTAGGTTTAGGGTTAGGGTTTGGGTTAGGGTTAGGGTTAGGGTTTGGGTTAGGGTTAGGGTTAGGGTTAGGATTAGGGTTAGGGTTTGTGTTAAGATTAGGGTTTGGGTTTGGGTTAGGGTTAGGGTTAGGGTTAGGGTTAGGGTTAGGGTTAGGGTTAGGGTTAGAATTAGGGTTAGGGTTAGGGTTAGGTTTAGGGTTAGAATAAGGATGAGGGTTAGTGTTAGGGTTAGGATTAGGGTTATTATTTGGGTTATGGTTTGGGTTAGGGTTAGGGTTACGGTTTGGGTTAGTGTTAGAGTGAGGTTTTGAGTTAGGGTTAGGTTGAGGGTTAGGTTAGGGTTTCGGTTAGAGTTAGGGTTAGGGTTAGGGTTTGGGTTTGGTTGAGAGTTAGGTTTAGGTTAGGGTTTTGGTTAGAGTTAGGGTTAGGGTGAGGTGTTGGATTAGGGTTATGGTTAGGGTTAGGGTTAGGATTAGGGTTAGGGTTATGGTTCTGATTAGAGTTAGGTTTAGAATTTGGGTTTGGGTAAGGGTTACGGTTAGGGTTAGGGTTACGGTTAGGGTTAGGGATAGGACTAGGATTGGGGTTAGGTTTAGGGTTAGGATTAGGTTTAGGGTTTGTGTTTAGGTTTGGGTTATGGTTAGGGTACGTGTTAGGTTTAGGCTTTAGGGTTAAGTTTAAGTTTAGGGTTAGGGTTAGGGTTAGGGTTTCGGTTTGGGTTATATTTTGGGTTAGGTTTAGGGTTAGGGTTATGGTTTGGGTTCGGGTTAGGATTAGGTTTAGGGTTTGAGTTTGAATTAGGTTTAGGGTTAGCATTAGGGTTAGGGTTAGGTTTAGGATAAGTTTTTCAGTTAGGGTTAGGGTTAGGGTTAGGGTTTGATTTAGGGTTAGGGTAGGCTT
>JAJHUQ010000034.1:4982500-4987500 GCA_035773235.1 Eospalax fontanierii
GGTTAGGGTTAGGGTTAGGTTTAGAATTAGGGTTAGGGTTAGGGTTAGGGTTAGGATAAGGATGAGGGTTAAGGTTAGGGTTAGGATTAGGGTTATTATTTGGGTTATGGTTTGGGTTAGTGTTAGGGTTAGGGTTTGGGTTAGTGTTAGAGTTAGGTTTTGAGTTAGGGTTAGGTTTAAGGTTAGGTTAGGATTTGGGTTAGAGTAAGGGTTAGGGTTACGGTTTGGGTTTGTTTTAGAGTTAGGGTTAGGTTAGGCTTTGAGTTAGAGTTAGGGTTAGGGTGAGGTGTTGGATTAGGGTTATGGTTAGGGTTAGGGTTAGGATTAGGGTTAGGGTTAGGGTTCCGATTAGAGTTATGTTTAGAGTTTGGGTTTGGGTAAGGGTTAAGGTTAGGTTTAGGGTTAGGATTAGGGTTAGGGTTTGAGTTTGAATTAGGTTTAGGGTTAGCATTAGGGTTAGGGTTAGGTTTAGGATAAGTATTTCAGTTAGGGTTAGGGTTAGGGTTAGGGTTTGGGTTCGGGGTAGGGTAAGGGTTAGGGATAGGGTTTGATTTAGGGTAAGGGATAGGCTTAGGGTTAGTGTAAGGGTTTGGGATAGAGTTAGGGTAAGGACTAGGGTTAGTGTTAGGGTTAGGTTTAGGGTTAGGATTAGGGTGAGGATGAGGGTTAGGGTTAGGGTTTGGGTTAGGGTTAGGGTTAGGGTTAGGGTTTGGGTTAGGGTTAGGGTTAGAATTAGGGTTAGGGTTAGGGTTACGGTTAGGGTTAGGGTTAGGATAAGGATGAGGGTTAGTGTTAGGGTTAGGATTAGGGTTATTATTTGGGTTATGGTTTGTGTTAGGGTTAGGGTTACGGTTTGGGTTAGTGTTAGAGTGAGGGTTTGAGTTAGGATTAGGATTAGGGTTAGGTTAGGGTTTGGGTTAGAGTTAGGGTTAGGTTTAGGGTTTGGGTTTGGTTTAGAGTTAGGTTTAGGTTAGGGTTTGGGTTAGAGTTAGGGTTAGAGTGAAGTGTTGGATTAGGGTTATGGTTAGGATTAGGGTTAGAATTAGGGTTAGTGTTAGGGTTTCGATTTGAGTTAGGTTTAGAGTTTGGGTTTGGGTAAGGGTTAAGGTTAGGGTTAGGGGTACGGTTAGGGTTAGGGTTAGGTTTAGGACTAGGATTAGGGTTAGGGTTAGGGTTAGGATTAGGGTTAGGGTTTTGGTTTAGGTTTGGGTTATGGTTAGGGTAAGTGTTAGGGTTAGGGTTTAGGGTTAGGTTTAGGGTTAGGGTTAGGGTTTCGGTTTGGGTTATATTTTGGTTTAGGTTTAGGGTTAGGGTTAGGGTTTGGGTTCGGGTTAGGATTAGGGTTAGGGTTTGAGTTTGAATTAGGTTTAGTTTTAGCATTAGGGTTAGGGTTAGGTTAAGGTTAGGGTTAGGGTTAGGTTTAGGGTTTGATTTAGGGTTAGGGTTAGGGTTAGGGTTAGTGTTAGGGTTTGGGTTAGGTTTAGGGTTACGACTAGGGTTAGGGTTAGGTTTAGGGTTAGCATTAGTTTTAGGATTAGGGTTAGAGTTAGGGTTTGGGTTTCGGTTAGGGTTAGGGTTAGGGTTAGGGTTTGGGTTAGGGTTAGGGTTAGGTTTAACGTTTGAGTTAGGGTTACGGTTAGGGTTAGGATTAGGGTTAGGGTTTGTGTTAAGATTAGGGTTTGGTTTAGGGTTAGGGTTAGGGTTTGGATTAAAGTTACGTTTAGGGTTAGTTTTGTTTTAGGGTTAGGGTTAGGGTTAGGGTTAGGGTTAGGGTTTAGTTTTTCGATTAGGTTTAGTGTTAGGATTAGGGTTAGGATTAGGGTTTGGGTTAGGGTTTAGGTTTGGTTAGGTTTAGGGTTAGGTTTAGGTTTATGGTTAGGTTTAGCTTTACGGTTAGGGTTAGGGTTATGTTTAGGGTTAGCGTTAGGGTTAGAGTTAGGGTTAGGGTTCCGATTAGAGTTAGGTTTAGAGTTATGGGTTTGGGTAAGGGTTAAGGTTAGGGTTAGGATTAGGGTTAGGGTTAGGGTTAGGACTAGGATTAGGGTTAGGGTTAGGGTTAGGATAAGGATGAGGGTTAGTGTTAGGGTTAGGATTAGGGTTATTATTTGGGTTATGGTTTGGGTTAGGGTTAGGGTTACTTTTGGGTTAGTGTTAGAGTGAGGGTTTGAGTTAGGGTTAGGGTTAGGGTTAGGGTTAGGGTTAGGGTTTCGGTTTGGGTTAGGATTAGCGTTAGGGTTTGAGTTTGAATTAGGTTTAGGGTTAGCATTAGGGTTAGGGTTAGGTTTAGGATTAGTGTTTCATTTAGGGTTAGGGTTAGGGTTAAAGTTAGGGTTAGGGTTAGGTTTAGGGTTTGATTTAGGGTTAGGGTTTGGGTTAGGGTTAGGGTTTGGGTTAGGGTTAGGGTTAGGGTTTGGGTTAGGGTTAGGGTTAGGGTTAGGATTAGGGTTAGGGTTTGTGTTAAGATTAGGGTTTGGGTTTGGGTTAGGGTTAGGGTTAGGGTTAGGGTTAGGGTTAGGGTTAGGGTTAGAATTAGGGTTAGGGTTAGGGTTAGGTTTAGGGTTAGAATAAGGATGAGGGTTAGTGTTAGGGTTAGGATTAGGGTTATTATTTGGGTTATGGTTTGGGTTAGGGTTAGGGTTACGGTTTGGGTTAGTGTTAGAGTGAGGTTTTGAGTTAGGGTTAGGTTGAGGGTTAGGTTAGGGTTTCGGTTAGAGTTAGGGTTAGGGTTAGGGTTTGGGTTTGGTTGAGAGTTAGGTTTAGGTTAGGGTTTTGGTTAGAGTTAGGGTTAGGGTGAGGTGTTGGATTAGGGTTATGGTTAGGGTTAGGGTTAGGATTAGGGTTAGGGTTATGGTTCTGATTAGAGTTAGGTTTAGAATTTGGGTTTGGGTAAGGGTTACGGTTAGGGTTAGGGTTACGGTTAGGGTTAGGGATAGGACTAGGATTGGGGTTAGGTTTAGGGTTAGGATTAGGGTTAGGGTTTGTGTTTAGGTTTGTGTTATGGTTAGGGTACGTGTTAGGTTTAGGCTTTAGGGTTAAGTTTAAGTTTAGGGTTAGGGTTAGGGTTAGGGTTTCGGTTTGGGTTATATTTTGGGTTAGGTTTAGGGTTAGGGTTATGGTTTGGGTTCGGGTTAGGATTAGGTTTAGGGTTTGAGTTTGAATTAGGTTTAGGGTTAGCATTAGGGTTAGGGTTAGGTTTAGGATAAGTATTTCAGTTAGGGTTAGGGTTAGGGTTAGGGTTTGATTTAGGGTTAGGGTAGGCTTAGGGTTAGTGTAAGGGTTTGGGTTAGGGTTAGGGTTAGGACTAGGGTTAGTGTTAGGGTTAGGTTTAGGGTTAGCATTAGGGTTAGGATTAGGGTTAGGGTTAGGGTTTGGGTTAGAGTTAGGGTTAGGGTTAGGGTTAGGTTTAGGGTTAGGGTTAGGGTTAGGGTTTGGGTTTGGTTTAGAGTTAGGTTTAGGTTAGGGTTTGGGTTAGAGTTAGGGTTAGGGTGAGGTGTTGGATTAGGGTTATGGTTAGGGTTAGGGTTAGGATTAGGGTTAGGGTTAGGCTTCCGATTAGAGTTAGGTTTAGAGTTTGGGTTTGGGTAAGGGTTAAGGTTAGGGTTAGGGTTACGGTTAGGGTTAGGGATAGGACTCGGATTAGGGTTAGGTTTGGGTTAGGATTAGGGTTAGGATTTGGTTTAGGTTTGGGTTATGGTTAGAGTAAGTGTTAGGGTTAGGGTTTAGGGTTAGGTTTAGGGTTAGGGTTAGGGTTTCGGTTTGGGTTATATTTTGGGTTAGGTTTAGGGTTAGGGTTAGGGTTTGGGTTAGTGTTAGGGTTAGGGTTAACGTTTGAGTTAGGGTTACGGTTAGGGTTAGGATTAGGGTTAGGGTTTGTGTTAAGATTAGGGTTTGGTTTAGGGTTAGGGTTAGGGTTTGGGTTAAAGTTACGTTTAGGGTTAGGTTTTGTTTTAGGCTTAGGGTTAGGGTTAGGATTAGGTTTAGGGTTTAGGTTTTCGGTTAGGTTTAGTGTTAGGGTTAGGTTTATGATTAGGGTTTGGGTTAGGGTTTAGGTTTGTTTAGGTTTAGGGTTAGGGTTAGGGTTATAGTTAGGTTTAGCTTTACGGTTAGGGTTAGGGTTATGGTTAGGGTTAGCGTTAGGGTTAGGTTAGGGTTAGGGTTCCGATTAGAGTTAGGTTTAGAGTTTGGGTTTGGGTAAGGGTTAAGGTTAGGGTTAGGGTTAAGGTTAGGACTAGGATTAGGGTTAGGTTTAGGGTTGGGATTAGGTTTAGGGTTTGGGTTTAGGTTTGGGTTATGGTTAGGGTAAGTGTTAGGGTTACAGTTTAGGGTTAGGGTTAGGATTAGGGTTAGGGTTTCGGTTTGGGTTATGTTTTGCGCTAGGTTTAGGGTTAGGGTTAGAGTTTGGGTTCGGGTTAGGATTCGGGTTAGGGTTTGAGTTTGAATTAGGTTTAGGGTTAGCATTAGGGTTAGGGTTAGGTTTAGGATTAGTGTTTCAGTTAGGGTTAGGGTTAGGGTTAAGGTTAGGGTTAGGGTTAGGTTTAGGGTTTGATTTAGGGTTAGGGTTAGGGTTAGGGTTAGTGTTAGGGTTTGGGTTAGGGTTAGGGTTAGGACTAGGGTTAGTGTTAGGGTTAGAGTAGGGTTAGCATTAGGGTTAGGATTATGGTTAGGGTTAGGGTTTGGGTTAGGGTTAGGGTTAGGGTTAGGGTTAGGGTTAGGGTTAGGGTTTGGGTTAGGGTTAGTGTTAGGGTTAGTGTTTGGGTTAGGTTTAGGGTTGGAGTTAAGATTAGGGTTAGGGTGTGTTTTAAAATTAGGGTTTGGGTTTGTGTTAGGCTTAGGGTTAGGGTGAGGGTTAGGGTTAGGGTGAGGGTTAGGTTTAGAATTAGGGTTAGGGTTAGGGTTAGGATAAGGATGAGGGTTAAGGTTAGGGTTAGGATTAGGGTTATTATTTGGGTTATGGTTTGGGTTAGTGTTAGGGTTAGGGTTTGGGTTAGTGTTAGATTGAG
>JAJHUQ010000034.1:4990000-4995000 GCA_035773235.1 Eospalax fontanierii
GGTTAAGGTTAGGGTTAGGATTAGGGTTATTATTTGGGTTATGGTTTGGGTTAGTGTTAGGGTTAGGGTTTGGGTTAGTGTTAGAGTTAGGTTTTGAGTTAGGGTTAGGTTTAAGGTTAGGTTAGGATTTGGGTTAGAGTAAGGGTTAGGGTTACGGTTTGGGTTTGTTTTAGAGTTAGGGTTAGGTTAGGCTTTGAGTTAGAGTTAGGGTTAGGGTGAGGTGTTGGATTAGGGTTATGGTTAGGGTTAGGGTTAGGATTAGGGTTAGGGTTAGGGTTCCGATTAGAGTTATGTTTAGAGTTTGGGTTTGGGTAAGGGTTAAGGTTAGGTTTAGGGTTAGGATTAGGGTTAGGGTTTGAGTTTGAATTAGGTTTAGGGTTAGCATTAGGGTTAGGGTTAGGTTTAGGATAAGTATTTCAGTTAGGGTTAGGGTTAGGGTTAGGGTTTGGGTTCGGGTTAGGGTTAGGGTTAGGGTTAGGGTTTGATTTAGGGTTAGGGTTGGGCTTAGGGTTAGTGTAAGGGTTTGGGTTAGAGTTAGGGTTAGGAGTAGGGTTAGTGTTAGGGTTAGGTTTAGGGTTAGGATTAGGGTGAGGATGAGGGTTAGGGTTAGGGTTTGGGTTAGGGTTAGGGTTAGGGTTAGGGTTTGGGTTAGGGTTAGGGTTAGAATTAGGGTTAGGGTTAGGGTTACGGTTAGGGTTAGGGTTAGGATAAGGATGAGGGTTAGTGTTAGGGTTAGGATTAGGGTTATTATTTGGGTTATGGTTTGTGTTAGGGTTAGGGTTACGGTTTGGGTTAGTGTTAGAGTGAGGGTTTGGGTTAGGATTAAGATTAGGGTTAGGTTAGGGTTTGGGTTAGAGTTAGGGTTAGGTTTAGGGTTTGGGTTTGGTTTAGAGTTAGGTTTAGGTTAGGGTTTGGGTTAGAGTTAGGGTTAGGGTGAAGTGTTGGATTAGGGTTATGGTTAGGATTAGGGTTAGAATTAGGGTTAGTGTTAGGGTTTCGATTTGAGTTAGGTTTAGAGTTTGGGTTTGGGTAAGGGTTAAGGTTAGGGTTAGGGGTACGGTTAGGGTTAGGGTTAGGTTTAGGACTAGGATTAGGGTTAGGGTTAGGGTTAGGATTAGGGTTAGGGTTTGGGTTTAGGTTTGGGTTATGGTTAGGGTAAGTGTTAGGGTTAGGGTTTAGGGTTAGGTTTAGGGTTAGGGTTAGGGTTTCGGTTTGGGTTATATTTTGGTTTAGGTTTAGGGTTAGGGTTAGGGTTTGGGTTGGGGTTAGGATTAGGGTTAGGGTTTGAGTTTGAATTAGGTTTAGTTTTAGCATTAGGGTTAGGGTTAGGTTAAGGTTAGGGTTAGGGTTAGGTTTAGGGTTTGATTTAGGGTTAGGGTTAGGGTTAGGGTTAGTGTTAGGGTTTGGGTTAGGTTTAGGGTTACGACTAGGGTTAGGGTTAGGTTTAGGGTTAGCATTAGTTTTAGGATTAGGGTTAGGGTTAGGGTTTGGGTTTCGGTTAGGGTTAGGGTTAGGGTTAGGGTTTGGGTTAGGGTTAGGGTTAGGTTTAACGTTTGAGTTAGGGTTACGGTTAGGGTTAGGATTAGGGTTAGGGTTTGTGTTAAGATTAGGATTTGGTTTAGGGTTAGGGTTAGGGTTTGGATTAAAGTTAGGTTTAGGGTTAGTTTTGTTTTAGGGTTAGGGTTAGGGTTAGGGTTAGGGTTAGGGTTTAGTTTTTCGATTAGGTTTAGTGTTAGGATTAGGGTTAGGATTAGGGTTTGGGTTAGGGTTTAGGTTTGGTTGGGTTTGGGGTTAGGTTTGGGTTTGTGGTTAGGTTTGGGTTTTCGGTTAGGGTTAGGGTTATGTTTAGGGTTAGCGTTAGGGTTAGAGTTAGGGTTAGGGTTCCGATTAGAGTTAGGTTTAGAGTTATGGGTTTGGGTAAGGGTTAAGGTTAGGGTTAGGATTAGGGTTAGGGTTAGGGTTAGGACTAGGATTAGGGTTAGGGTTAGGGTTAGGATAAGGATGAGGGTTAGTGTTAGGGTTAGGATTAGGGTTATTATTTGGGTTATGGTTTGGGTTAGGGTTAGGGTTACTTTTGGGTTAGTGTTAGAGTGAGGGTTTGAGTTAGGGTTAGGGTTAGGGTTAGGGTTAGGGTTAGGGTTTCGGTTTGGGTTAGGATTAGCGTTAGGGTTTGAGTTTGAATTAGGTTTAGGGTTAGCATTAGGGTTAGGGTTAGGTTTAGGATTAGTGTTTCATTTAGGGTTAGGGTTAGGGTTAAAGTTAGGGTTAGGGTTAGGTTTAGGGTTTGATTTAGGGTTAGGGTTTGGGTTAGGGTTAGGGTTTGGGTTAGGGTTAGGGTTAGGGTTTGGGTTAGGGTTAGGGTTAGGGTTAGGATTAGGGTTAGGGTTTGTGTTAAGATTAGGGTTTGGGTTTGGGTTAGGGTTAGGGTTAGGGTTAGGGTTAGGGTTAGGGTTAGGGTTAGAATTAGGGTTAGGGTTAGGGTTAGGTTTAGGTTTAGAATAAGGATGAGGGTTAGTGTTAGGGTTAGGATTAGGGTTATTATTTGGGTTATGGTTTGGGTTAGCGTTAGGGTTACGGTTTGGGTTAGTGTTAGAGTGAGGTTTTGAGTTAGGGTTAGGTTGAGGGTTAGGTTAGGGTTTCGGTTAGAGTTAGGGTTAGGGTTAGGGTTTGGGTTTGGTTGAGAGTTAGGTTTAGGTTAGGGTTTTGGTTAGAGTTAGGGTTAGGGTGAGGTGTTGGATTAGGGTTATGGTTAGGGTTAGGGTTAGGATTAGGGTTAGGGTTATGGTTCTGATTAGAGTTAGGTTTAGAATTTGGGTTTGGGTAAGGGTTACGGTTAGGGTTAGGGTTACGGTTAGGGTTAGGGATAGGACTAGGATTGGGGTTAGGTTTAGGGTTAGGATTAGGGTTAGGGTTTGTGTTTAGGTTTGTGTTATGGTTAGGGTACGTGTTAGGTTTAGGCTTTAGGGTTAAGTTTAAGTTTAGGGTTAGGGTTAGGGTTAGGGTTTCGGTTTGGGTTATATTTTGGGTTAGGTTTAGGGTTAGGGTTATGGTTTGGGTTCGGGTTAGGATTAGGTTTAGGGTTTGAGTTTGAATTAGGTTTAGGGTTAGCATTAGGGTTAGGGTTAGGTTTAGGATAAGTATTTCAGTTAGGGTTAGGGTTAGGGTTAGGGTTTGATTTAGGGTTAGGGTAGGCTTAGGGTTAGTGTAAGGGTTTGGGTTAGGGTTAGGGTTAGGACTAGGGTTAGTGTTAGGGTTAGGTTTAGGGTTAGCATTAGGGTTAGGATTAGGGTTAGGGTTATGGTTTGGGTTAGAGTTAGGGTTAGGGTTAGGGTTAGGTTTAGGGTTAGGGTTAGGGTTAGGGTTTGGGTTTGGTTTAGAGTTAGGTTTAGGTTAGGGTTTGGGTTAGAGTTAGGGTTAGGGTGAGGTGTTGGATTAGGGTTATGGTTAGGGTTAGGGTTAGGATTAGGGTTAGGGTTAGGCTTCCGATTAGAGTTAGGTTTAGAGTTTGGGTTTGGGTAAGGGTTAAGGTTAGGGTTAGGGTTACGGTTAGGGTTAGGGATAGGACTCGGATTAGGGTTAGGTTTAGGGTTAGGATTAGGGTTAGGATTTGGTTTAGGTTTGGGTTATGGTTAGAGTAAGTGTTAGGGTTAGGGTTTAGGGTTAGGTTTAGGGTTAGGGTTAGGGTTTCGGTTTGGGTTATATTTTGGGTTTTGTTTAGGGTTAGGGTTAGGGTTTGGGTTAGTGTTAGAGTCAGGGTTAACGTTTCAGTTAGGGTTACGGTTAGGGTTAGGATTAGGGTTAGGGTTTGTGTTAAGATTAGGGTTTGGTTTAGGGTTAGGGTTAGGGTTTGGGTTAAAGTTACGTTTAGGGTTAGGTTTTGTTTTAGGCTTAGGGTTAGGGTTAGGATTAGGTTTAGGGTTTAGGTTTTCGGTTAGGTTTAGTGTTAGGGTTAGGTTTATGATTAGGGTTTGGGTTAGGGTTTAGGTTTGTTTAGGTTTAGGGTTAGGGTTAGGGTTATAGTTAGGTTTAGCTTTACGGTTAGGGTTAGGGTTATGGTTAGGGTTAGCGTTAGGGTTAGGGTTAGGGTTAGGGTTCCGATTAGAGTTAGGTTTAGAGTTTGGGTTTGGGTAAGGGTTAAGGTTAGGGTTAGGGTTAAGGTTAGGACTAGGATTAGGGTTAGGTTTAGGGTTGGGATTAGGTTTAGTGTTTGGGTTTAGGTTTGGGTTATGGTTAGGGTAAGTGTTAGGGTTACAGTTTAGGGTTAGGGTTAGGATTAGGGTTAGGGTTTCGGTTTGGGTTATGTTTTGGGCTAGGTTTAGGGTTAGGGTTAGAGTTTGGGTTCGGGTTAGGATTCGGGTTAGGGTTTGAGTTTGAATTAGGTTTAGGGTTAGCATTAGGGTTAGGGTTAGGTTTAGGATTAGTGTTTCAGTTAGGGTTAGGGTTAGGGTTAAGGTTAGGGTTAGGGTTAGGTTTAGGGTTTGATTTAGGGTTAGGGTTAGGGTTAGGGTTAGTGTTAGGGTTTGGGTTAGGGTTAGGGTTAGGACTAGGGTTAGTGTTAGGGTTAGAGTAGGGTTAGCATTAGGGTTAGGATTAGGGTTAGGGTTAGGGTTTGGGTTAGGGTTAGGGTTAGGGTTAGGGTTAGGGTTAGGGTTAGGGTTAGGGTTTGGGTTAGGGTTAGTGTTAGGGTTAGTGTTTGGGTTAGGTTTAGGGTTGGAGTTAAGATTAGGGTTAGGGTGTGTTTTAAAATTAGGGTTTGGGTTTGTGTTAGGCTTAGGGTTAGGGTGAGGGTTAGGGTTAGGGTGAGGGTTAGGTTTAGAATTAGGGTTAGGGTTAGGGTTAGGATAAGGATGAGGGTTAAGGTTAGGGTTAGGATTAGGGTTATTATTTGGGTTATGGTTTGGGTTAGTGTTAGGGTTAGGGTTTGGGTTAGTGTTAGATTGAGGGTTTGAGTTAGGGTTAGTTTTAGGGTTAGGTTAGGGTTAGGGTTAGGGTTAGGGTTA
>JAJHUQ010000034.1:4997500-5010000 GCA_035773235.1 Eospalax fontanierii
GTTAGGATTAGGGTTAGGGTTAGGGTTTGGGTTAGAGTTAGGGTTAGGGTTAGGGTTAGGTTTAGGGTTAGGGTTAGGGTTAGGGTTTGGGTTTGGTTTAGAATTAGGTTTAGGTTAGGGTTTGGGTTAGAGTTAGGGTTAGGGTGAGGTGTTGGATTAGGGTTATGGTTAGGGTTAGGGTTAGGATTAGGGTTAGGGTAAGGCTTCCGATTAGAGTTAGGTTTAGAGTTTGGGTTTGGGTAAGGGTTAAGGTTAGGGTTAGGGTTACGGTTAGGGTTAGGGATAGGACTAGGATTAGGGTTAGGTTTAGGGTTAGGATTAGGGTTAGGGTTTGGTTTAGGTTTGGGTTATGGTTAAGGTAAGTGTTAGGGTTAGGGTTTAGGGTTAGGTTTAGGGTTAGGGTTAGGGTTTCGGTTTGGGTTATATTTTGGGTTAGGTTTAGGGTTAGGGTTAGGGTTTGGGTTAGGGTTAGGGTTAGGGTTAACGTTTGAGTTAGGGTTACGGTTAGGGTTAGGATTAGGGTTAGGGTTTGTGTTAAGATTAGGGTTTGGTTTAGGGTTAGGGTTAGGGTTTGGGTTAAAGTTACGTTTAGGGTTAGGTTTTGTTTTAGGGTGAGGGTTAGGGTTAGGATTAGGTTTAGGGTTTAGGTTTTCGGTTAGGTTTAGTGTTAGGGTTAGGGTTATGATTAGGGTTTGGGTTAGGGTTTAGGTTTGTTTAGGTTTAGGGTTAGGGTTAGGGTTATGGGTAGGTTTAGCTTTACGGTTAGGGTTAGGGTTATGGTTAGGGTTAGCGTTAGGGTTAGGGTTAGGGTTAGGGTTCCGATTAGAGTTAGGTTTAGAGTTTGGGTTTGGGTAAGGGTTAAGGTTAGGGTTAGGGTTAAGGTTAGGACTAGGATTAGGGTTAGGTTTAGGGTTGGGATTAGGTTTAGGGTTTGGGTTTAGGTTTGGGTTATGGTTAGGGTAAGTGTTAGGGTTACAGTTTAGGGTTAGGGTTAGGATTAGGGTTAGGGTTTCGGTTTGGGTTATGTTTTGGGCTAGGTTTAGGGTTAGGGTTAGAGTTTGGGTTCGGGTTAGGATTCGGGTTAGGGTTTGAGTTTGAATTAGGTTTAGGGTTAGCATTAGGGTTAGGGTTAGGTTTAGGATTAGTGTTTCAGTTAGGGTTAGGGTTAGGGTTAAGGTTAGGGTTAGGGTTAGGTTTAGGGTTTGATTTAGGGTTAGGGTTAGGGTTAGGGTTAGTGTTAGGGTTTGGGTTAGGGTTAGGGTTAGGACTAGGGTTAGTGTTAGGGTTAGAGTAGTGTTAGCATTTGGGTTAGGATTAGGGTTAGGGTTAGGGTTTGGGTTAGGGTTAGGGTTAGGGTTAGGGTTAGGGTTAGGGTTAGGGTTTGGGTTAGGGTTAGTGTTAGGGTTAGTGTTTGGGTTAGGTTTAGGGTTGGAGTTAAGATTAGGGTTAGGGTGTGTTTTAAAATTAGGGTTTGGGTTTGTGTTAGGCTTAGGGTTAGGGTGAGGGTTAGGGTTAGGGTGAGGGTTAGGTTTAGAATTAGGGTTAGGGTTAGGGTTAGGATAAGGATGAGGGTTAAGGTTAGGGTTAGGATTAGGGTTATTATTTGGGTTATGGTTTGGGTTAGTGTTAGGGTTAGGGTTTGGGTTAGTGTTAGAGTGAGGGTTTGAGTTAGGGTTAGGTTTAGGGTTAGGTTAGGGTTAGGGTTAGGGTTAGGGTTAGGGTTAGGGTTAGAGGTGGGGTTGGGGGGAGGTGTTGGGTGAGGGTTTTGGTTAGGGTTCGGGTTAGGATTAGGGGTAGGGTTAGGGTTCCGATTAGAGTTATGTTTAGAGTTTGGGTTTGGGTAAGGGTTAAGGTTAGGTTTAGGGTTAGGATTAGGGTTAGGGTTTGAGTTTGAATTAGGTTTAGGGTTAGCATTAGGGTTAGGGTTAGGTTTAGGATAAGTATTTCAGTTAGGGTTAGGGTTAGGGTTAGGGTTTGGGTTCGGGTTAGGGTTAGGGTTAGGGTTAGGGTTTGATTTAGGGTTAAGGTTAGGCTTAGGGTTAGTGTAAGGGTTTGGGTTAGGGTTAGGGTTAGGACTAGGGTTAGTGTTAGGGTTAGGTGTAGGGTTAGCATTAGGGTTAGGATTAGGGTTAGGGTTAGGGTTTGGGTTAGGGTTAGGGTTTGGGTTAGGGTTAGGGTTAGGGTTTGGGTTAGGGTTAGGGTTAGGATTAGGGTTAGGGTTTGTGTTAAGATTAGGGTTAGGTTTTAGGTTAGGGTTAGGGTTAGGTTTAGGGTTAGGGTTAGGGTTAGAATTAGGGTTAGGGTTAGGGTTAGGGTTAGGGTTAGGGTTAGGGTTAGGGTTAGGATAAGGATGAGGGTTAGTGTTAGGGTTAGGATTAGGGTTATTATTTGGGTTATGGTTTGTGTTAGGGTTAGGGTTACGGTTTGGGTTAGTGTTAGAGTGAGGTTTTGAGTTAGGGTTAGGTTGAGGGTTAGGTTAGGGTTTCGGTTAGAGTTAGGGTTAGGGTTAGCGTTTGGGTTTGGTTGAGTTTTAGGTTTAGGTTTGGGTTTTGGTTAGAGTTAGGGTTAGGGTGAGGTGTTGGATTAGGTTTATGGTTAGGGTTAGGGTTAGGATTAGGGTTAGGGTTATGGTTCCGATTAGAGTTAGGTTTAGAATTTGGATTTGGGTAAGGGTTAAGGTTAGGGTTAGGGTTACGGTTAGGGTTAGGGATAGGACTAGGATTGGGGTTAGGTTTAGGGTTAGGATTAGGGTTAGGGTTTGTGTTTAGGTTTGGGTTATGGTTAGGGTACGTGTTAGGTTTAGGCTTTAGGGTTAAGTTTAAGTTTAGGGTTAGGGTTAGGGTTAGTGTTAGTGTTAGGGTTAGGGTTAGGGTTAGGGTTTCGGTTTGGGTTATATTTTGGGTTAGGTTTAGGGTTAGGGTTATGGTTTGGGTTCGGGTTAGGATTAGGTTTAGGGTTTGAGTTTGAATTAGGTTTAGGGTTACCATTAGGGTTAGGGTTAGGTTTAGGATAAGTATTTCAGTTAGGGTTAGGGTTAGGGTTAGGGTTTGGGTTCGGGTTAGGGTTAGGGTTAGGGTTAGGGTTTGATTTAGGGTTAGTGTAGGCTTAGGGTTAGTGTAAGGGTTTGGGTTAGGGTTAGGGTTAGGACTAGGGTTAGTGTTAGGGTTATGTTTAGGGTTAGCATTAGGGTTAGGATTAGGGTTAGGGTTAGGGTTTGGGTTAGAGTTAGGGTTAGGGTTAGGGTTAGGTTTAGGGTTAGGGTTAGGGTTAGGGTTTGGGTTTGGTTTTGAGTTAGGTTTAGTTTAGGGTTTGGGTTAGAGTTAGGGTTAGGGTGAGGTGTTGGATTAGGGTTATGGTTAGGGTTAGGGTTAGGATTAGGGTTAGGGTTAGGCTTCCGATTAGAGTTAGGTTTAGAGTTTGGGTTTGGGTAAGGGTTAAGGTTAGGGTTAGGGTGACGGTTAGGGTTAGGGATAGGACTAGGATTAGGGTTAGGTTTAGGGTTAGGATTAGGGTTAGGGTTTGGTTTAGGTTTGGGTTATGGTTAGGGTAAGTGTTAGGGTTAGGGTTTAGGGTTAGGTTTAGGTTTAGGGTTAGGGTTTCGGTTTGGGTTATATTTTGGGTTAGGTTTAGGGTTAGGTTTAGGGTTTGGGTTAGGGTTAGGCTTAGGGTTAACTTTTGAGTTAGGGTTACGGTTAGGGTTAGGATTAGGGTTAGGGTTTGTGTTAAGATTAGGGTTTGGTTTAGGGTTAGGGTTAGGGTTTGGGTTAAAGTTACGTTTAGGGTTAGGTTTTGTTTTAGGGTTAGTGTTAGGTTTTGGATTAGGTTTAGGGTTTAGGTTTTCGGTTAGTTTTAGTGTTAGGGTTAGGGTTATGATTAGGGTTTGGGTTAGGGTTTAGGTTTGTTTAGGTTTAGGGTTAGGGTTAGGGTTATGGTTAGGTTTAGCTTTACGGTTAGGGTTAGGGTTATGGGTAGGGTTAGCGTTAGGGTTAGGGTTAGGGTTAGGCTTCCGATTAGAGTTAGGTTTAGAGTTTGGGTTTGGGTAAGGGTTAATGTTAGGGTTAGGGTTAGGGTTAGGGTTAGGGTTAGGACTAGCATTAGGGTTAGGTTTAGGGTTAGGATTAGGGTTAGAGTTTGGATTTAGGTTTGGGTTATGGTTAGGGTAACTGTTAGGGTTACAGTTTAGGGTTAGGGTTAGGGTTAGGGTTAGGGTTTCGGTTTGGGTTATGTTTTGGGCTAGGTTTAGGTTAAGGGTTAGGGTTTGGATTCGGGTTAGGATTAGGGTTAGGGTTTGAGTTTGAATTAGGTTTAGGGTTAGGGTTAGGGTTAGGGTTAGGTTTAGGATTAGTGTTTCAGTTAGGGTTAGGGTTAGGGTTAAGGTTAGGGTTAGGGTTAGGTTTAGGGTTTGATTTAGGGTTAGGGTTAGGGTTAGGGTTAGTGTTAGGGTTTGGGTTAGGGTTAGGGTTAGGACTAGGGTTAGTGTTAGGATTAGAGTAGGGTTAGCATTTAGGGTTAGGATTATGGTTAGGGTTAGGGTTTGGGTTAGGGTTAGGGTTAGGGTTAGGTTTAGGGTTAGGGTTAGGGTTTGGGTTAGGGTTAGTGTTAGGGTTAGTGTTTGGGTTAGGTTTAGGGTTGGAGTTAGGATTAGGGTTAGGGTTTGTGTTAAAATTACGGTTTGGGTTTGTGTTAGGGTTAGGGTTAGGGTTAGGGTTAGGGTTAGGGTGAGGGTCAGGTTTAGAAATAGGGTTAGGGTTAGGGTTAGGATAAGGATGAGGGTTAAGGTTAGGGTTAGGATTAGGGTTATTATTTGGGTTATGGTTTGGGTTAGTGTTAGGGTTAGGGTTTGGGTTAGTGTTAGAGTGAGGGTTTGAGTTAGGGTTAGGTTTAGGGTTAGGTTAGGGTTAGAGTTAGGGTTAGGGGTAGGGTTAGGGTTAGGGTTAGAGTTAGGGGTAGCGTGAGGTGTTGGATTAGGGTTATGGTTAGGGTTAGGGTTAGGATTAGGGTTAGGGTTAGGGTTAGGGTTAGGGTTAGAGTTAGGGTTAGCGGGAGGTGTTGGATTAGGGTTATGGTTAGGGTTAGGGTTAGGATTAGGGTTAGGGTTAGGGTTCCGATTAGAGTTAGGTTTAGAATTTGGGTTTGGGTAAGGGTTAAGGTTAGGGTTAGGGTTACGGTTAGGGTTAGGAATAGGACTTTGGATTAGGGTTAGGGTTAGAGTTAGGGTTAGGGTTAGGGTTAGGGTTAGGGTTTCGGTTTGGGTTATATTTTGGGTTACGTTTAGGGTTAGGGTTATGGTTTGGGTTCGGGTTAGGATTAGGGTTAGGGTTTGAGTTTGAATTAGGTTTAGGGTTAGCATTAGAGTTAGGGTTAGGTTTAGGATTAGTGTTTCAGTAAGGTTTAGGGTTAGGTTAAGGTTAGGGTTAGGGTTAGGTTTAGGGTTTGATTTAGGGTTAGGGTTAGGGTTAGTGTTAGTGTTAGGGTTTGGGTTAGGGTTAGGTTTATGACTAGGGTTAGGGTTAGGTATAGGTTAAGCATTAGTTTTAGGATAATGTTAGGGTTAGGGTTTGGGTTTGGGTTAGGGTTAGGTTTAGGGTTAGGGTTAGGTTTTGGGTTAGGGTTAGGGTTAGGGTTAACGTTTGAGTTTGGGTTACGGTTAGGGTTAGGATTAGGGTTAGGGTTTGTGTTCAGATTGGGGTTTGGTTTAGGGAACGGGACAGGGTTTGGGTTAAAGTTATATTTAGGATTAGGTTTTGTTTTAGGGTTAGGGTTAGGGTTAGGATTAGGTTTAGGGTTTAGGTTTTCGGTTAGGTTTAGTGTTAGGGTTAGGGTTAGGATTAGGTTTTGGTTTAGGGTTTAGGTTTGGTTAGGTTTAGGGTTAGGGTTAGGGTTATGTTTAGGTTTAGCTTTACGGTTAGGGTTAGGGTTATGGTTAGGGTTAGCGTTAGGTTTAGGGTTAGGGTTAGGGTTCCGATTAGAGTTAGGTTTAGAGTTTGGGTTTGCGTAAGGGTTAAGGTTAGGGTTAGGGTTAGGGTTAGGGTTAGGACTAGGATTAGGGTTAGGGTTAGGGTTAGGATTAGGATTAGGGTTTGGGTTTAGGTTTGGGTTATGGTTAGGGTAAGTGTTAGGGTTACAGTTTAGTGTTAGGGGTAGGGTTAGGGTTAGGGTTTCGGTTTGGGTTATGTTTTGGGCTAGATTTAGGGTTAGGCTTAGGGTTTGGGTTCGGATTAGGATTAGGGTTAGGGTTTGAGTTTGAATTAGGTTTATGGTTAGCATTAAGGTTAGGGTTAGGTTTAGGATTAGTGTTTCAGTTAGGGTTAGGGTTAGGGTTAAGGTTAGGGTTAGGGTTAGGTTTAGGGTTTGATTTAGGGTTAGGGTTAGGGTTAGGGTTAGTGTTAGGGTTTGGGTTAGGGTTAGGGTTAGGACTAGGGTTAGTGTTAGGGTTAGGTTTAGGGTTAGCATTAGGGTTAGGATTAGGGTTATGGTTAGGATTTGGGTTAGGTTTAGGGTTAGGGTTAGGGTTAGGGTTTGGGTTAGGGTTACGGTTAGGGTTAGGGTTAGGGTTAGGTTTAGGGTTAGGACGAGGGTTAGTGTTAGGGTTTGTTTAGGGTTAGCATTAGGGTTAGGATTAGGGTTAGGGTTAGGGTTAGGATTAGGGTTTGGGTTAGGATTAGGATTAGGGTTAGGGTTTGGGTTAGGGTTAGGGTTAGGGTAAGGATTAGGGTTAGGGTTTGTGTTAAGATTAGGGTTTTGGTTTGGGTTAGGGTTAGGGTTAGGGTTCGGGTTAGGGTTAGAATTATGGTTAGGGTTAAGGTTAGGGTTAGGGTTAGGCTTAGGGTTAGGGTTATTATTTCGGTTATGGTTTGTGTTAGGGTTAGGGTTAGGGTTTGGGTTAGTGTTAGAGTTAGGGTTTGAATTAGTGATAGGTTTAGGGTTAGGTTAGGGTTTGGGTTAGAGTTAGGGTTAGGGTTAGGGTTTGGGTTTGGTTTAGAGTTAGGTTTAGGTTAGGGTTTAGGTTAGAGATAGGGTTAGCGTGAGGTGTTGGATTAGTGTTATGGTTAAGGTTAGGGTTATGATTAGGGTTAGGATTAGGGTTCCGATTAGAGTTTGGTTTAGAGTTTGGGTTTGGGTAAGGGTTAAGGTTAGGGTTAGGGTTAGGGTTAGGGTTAGGGTTAGGGTTAGGGTTAGGATTTGGGTTCGGGTTAGGTTTAGGATTAGGTTTGGGGTTTGATTTAGGGTTAGGTTTAGGGTTAGGGTTAGTGTTAGGGTTTGGGTTAGGGTTAGGGTTAGGGTTTGGGTTAGATTTAGGGTTAGGATTATCGTTTGAGTTAGGGTTACGGTTAGGGTTAGGATTAGGGTTAGGGTTTGTGTTAAGATTAGGGTTTGGTTTAGGGTTAGGTTTAGGGTTATGGTTAGGGTTACGGTGTGGGTTTGGGTTAGGGTTAGGGTTTCGGTGTGGGTTATGTTTTGGGTTAGGTTTAGGGTTAGGTTTAGGGTTTGGGTTCGGGTTAGGATTAGGGTTAGCTTTTGAGTTTCAATTAGGTTTAGGGTTAGCATTAGGGTTAGGGTTAGGTTTAGGATTAGTGTTTCAGTTAGGGTTAGGGTTATGTTAAGGTTAGGGTTAGGGTTAGGTTTAGGGTTTGATTTAGGGTTAGGGTTAGGGTTAGGGTTAGTGTTAGGTTTTGGTTTAGGGTTAGGGTTAGGACTAGGGTTAGTGTTAGGGTTAGGTTTAGGGTTAGCATTAGGGTTAGATTTAGGTTTAGGGTTAGGGTTTGGTTTAGGGTTAGGGTTAGGGTTAGGGTTAGGGTTAGGGTTAGGGTTTGGGTTTGGGTTAGGGTTAGGTTTAGGGTTAGGGTTAGAGTTAGGGTTTGGGTTAGGTTTAGGGTTGGAGTTAGGATTAGGGTTATGGTTTGTGTTAAAATTAGGGTTTGGATTTGTGTTAGGGTTAGTGTTAGGGTTAGGGTTAGGGTTAGGTTTAGAATTAGGGTTAGGGTTAGGGTTAGGGTTAGGATAAGGATGAGGGTTGAGGTTAGGATTAGGATTAGGGTTATTATTTGGGTTATGGTTTGGGTTAGTGTTAGGGTTAGGGTTTGGGTTAGTGTTAGAGTTAGGTTTTGAGTTATGGTTAGGTTTAGGGTTAGGTTAGGATTTGGGTTAGAGTAAGGGTTCGGTTACGGTTTGGGTTTGGTTTAGAGTTAGGGTTAGGTTAGGCTTTGGGTTAGAGTTAGGGTTAGGGTGAGGTGTTGGATTAGGGTTATGGTTAGGGTTAGGGTTAGGATTAGGGTTAGGGTTAGGGTTCCGATTAGAGTTATGTTTAGAGTTTGGGTTTGGGTAAGGGTTAAGGTTAGGTTTAGGGTTAGGATTAGGGTTAGGGTTTGAGTTTGAATTAGGTTTAGGGTTAGCATTAGGGTTAGGGTTAGGTTTAGGATAAGTATTTCAGTTAGGGTTAGGGTTAGGGTTAGGGTTTGGTTTCGGGTTAGGGTTAGGGTTAGGGTTAGGGTTTGATTTAGGGTTAGGGTTAGGCTTAGGGTTAGTGTAAAGGTTTGGGTTAGAGTTAGGGTTAGGACTAGGGTTAGTGTTAGGGTTAGGTTTAGGGGTAGGATTAGGGTTAGGATGAGGGTAAGGGTTAGGGTTTGGGTTAGGGTTAGGGTTAGGGTTAGGGTTAGGGTAAGGGTTTGGGTTAGGGTTAGGGTTAGGGTTAGGGTTTGGGATAGGGTTAGGGTTAGGGTTAGGATTAGGGTTAGGGTTTGTGTTAAGATTAGGGTTTGGGATTGGGTTAGGGTTAGGGTTAGGGTTAGGGTTAGGGTTAGAATTAGGGTTAGGGTTAGGGTTAGGGTTAGGGTTAGGGTTAGGATAAGGATGAGGGTTAGTGTTAGGGTTAGGATTAGGGTTATTATTTGTGTTATGGTTTGTGTTAGGGTTAGGGTTACGGTTTGGGTTAGTGTTAGAGTGAGGGTTTGAGTTAGGGTTAGGATTAGGGTTAGGTTAGGGTTTGGGTTAGAGTTAGGGTTAGGTTTAGGGTTTGGGTTTGGTTTAGAGTTAGGTTTAGGTTAGGGTTTGGGTTAGAGTTAGGGTTAGGGTGAGGTGTTGGATTAGGGTTATGGTTAGGATTAGGGTTAGAATTAGGGTTAGTGTTAGGGTTTCGATTAGAGTTAGGTTTAGAGTTTGGGTTTGGGTAAGGGTTAAGTTTAGGGTTAGGGTTACGGTTAGGGTTAGGGTTAGGTTTAGGACTAGGATTAGGGTTAGGGTTAGGGTTAGGATTAGGGTTAGGGTTTGGGTTTAGGTTTGGGTTATGGTTAGGGTAAGTGTTAGGGTTAGGGTTTAGGGTTAGGTTTAGGGTTAGGGTTAGGGTTTCAGTTTGGGTTATATTTTGGTTTAGGTTTAGGGTTAGGGTTAGGGTTTGGGTTCGGGTTAGGATTAGGGTTAGGGTTTGAGTTTGAATTAGGTTTAGTTTTAGCATTAGGGTTAGGGTTAGGTTTAGGATTAGTGTTTCAGTTAGGGTTAGGGTTAGGTTAAGGTTAGGGTTAGGGTTAGGTTTAGGGTTTGATTTAGGGTTAGGGTTAGGGTTAGGGTTAGAGTTAGGGTTTGGGTAGGTTTAGGGTTACGACTAGGGTTAGGGTTAGGTTTAGGGTTAGCATTAGTTTTAGGATTAGGGTTAGGGTTAGGGTTTGGGTTTCGGTTAGGGTTAGGGTTAGGGTTAGGGTTTGGGTTAGATTTAGGGTTAGGTTTAACGTTTGAGTTAGGGTTACGGTTAGGGTTAGGATTAGGGTTATGGTTTGTGTTAAGATTAGGGTTTGGTTTAGGGTTAGGGTTAGCGTTTGGGTTAAAGTTACGTTTAGGGTTAGTTTTGTTTTAGGGTTAGGGTTAGGGTTAGGATTAGGTTTAGGGTTTAGGTTTTCGTTTAGGTTTAGTGTTAGGATTAGGGTTAGGGTTAGGGTTTGGGTTAGGGTTTAGGTTTGGTTAGGTTTAGGGTTAGGGTTAGGTTTATGGTTAGGTTTAGCTTTACGGTTAGGGTTAGGGTTATGTTTAGGGTTAGCGTTAGGGTTAGGGTTAGGGTTAGGATTCCGATTAGAGTTAGGTTTAGAGTTTGGGTTTGGGTAAGGGTTAAGGTTAGGGTTAGGGTTAGGGTTAGGGTTAGGGTTAAGGTTAGGACTAGGATTAGGGTTAGGGTTAGGGTTAGGATAAGGATGAGGGTTAGTGTTAGGGTTAGGATTAGGGTTATTATTTGGGTTATGGTTTGGGTTAGGGTTAGGGTTACTTTTGGGTTAGTGTTAGAGTGAGGGTTTGAGTAAGGGTTAGGTTTATGGTTAGCGTTAGGATTAGGGTTTCGGTTTGGGTTATGATTAGGGTTAGGGTTTGAGTTTGAATTAGGTTTAGGGTTAGCATTAGGGTTAGGGTTAGGTTTAGGATTAGTGTTTCAGTTAGGGTTAGGGTTAGGGTTAAAGTTAGGGTTAGGGTTAGGTTTAGGGTTTGATTTAGGGTTAGGGTTAGGGTTAGGGTTAGTGTTAGGGTTTGGGTTAGGGTTAGGGTTAGTACTAGGGTTAGTGTTAGGGTTAGGTTTAGGGTTACCATTAGGGTTAAGTTTAGGGTTAGGGTTAGGGTTTGGGTTAGGGTTAGGGTTAGGGTTAGGGTTAGGGTTAGGGTTAGGGTTTGGGTTAGGGTTACTGTTAGGATTAGGGTTAGGGTTAGGGTTAGGGTTAGGACCAGGGTTAGTGTTAGGGTTAGGTTTAGGGTTAGCATTAGGGTTAGGATTAGGGTTAGGGTTAGGGTTAGTGTTAGGGTTTGGTTTAGGATTAGGGTTAGGGTTAGGGTTTGGGTTAGGGTTAGGATTAGGGTTAGGGTTTGTGTTAAGATTAGGGTTTGGGTTTGGGTTAGGGTTAGGGTTAAGGTTAGGGTTAGGGTTAGGGTTCGGGTTAGGGTTAGAATTATGGTTAGGGTTAAGGTTAGGTTTAGGGTTAGGGGTAGGGTTAGGGTTAGGGTTAGGGTTCGGGTTAGGGTTAGAATTATGGTTAGGGTTAAGGTTAGGTTTAGGGTTAGGGGTAGGGTTAGGGTTATTATTTGGGTTATGGTTTGTGTTAGGTTTAGGGTTAGATTTTGGGTTAGTGTTAGAGTTAGGGTTTGAATTAGAGATAGGTTTAGGGTTAGGTTAGGTTTTGCGTTAGAGTTAGGCTTAGGGTTAGGGTTTGGGTTTGGTTTAGAGTTAGGTTTAGGTTAGGGTTTAGGTTAGAGATAGGGTTAGCGTGAGGTGTTGGATTAGGGCTATGGTTAGGGTTAGGGTTAGGATTAGGGTTAGGATTAGGGTTCCGATTAGAGTTTGGTTTAGAGTTTGGGTTTGGGGAAGGGTTAAGGTTAGGGTTAGGGTTAGGGTTAGGGTTAGGGTTAGACTAGGATTAGGGTTAGGGTTAGGGTTAGGATTAGGGTTAGGGTTTGGGTTTAGGTTTGGGTTATGATTAGGGTAAGTGTAAGGGTTAGGGTTTAGGGTTAGGGTTTGGGTTAGGGTTAGGGTTTCGTTTTGGGTAATGTTTTGGGTTAGGTTTAGGGTTAGGGTTAGGGTTTGAGTTCGGGTTAGAATTAGGGTTAGGGTTTGAGTTTGAATTAGGTTTAGGGTTAGCATTAGGGTTCGGGTTAGGTTTAGGATTAGTGTTTCAGTTAGGGTTAGGTTTAGGGTTAGAGTTTGGGTTCGGGTTAGGTTTAGGGTTAGGTTTAGGGTTTGATTTAGGGTTAGGGTTAGGGTTAGGGTTAGTGTTAGGGTTTGGGTTAGGGTTAGGGTTAGGACTAGGGTTAGTGTTTGGGTTAGGTTTAGGGTTAACATTAGGGTTAGGATTAGGGTCAGGGTTAGGGTTTGTGTTAGGCTTACGGTTCGGGTTAGGGTTAGGGTTTGGGTTAGGGTTAGGGTTACGGTTCGTGTTTGGTTTAGGGATACGGTTAGGGTTAGGATAAGGGTTAGGGTTAGTGTTAGGGTTAGGGTTTGGTTTAGGATTACGGTTAGGTTTAGGTTTTCGGTTAAGTTTCGGGTTAGGGTTAGGGTTTGCGTTCGGGTTGGGTTAGTGTTAGGGTTTTAGTTAGGGTTAGGGTTAGGGTTAGGGTTAGGGTTAGGGTTTGGTTTAGGGTTAGGCTTAGGGTTAGGGTATGTTTTTGAGTTAGATTTAGGGTTATCATTAGGGTTAGGATTAGGGTTAGGGTTAGGTTTTGGGTTAGGTTTAGGGTTAGGGTTAGGGTTTGGGTTAGGGTTAGGTTTGAATCTGGGTTAGTGTTAGGGTTAGGGTTAGTGTTAAGATTAAGTTTAGGGTTAGGTTTAGGATTAGGTTTTGGGTCAGGGTTAGGGTTAGGGTTAGAATTAGGGTTAGGGTTATGGTTAGAATTAGGGTTAGGGTTAGGATAAGGTCTAGGGTTAGGGTTAGGTTTAGGATTAGGGTTATTATTTGGGTTATGGTTTGAGTTAGGGTTAGGGTTGTGTTTGGGTTAGTGTTAGAGTTAGGGTTTGAGTTAGAGTTAGGTTTAGGGTTAGG
>JAJHUQ010000034.1:5022500-5025000 GCA_035773235.1 Eospalax fontanierii
GTGTTAGGGTTTGAGTTAGGGTTAGGGTTAGTACTAGGGTTAGTGTTAGGGTTAGGTTTAGGGTTAGCATTAGGGTTAGGGTTAGGGTTTGGGTTAGGGTTAGGGTTAGGTTTAGGGTTAGGGTTTGGGTTAGGGTTACGGTTAGGGTTAGGGATAGGGTTAGGGTTAGGGTTAGGACGAGGGTTAGTGTTAGGGTTAGGTTTAGGGTTAGCTTTAGGTTTAGGATTAGGGTTAGGTTTAGGCTTAGGGTTATGGTTTGGTTTAGGATTAGGGTTAGGGTTAGGGTTTGGTTTAGGGTTAGGGTTAGGGTTAGGATTAGGGTTAGGGTTTGTGTTAAGATTAGGGTTTGGGTTTGGGTTAGTGTTAGGGTTAGTGTTAGGGTTAGGGTTCGGGTTAGGGTTAGAATTATGGTTAGGGTTAAGGTTAGGTTTAGGGTTAGGGGTAGGGTTAGGGTTATTATTTGGGTTATGGTTTGTGTTAGGGTTAGGGTTAGGGTTTGGGTTAGTGTTAGAGTTAGGGTTTGAATTAGGGATAGGGTTAGGGTTAGGTTAGGGTTTGCGTTAGTGTTAGGGTTAGGGTTAGGGTTTGGGTTTGGTTTAGAGTTAGGTTTAGGTTAGGGTTTAGGTTAGAGATAGGGTTAGCGTGAGGTGTTGGATTAGGGTTATGGTTAGGGTTAGGGTTAGGATTAGGGTTAGGATTAGGGTTCCGATTAGAGTTTGGTTTAGAGTTTGGGTTTGGGTAAGGGTTAAGGTTAGGGTTAGGGTTAGGGTTAGGGTTAGGGTTAGGGTTAGGACTAGGATTAGGGTTAGGATTAGGGTTAGGGTTAGGGTTAGGTTTGGGTTTAGGTTTGGGTTATGATTAGGGTAACTGTTAGGGTTAGGGTTTAGTGTTAGGGTGAGGGTTAGGCTTAGGGTTTCGGTTTGGGTTATGTTTTGGGTTAGGTTTAGGGTTAGGGTTAGGGTTTGAGTTCGGGTTAGGATTAGGGTTAGGGTTTGAGTTTGAATTAGGTTTACGATTAGCATTAGGGTTCGGGTTAGGTTTAGGATTAGTGTTTCAGTTAGGGTTAGTGTTAGGGTTAGAGTTTGGGTTCGGGTTAGGTTTAGGGTTAGGTTTAGGTTTTGATTTAGGGTTAGGGTTAGGGTTAGGGTTAGTGTTTGGGTTTGGGTTAGGGTTAGGGTTAGGACTAGGGTTAGTGTTTGGGTTAGGTTTAGGGTTAGCATAAGGGTTAGGATTAGGGTTAGCGTTAGGGTTTGGGTTAGGCTTAGGGTTAGGGTTAGGGTTAGGGTTTGGGTTAGGGTTAGGGTTAGGGTTAGGTTTTGGTTTATGGTTAGGGTTAGGGTTAGGGTTAGGGTTAGGGTTAGGGTTAGGGTTAGGGTTAGGGTTTGGGTTTAGGTTTGGGTTATGGTTAGGGTAAGTGTCAGGGTTCGAGTTTAGGGTTAGGGTTAGGGTTAGGGTTAGGGTTAGGACTAGGATTAGGGTTAGGATTAGGGTTAGGGTTAGGGTTAGGGTTTGGGTTTAGGTTTGGGTTATGATTAGGGTAACTGTTAGGGTTAGGGTTTAGGGTTAGGGTTAGGGTTAGGCTTAGGGTTTCGGTTTGGGTTATGTTTTGGGTTAGGTTTAGGGTTAGGGTTAGGGTTTGAGTTCGGGTTAGGATTAGGGTTAGGGTTTGAGTTTGAATTAGGTTTACGATTAGCATTAGGGTTCGGGTTAGGTTTAGGATTAGTGTTTCAGTTAGGGTTAGTGTTAGGGTTAGAGTTTGGGTTCGGGTTAGGTTTAGGGTTAGGTTTAGGGTTTGATTTAGGGTTAGGGTTAGGGTTAGGGTTAGTGTTTGGGTTTGGGTTAGGGCTAGGGTTAGGACTGGGGTTAGTGTTTGGGTTAGGTTTAGGGTAAGCATAAGGGTTAGGATTAGGGTTAAGGTTAGGGTTTGGGTTAGGCTTAGGGTTAGGGTTGGGGTTAGGGTTTGGGTTAGGGTTAGGGTTAGGGTTAGGGTTTGGTTTATGGTTAGGGTTAGGGTTAGGGTTAGGGTTAGGGTTTGGGTTTAGGTTTAGGTTATGGTTAGGGTAAGTGTTATGGTTACAGTTTAGGGTTAGGGTTAGGGTTAGGGTTAGGGTTTTGGTTTGGGTTATGTTTTCGGCTAGATTTAGGGTTAGGGTTAGGGTTTGGGTTCGGATTAGGATTAGGGTTAGGGTTTGAGTTTGAATTAGGTTTATGGTTAGCATTAAGGTTAGGGTTATGTTTAGGATTAGTGTTTCAGTTAGGGTTAGTGTTAGGGTTAAGGTTAGGGTTAGGGTTAGGTTTAGGGTTTGATTTAGGGTTAGGGTTAGGGTTAGGGTTTGGGTTAGGGTTACGGTTAGGGTTAGGGTTAGGGTTAGGGTTAGGGTTAGGGTTAGGACGAGGGTTAGTGTTAGGGTTAGGTTTAGGATTAGCATTAGGGTTAGGATTAGGGTTAGGGTTAGGGTTAGGATTAGGGTTTTGGTTACGATTACGGTTAGGGTTAGGG
>JAJHUQ010000034.1:5027500-5047500 GCA_035773235.1 Eospalax fontanierii
TGGTTTGTGTTAGGGTTAGGGTTACGGTTTGTGTTAGTGTTAGAGTGAGGGTTTGAGTTAGGGTTAGGTTTAGGTTTAGGTTAGGGTTTGGGTTAGAGTTAGGGTTTGGTTTAGGGTTTGGGTTTGGTTTAGAGTTAGGTTTAGGTTAGGGTTTGTGTTAGAGTTAGGGTTAGGGTGAGGTGTTGGATTAGGGTTATGGTTAGGGTTAGGTTTAGAATTAGGGTTAGGGTTAGCGTTTCGATTAGAGTTAGGTTTAGAGTTATGGTTTGGGTAAGGGTTAAGGTTAGGGTTAGGGTTACGGTTAGGGTTAGGGTTAGGTTTAGGACTAGGATTAGGGTTAGGGTTAGGGTTAGGATTAGGGTTAGGGTTTGGGTTTAGGTTTGGGTTATGGTTAGGATAAGTGTTAGGGTTAGGGTTTAAGGTTAGGTTTAGGGTTAGGGTTAGGGTTTCGGTTTGGGTTATATTTTGGTTTAGGTTTAGGGTTAGGGTAAGGGTTTGGGTTCGGGTTAGGATTAGGTTTAGGGTTTAGGTTTTCGGTTAGGTTTAGTGTAAGGATTAGGGTTAGGATTAGGGTTTGGGTTAGGGTTTAGGTTTGGTTAGGTTTAGGGTTAGGGTTAGGGTTATGGTTAGGTTTAGCTTTACGGTTAGGGTTAGGGTTATGTTTAGGGTTAGCGTTAGGGTTAGGGTTAGGGTTAGGGTTCCGATTAGAGTTAGGTTTAGAGTTTGGGTTTGGGTAAGGGTTAAGGTTAGTTTTAGGGTTAGGGTTAGGGTTAGGGTTAGGATTAGGGTTAGGGTTTGTGTTAAGATTAGGGTTTGGGTTTGGGTTAGGGTTACGGTTAGGGTTAGGGTTAGGCTTAGGACTAGGATTAGGGTTAGGGTGAGGGTTAGGATGAGGGATAGGGGTTGGGTTTAGGTTTGGGTTATGGTTAGGGTAAGAGGTAGGGTTACAGTTTAGGCTTAGGGTTAGGGCTACGGTTAGGGTTTCGGTTTGGGTTATGTTTTGGGCTAGGTTTAGGGTAAGGGTTAGGGTCTGGGTTCGGGTTAGGATTAGGGTTAGTGTTTGAGTTTGAATTAGGTTTAGGGTTAGCATTAGGGTTAGGGTTAAGTTTAGGATTAGTGTTTCAGTTAGGGTTAGTGTTAGGGTTAGGGTTAGGTTTAGGGTTTGATTTAGGGTTAGGGTTAGGGTTAGGGTTAGTGTTAGGGTTTGTGTGAGGGTTAGGGTTAGGACTAGGGTTAGTGTTAGGGTTAGGTTTAGTGTTAGCATTAGGGTTAAGTTTAGGGTTAGGGTTAGGGTTTGGGTTAGGGTTAGGGTTAGGGTTAGGGTTAGGGTTAGGGTTAGGGTTTGGATTAGGGTTACGGTTAGGATTAGGGTTAGGGTTAGGGTTAGGGTTAGGACGAGGGTTAGTGTTAGGGTTAGGTTTAGGGTTAGCATTAGGGTTAGGATTAGGGTTAGGGTTAGGGTTAGGGTTAGGGTTTGGTTTAGGATTAGGGTTAGGGTTAGGGTTTGGGTTAGGGTTAGGGTTAGGGTTAGGATTAGGGTTACGGTTTGTGTTAAGATTAGGTTTTGGGTTTGGGTTAGGGTTAGGGTTAGGGTTAGGGTTAGGGTTCGGGTTAGGGTTAGAATTATGGTTAGGGTTAAGGTTAGGTTTAGGTTTAGGGGTAGGGTTAGGGTTATTATTTGGGTTATGGTTTGTGTTAGGGTTAGGGTTATATTTTGGGTTAGTGTTAGAGTTAGGGTTTGAATTAGGGATAGGTTTAGGTTTAGGCTAGGGTTTGCGTTAGAGTTAGGGTTAGGGTTAGGGTTTGGGTTTGGTTTAGAGTTAGGTTTAGGTTAGGGTTTAGGTTAGAGATAGGGTTAGCGTGAGGTGTTGGATTAGGGTTATGGTTAGGGTTAGGGTTAGGATTAGGGTTAGGATTAGGGTTCCGATTAGAGTTTGGTTTAGAGTTTGGGTTTGGGTAAGTTTTAAGGTTAGGGTTAGGGTTAGGGTTAGGGTTAGGACTAGGATTTGGGTTAGGGTTAGGGTTAGGATTAGGGTTAGGGATTGGGTTTAGGTTTGGGTTATGATTAGGGTAAGTGTTAGGGTTAGGGTTTAGGGTTAGGGTTAGGGTTAGGGTTAGGGTTTCGGTTTGGGTTATGTTTTGGGTTAGGTTTGGGTTAGGGTTAGGGTTTGAGTTTGAATTAGGTTTAGGGTTAGCATTAGGGTTCAGGTTAGGTTTAGGATTAGTATTTCAGTTAGGGTTAGGGTTAGGGTAAGAGTTTGGGTTTGGGTTAGGTTTAGGTTTAGGGTTAGGTTTAGGGTTTGATTTAGGGTTAAGGATAGGGTTAGGGTTAGTGTTAGGGT
Organism: Eospalax fontanierii; assembly: GCA_035773235.1. Lineage (NCBI taxonomy): Eukaryota > Metazoa > Chordata > Mammalia > Rodentia > Spalacidae > Eospalax > Eospalax fontanierii. The sequence continues at coordinate 5,029,843 of JAJHUQ010000034.1, forward strand.
TTGGGTTAGGGTTAGGGTTAGGGTTAGGGTTAGGGTTAGGGTTAGGGTTAGGGTTAGGGTTTGAGTTTGAATTAGGTTTAGGGTTAGCATTAGGGTTAGGGTTAGGGTTAGGGTTAGGGTTAGGGTTAGGGTTAGGGTTAGGGTTAGGATTAGGGTTAGGGTTAGTGTTAGGGTTAGGGTTTGGTTTAAGATTACGGTTAGGTTTAGGTTTTCGGTTAAGTTTCGGGTTAGGGTAAGGGTTTGTGTTCGGGTTAAGTTAGTGTTAGGGTTTTAGTTAGGGTTAGGGTTAGGGTTAGGGTTAGGGTTAGGGTTTGGGTTAGGGTTAGACTTAGGGTTAGGGTTTGTGTTTGAGTTAGGTTTAGGGTTATCATTATGGTTAGGGTTAGGGTTAGGGTTAGGGTTAGGACTAGGATTAGGGTTAGGGTTAGGGTTAGGATTAGGGTTAGGGTTTGGGTTTAGGTTTGGGTTATGATTAGGGTAAGTGTTAGGGTTAGGGTTTAGGGTTAGGGTTAGGGATAGGGTTAAGGTTTCGGTTTCGGTTATGTTTTGGGTTAGGTTTAGGGTTAGGGTTAGGGTTTGGGTTCGGGTTAGGATTAGGGTTAGGGTTTGAGTTTGAATTAGGTTTAGGGTTAGCATTAGGGTTCGGGTTAGGTTTAGGATTAGTGTTTCAGTTAGGGTTAGGGTTAGGGTTAGGGTTTGGGTTCGGGTTAGGTTTAGGATTAGGTTTAGGGTTTGATTTAGGGTTAGGGTTAGGGTTAGGGTTAGTGTTAGGGTTTGGGTTAGGGTTAGGGTTAGGGTTAGGGTTTGGGTTAGAGTTAGGGTTAGGGTTAACGTTTGAGTTAGGGTTACGGTTAGGGTTAGGATTAGGGTTAGGGTTTGTGTTAAGATTAGGGTTTGGTTTAGGGTTACGGTTAGGGTTAGGGTTAGGGTTAGGGTTAGGATTAGGGTTAGGGTTTGTGTTTAGGTTTGGGTTATGATTAGGGTAAGGGTTAGGGTTAGGGTTTAGGGTTAGGTTTAGGCTTAGGGTTAGGGTTTCGGTTTGGGTTAGGGTTAGGATTAGGGTTAGGGTTTGAGTTTGAATTAGGTTTAGGGTTAGCATTAGGGTTAGGGTTAGGTTTAGGATTAGTGTTTCAGTTAGGGTTAGGGTTATGTTAAGGTTAGGGTTAGGGTTAGGTTTAGGGTTTGATTTAGGGTTAGGGTTAGGGTTAGTGTTAGGTTTTGGTTTAGGGTTAGGGTTAGGACTAGGGTTAGTGTAAGGGTTAGGTTTAGGGTTAGCATTAGGGTTAGATTTAGGTTTAGGGTTAGGGTTTGGTTTAGGGTTAGGGTTAGGGTTAGGGTTAGGGTTAGGGTTAGGGTTAGGGTTTGGGTTAGGGTTCGGTTTAGGGTTAGGGTTAGGTTTAGGATTGGGTTAGGTTTAGGGTTGGAGTTAGGATTAGGGTTAGGGTTTGTGTTAAAATTAGGGTTTGGATTTGTGTTAGAGTTAGGGTTAGGGTTAGGGTTAGGGTTAGGTTTAGAATTAGGGTTAGGGTTAGGGTTAGGATAAGGATGAGGGTTAAGGTTAGGGTTAGGATTAGGGTTATTATTTGGGTTATGGTTTGGGTTAGTGTTAGGGTTAGGGTTTGGGTTAGTGTTAGAGTTAGGGTTTGAGTTAAGGTTAGGTTTATGGTTAGGTTAGGGTTTGGGTTAGAGTTAGGGTTAGGGTTACGGTTTGGGTTTGATTTAGAGTTAGGGTTAGGTTAGGCTTTGGGTTAGAGTTAGGGTTAGGCTGAGGTGTTGGATTAGGGTTATGGTTAGGGTTAGGGTTAGGATTAGGTTTAGGGTTAGGGTTCCGATTAGAGTTATGTTTAGAGTTTGGGTTTGGGTAAGGGTTAAGGTTAGGTTTAGGGTTAGGATTAGGTTTAGGGTTTGAGTTTGAATTAGGTTTAGGGTTAGCATTAGGGTTAGGTTAGGTTTAGGATAAGTATTTCAGTTAGGGTTAGGGTTAGGGTTAGGGTTTGGGTTAGGGTTTGATTTAGGGTTAGGGTTAGGCTTAGGGTTAGTGTAAGGGTTTGGGTTAGGGTTAGGGTTAGGTTTAGGGTTAGGATTAGGGTTAGGATGAGGGTTAGGGTTAGGGTTTCGGTTAGGGTTAGGGTTAGGGTTAGGGTTAGGGTTAGGGTTAGGGTTAGGGTTCGGGTTAGGGTTAGGGTTAGGTTTAGGTTTTGGGTTAGGGTTAGGGTTAGGGTTAGCATTAGGGTTAGGGTTTGTGTTAAGATTAGGGTTTGGGTTTGGGTTAGGGTTAGGGTTAGGGTTAGGGTTAGAATTAGGGTTAGGGTTAGGGTTAGGGTTAGGGTTAGGATAAGGATGAGGGTTAGTGTTAGGGTTAGGATTAGGGTTATTATTTGGGTTATGGTTTGTGTTAGGGTTAGGGTTACGGTTTGGGTTAGTGTTAGAGTGAGGGTTTGAGTTAGGGTTAGGTTTAGGTTTAGGTTAGGGTTTGGGTTAGAGTTAGGGTTAGGTTTAGGGTTTGGGTTTGGTTTAGAGTTAGGTTTAGGTTAGGGTTTGTGTTAGAGTTAGGGTTAGGGTGAGGTGTTGGATTAGGGTTATGGTTAGGGTTAGGGTTAGAATTAGGGTTAGGGTTAGCGTTTCCATTAGAGTTAGGTTTAGAGTTATGGTTTGGGTAAGGGTTAAGGTTAGGGTTAGGGTTACGGTTAGGGTTAGGGTTAGGTTTAGGACTAGGATTAGTGTTAGGGTTAGGGTTAGGATTAGGGTTAGGGTTTGGGTTTAGGTTTGGGTTATGGTTAGGGTAAGTGTTAGGGTTAGGGTTTAAGGTTAGGTTTAGGGTTAGGGTTAGGGTTTCGGTTTGGGTTATATTTTGGTTTAGGTTTAGGGTTAGGGTTAGGGTTTGGGTTCGGGTTAGGATTAAGTTTAGGGTTTAGGTTTTCGGTTAGGTTTAGTGTTAGGATTAGGGTTAGGATTAGGGTTTGGGTTAGGGTTTAGGTTTGGTTAGGTTTAGGGTTAGGGTTAGGGTTATGGTTAGGTTTAGCTTTACGGTTAGGGTTAGGGTTATGTTTAGGGTTAGCGTTAGGGTTAGGGTTAGGGTTAGGGTTCCGATTAGAGTTAGGTTTAGAGTTTGGGTTTGGGTAAGGGTTAAGGTTAGTTTTAGGGTTAGGGTTAGGGTTAGGGTTAGGATTAGGGTTAGGGTTTGTGTTAAGATTAGGGTTTGGGTTTGGGTTAGGGTTACGGTTAGGGTTAGGGTTAGGTTTAGGACTAGGATTAGGGTTAGGGTTAGGGTTAGGATTAGGGTTAGGGTTTGGGTTTAGGTTTGGGTTATGGTTAGGGTAAGTGTTAGGGTTACAGTTTAGGCTTAGGGTTAGGGTTACGGTTAGGGTTTCGGTTTGGGTTATGTTTTGGGCTAGGTTTAGGGTTAGGGTTAGGGTTTGGGTTCGGGTTAGGATTAGGGTTAGTGTTTGAGTTTGAATTAGGTTTAGGGTTAGCATTAGGGTTAGGGTTAAGTTTAGGATTAGTGTTTCAGTTAGGGTTAGTGTTAGGGTTAGGGTTAGGTTTAGGGTTTGATTTAGGGTTAGGGTTAGGGTTAGGGTTAGTGTTAGGGTTTGTGTGAGGGTTAGGGTTAGGACTAGGGTTAGTGTTAGGGTTAGGTTTAGTGTTAGCATTAGGGTTAAGTTTAGGGTTAGGGTTAGGGTTTGGGTTAGGGTTAGGGTTAGGGTTAGGGTTAGGGTTAGGGTTAGGGTTTGGATTAGGGTTACGGTTAGGATTAGGGTTAGGGTTAGGGTTAGGGTTAGGACGAGGGTTAGTGTTAGGGTTAGGTTTAGGGTTAGCATTAGGGTTAGGATTAGGGTTAGGGTTAGGGTTAGGGTTAGGGTTTGGTTTAGGATTAGGGTTAGGGTTAGGGTTTGGGTTAGGGTTAGGGTTAGGGTTAGGATTAGGGTTACGGTTTGTGTTAAGATTAGGGTTTGGGTTTGGGTTAGGGTTAGGGTTAGGGTTAGGGTTAGGGTTCGGGTTAGGGTTAGAATTATGGTTAGGGTTAAGGTTAGGTTTAGGTTTAGGGGTAGGGTTAGGGTTATTATTTGGGTTATGGTTTGTGTTAGGGTTAGGGTTATATTTTGGGTTAGTGTTAGAGTTAGGGTTTGAATTAGGGATAGGTTTAGGTTTAGGCTAGGGTTTGCGTTAGAGTTAGGGTTAGGGTTAGGGTTTGGGTTTGGTTTAGAGTTAGGTTTAGGTTAGGGTTTAGGTTAGAGATAGGGTTAGCGTCAGGGGTTGGATTAGGGTTATGGTTAGGGTTAGGGTTAGGATTAGGGTTAGGATTAGGGTTCCGATTAGAGTTTGGTTTAGAGTTTGGGTTTGGGTAAGGTTTAAGGTTAGGGTTAGGGTTAGGGTTAGGGTTAGGACTAGGATTTGGGTTAGGGTTAGGGTTAGGATTAGGGTTAGGGATTGGGTTTAGGTTTGGGTTATGATTAGGGTAAGTGTTAGGGTTAGGGTTTAGGGTTAGGGTTAGGGTTAGGGTTAGGGTTTCGGTTTGGGTTATGTTTTGGGTTAGGTTTGGGTTAGGGTTAGGGTTTGAGTTTGAATTAGGTTTAGGGTTAGCATTAGGGTTCAGGTTAGGTTTAGGATTAGTATTTCAGTTAGGGTTAGGGTTAGGGTAGGAGTTTGGGTTTGGGTTAGGTTTAGGGTTAGGTTTTGGGTTTGATTTAGGGTTAAGGATAGGGTTAGGGTTAGTGTTAGGGTTTGGGTTAGGGTTAGGGTTAGGGTTAGGGTTAGGGTTAGGTTTAGTGTTTGAGTTTGAATTAGGTTTAGGGTTAGCATTAGGGTTAGGGTTAGGGTTAGGGTTAGGGTTAGGGTTAGGGTTAGGGTTAGGGTTAGGGTTAGGGTTAGGATTAGGGTTAGGGTTAGTGTTAGGGTTAGGGTTTGGTTTAAGATTACGGTTAGGTTTAGGTTTTCGGTTAAGTTTCGGGTTAGGGTAAGGGTTTGTGTTCGGGTTAAGTTAGTGTTAGGGTTTTAGTTAGGGTTAGGGTTAGGGTTAGGGTTAGGGTTTGGGTTAGGGGTAGACTTAGGGTTAGGGTTTGTGTTTGAGTTAGGTTTAGGGTTATCATTATGGTTAGGGTTAGGGTTAGGGTTAGGGTTAGGACTAGGATTAGGGTTAGGGTTAGGGTTAGGATTAGGGTTAGGGTTTGGGTTTAGGTTTGGGTTATGATTAGGGTAAGTGTTAGGGTTAGGGTTTAGGGTTAGGGTTAGGGATAGGGTTAAGGTTTCGGTTTCGGTTATGTTTTGGTTTAGGTTTAGGGTTAGGGTTAGGGTTTGGGTTCGGGTTAGGATTAGGGTTAGGGTTTGAGTTTGAATTAGGTTTAGGGTTAGCATAAGGGTTCGGGTTAGGTTTAGGATTAGTGTTTCAGTTAGGGTTAGGGTGAGGGTTAGGGTTTGGGTTCCGGTTAGGTTTAGGATTAGGTTTAGGGTTTGATTTAGGGTTAGGGTTAGGGTTAGGGTTAGTGTTAGGGTTTGGGTTAGGGTTAGGGTTAGGGTTAGGGTTTGGGTTAGAGTTAGGGTTAGGGTTAACGTTTGAGTTAGGGTTACGGTTAGGGTTAGGATTAGGGTTAGGGTTTGTGTTAAGATTAGGGTTTGGTTTAGGGTTACGGTTAGGGTTAGGGTTAGGGTTAGGGTTAGGATTAGGGTTAGGGTTTGTGTTTAGGTTTGGGTTATGATTAGGGTAAGGGTTAGGGTTAGGGTTTAGGGTTAGTTTTAGGCTTAGGGTTAGGGTTTCGGTTTGGGTTATATTTTGCGTTAGGTTTAGGGTTAGGTTTAGGGTTTGGGTTCGGGTTAGGATTAGGGTTAGGGTTTGAGTTTGAATTAGGTTTAGGGTTAGCATTAGGGTTAGGGTTAGGTTTAGGATTAGTGTTTCAGTTAGGGTTAGGGTTATGTTAAGGTTAGGGTTAGGGTTAGGTTTAGGGTTTGATTTAGGGTTAGGGTTAGGGTTAGTGTTAGGTTTTGGTTTAGGGTTAGGGTTAGGACTAGGGTTAGTGTAAGGGTTAGGTTTCGGGTTAGCATTAGGGTTAGATTTAGGTTTAGGGTTAGGGTTTGGTTTAGGGTTAGGGTTAGGGTTAGGGTTAGGGTTAGGGTTAGGGTTAGGGTTAGGGTTAGGGTTAGGGTTTGGGTTAGGGTTCGGTTTAGGGTTAGGGTTAGGTTTAGGATTGGGTTAGGTTTAGGGTTGGAGTTAGGATTAGGGTTAGGGTTTGTGTTAAAATTAGGGTTTGGATTTGTGTTAGAGTTAGGGTTAGGGTTAGGGTTAGGGTTAGGTTTAGAATTAGGGTTAGGGTTAGGGTTAGGATAAGGATGAGGGTTAAGGTTAGGGTTAGGATTAGGGTTATTATTTGGGTTATGGTTTGGGTTAGTGTTAGGGTTAGGGTTTGGGTTAGTGTTAGAGTTAGGGTTTGAGTTAAGGTTAGGTTTATGGTTAGGTTAGGGTTTGGGTTAGAGTTAGGGTTAGGGTTACGGTTTGGGTTTGATTTAGAGTTAGGGTTAGGTTAGGCTTTGGGTTAGAGTTAGGGTTAGGCTGAGGTGTTGGATTAGGGTTATGGTTAGGGTTAGGGTTAGGATTAGGTTTAGGGTTAGGGTTCCGATTAGAGTTATGTTTAGAGTTTGGGTTTGGGTAAGGGTTAAGGTTAGGTTTAGGGTTAGGATTAGGTTTAGGGTTTGAGTTTGAATTAGGTTTAGGGTTAGCATTAGGGTTAGGTTAGGTTTAGGATAAGTATTTCAGTTAGGGTTAGGGTTAGGGTTAGGGTTTGGGTTAGGGTTTGATTTAGGGTTAGGGTTAGGCTTAGGGTTAGTGTAAGGGTTTGGGTTAGGGTTAGGGTTAGGTTTAGGGTTAGGATTAGGGTTAGGATGAGGGTTAGGGTTTGGGTTAGGGTTAGGGTTAGGGTTAGGGTTAGGGTTAGGGTTAGGGTTAGGGTTCGGGTTAGGGTTAGGGTTAGGTTTAGGTTTTGGGTTAGGGTTAGCGTTAGGGTTAGCATTAGGGTTAGGGTTTGTGTTAAGATTAGGGTTTGGGTTTGGGTTAGGGTTAGGGTTAGGGTTAGGGTTAGAATTAGGGTTAGGGTTAGGGTTAGGGTTAGGGTTAGGATAAGGATGAGGGTTAGTGTTAGGGTTAGGATTAGGGTTATTATTTGGGTTATGGTTTGTGTTAGGTTTAGGGTTACGGTTTGGGTTAGTGTTAGAGTGAGGGTTTGAGTTAGGGTTAGGTTTAGGTTTAGGTTAGGGTTTGGGTTAGAGTTAGGGTTAGGTTTAGGGTTTGGGTTTGGTTTAGAGTTAGGTTTAGGTTAGGGTTTGTGTTAGAGTTAGGGTTAGGGTGAGGTGTTGGATTAGGGTTATGGTTAGGGTTAGGGTTAGAATTAGGGTTAGGGTTAGCGTTTCCATTAGAGTTAGGTTTAGAGTTATGGTTTGGGTAAGGGTTAAGGTTAGGGTTAGGGTTACGGTTAGGGTTAGGGTTAGGTTTAGGACTAGGATTAGTGTTAGGGTTAGGGTTAGGATTAGGGTTAGCGATTGGGTTTACGTTTGGGTTATGGTTAGGGTAAGTGTTAGGGTTAGGGTTTAAGGTTAGGTTTAGGGTTAGGGTTAGGGTTTCGGTTTGGGTTATATTTTGGTTTAGGTTTAGGGTTAGGGTTAGGGTTTGGGTTCGGGTTAGGATTAGGTTTAGGGTTTACGTTTTCGGTTAGGTTTAGTGTTAGGATTAGGGTTAGGATTAGGGTTTGGGTTAGGGTTTAGGTTTGGTTAGGTTTAGGGTTAGGGTTAGGGTTATGGTTAGGTTTAGCTTTACGGTTAGGGTTAGGGTTATGTTTAGGGTTAGCGTTAGGGTTAGGGTTAGGGTTAGGGTTCCGATTAGAGTTAGGTTTAGAGTTTGGGTTTGGGTAAGGGTTAAGGTTAGTTTTAGGGTTAGGGTTAGGGTTAGGGTTAGGATTAGGGTTAGGGTTTGTGTTAAGATTAGGTTTTGGGTTTGGGTTAGGGTTATGGTTAGGGTTAGGGTTAGGTTTAGGACTAGGATTAGGGTTAGGGTTAGGGTTAGGATTAGGGTTAGGGTTTGGGTTTAGGTTTGGGTTATGGTTAGGGTAAGTGTTAGGGTTACAGTTTAGGGTTAGGGTTAGGGTTAGGGTTAGGGTTTCGGTTTGGGTTATGTTTTGGGCTAGGTTTAGGGTTAGCGTTAGGGTTTGGGTTCGGGTTAGGATTAGGGTTAGTGTTTGAGTTTGAATTAGGTTTAGGGTTAGCATTAGGGTTAGGGTTAAGTTTAGGATTAGTGTTTCAGTTAGGGTTAGTGTTAGGGTTAGGGTTAGGTTTAGGGTTTGATTTAGGGTTAGGGTTAGGGTTAGGGTTAGTGTTAGGGTTTGTGTTAGGGTTAGGGTTAGGACTAGGGTTAGTGTTAGGGTTAGGTTTAGTGTTAGCATTAGGGTTAAGTTTAGGGTTAGGGTTAGGGTTTTGGTTAGGGTTAGGGTTAGGGTTAGGGTTAGGGTTAGGGTTAGGGTTAGGGTTAGGGTTTGGGTTAGGGTTACGGTTAGGATTAGGGTTAGGGTTAGGGTTAGGGTTAGGACGAGGGTTAGTGTTAGGGTTAGGTTTAGGGTTAGCATTAGGGTTAGGATTAGGGTTAGGGTTAGGGTTAGGGTTAGGGTTTGGTTTAGGATTAGGGTTAGGGTTAGGGTTTGGGTTAGGGTTAGGGTTAGGCTTAGGATTAGGGTTAGGGTTTGTGTTAAGATTAGGGTTTGGGTTTGGGTTAGGGTTAGGGTTAGGGTTAGGGTTCGGGTTAGGGTTAGAATTATGGTTAGGGTTAAGGTTAGGTTTAGGGTTAGGGGTAGGGTTAGGGTTATTATTTGGGTTATGGTTTGTGTTAGGGTTAGGGTTATATTTTGGGTTAGTGTTAGAGTTAGGGTTTGAATTAGGGATAGGTTTAGGTTTAGGCTAGGGTTTGCGTTAGAGTTAGGGTTAGGGTTAGGGTTAGGGTTTGGTTTAGAGTTAGGTTTAGGTTAGGGTTTAGGTTAGAGATAGGGTTACCGTGAGGTGTTGGATTAGGGTTATGGGTAGGGTTAGGGTGACGATTAGGGTTAGGATTAGGGTTCGGATTAGAGTTTGGTGTAGAGTTTGGGTTTGGGTAAGGTTTAAGGTTAGGGTTAGGGTTAGGGTTAGGGTTAGGACTAGGATTTGGGTTAGGGTTAGGGTTAGGATTAGGGTTAGGGATTGGGTTTAGGTTTGGGTTATGATTAGGGTAAGTGTTAGGGTTAGGGTTTAGGGTTAGGGTTAGGGTTAGGGTTAGGGTTTCGGTTTGGGTTATGTTTTGGGTTAGGTTTGGGTTAGGGTTAGGGTTTGAGTTTGAATTAGGTTTAGGGTTAGCATTAGGGTTCAGGTTAGGTTTAGGATTAGTATTTCAGTTAGGGTTAGGGTTAGGGTAAGAGTTTGGGTTTGGGTTAGGTTTAGGGTTAGGTTTAGGGTTTGATTTAGGGTTAAGGATAGGGTTAGGGTTAGTGTTAGGGTTTGGGTTAGGGTTAGGGTTAGGGTTAGGGTTAGGGTTAGGGTTAGGGTTAGGGTTAGGGTTTGAGTTTGAATTAGGTTTAGGGTTAGCATTAGGGTTAGGGTTAGGGTTAGGGTTAGGGTTAGGGTTAGGGTTAGGGTTAGGGTTAGGATTAGGGTTAGGGTTAGTGTTAGGGTTAGGGTTTGGTTTAAGATTACGGTTAGGTTTAGGTTTTCGGTTAAGTTTCGGGTTAGGGTAAGGGTTTGTGTTCGGGTTAAGTTAGTGTTAGGGTTTTAGTTAGGGTTAGGGTTAGGGTTAGGGTTAGGGTTTGGGTTAGGGTTAGACTTAGGGTTAGGGTTTGTGTTTGAGTTAGGTTTAGGGTTATCATTATGGTTAGGGTTAGGGTTAGGGTTAGGGTTAGGACTAGGATTAGGGTTAGGGTTAGGGTTAGGATTAGGGTTAGGGTTTGGGTTTAGGTTTGGGTTATGATTAGGGTAAGTGTTAGGGTTAGGGTTTAGGGTTAGGGTTAGGGATAGGGTTAAGGTTTCGGTTTCGGTTATGTTTTGGGTTAGGTTTAGGGTTAGGGTTAGGGTTTGGGTTCGGGTTAGGATTAGGGTTAGGGTTTGAGTTTGAATTAGGTTTAGGGTTAGCATTAGGGTTCGGGTTAGGTTTAGGATTAGTGTTTCAGTTAGGGTTAGGGTTAGGGTTAGGGTTTGGGTTCGGGTTAGGTTTAGGATTAGGTTTAGGGTTTGATTTAGGGTTAGGGTTAGGGTTAGGGTTAGTGTTAGGGTTTGGGTTAGGGTTAGGGTTAGGGTTAGGGTTTGGGTTAGAGTTAGGGTTAGGGTTAACGTTTGAGTTAGGGTTACGGTTAGGGTTAGGATTAGGGTTAGGGTTTGTGTTAAGATTAGGGTTTGGTTTAGGGTTACGGTTAGGGTTAGGGTTAGGGTTACGGTTAGGATTAGGGTTAGGGTTTGTGTTTAGGTTTGGGTTATGATTAGGGTAAGGGTTAGGGTTAGGGTTTAGGGTTAGGTTTAGGCTTAGGGTTAGGGTTTCGGTTTGGGTTATATTTTGCGTTAGGTTTAGGGTTAGGTTTAGGGTTTGGGTTCGGGTTAGGATTAGGGTTAGGGTTTGAGTTTGAATTAGGTTTAGGGTTAGCATTAGGGTTAGGGTTAGGTTTAGGATTAGTGTTTCAGTTAGGGTTAGGGTTATGTTAAGGTTAGGGTTAGGGTTAGGTTTAGGGTTTGATTTAGGGTTAGGGTTAGGGTTAGTGTTAGGTTTTGGTTTAGGGTTAGGGTTAGGACTAGGGTTAGTGTAAGGGTTAGGTTTAGGGTTAGCATTAGGGTTAGATTTAGGTTTAGGGTTAGGGTTTGGTTTAGGGTTAGGGTTAGGGTTAGGGTTAGGGTTAGGGTTAGGGTTAGGGTTAGGGTTAGGGTTTGGGTTAGGGTTCGGTTTAGGGTTAGGGTTAGGTTTAGGATTGGGTTAGGTTTAGGGTTGGAGTTAGGATTAGGGTTAGGGTTTGTGTTAAAATTAGGGTTTGGATTTGTGTTAGAGTTAGGGTTAGGGTTAGGGTTAGGGTTAGGTTTAGAATTAGGGTTAGGGTTAGGGTTAGGATAAGGATGAGGGTTAAGGTTAGGGTTAGGATTAGGGTTATTATTTGGGTTATGGTTTGGGTTAGTGTTAGGGTTAGGGTTTGGGTTAGTGTTAGAGTTAGGGTTTGAGTTAAGGTTAGGTTTATGGTTAGGTTAGGGTTTGGGTTAGAGTTAGGGTTAGGGTTACGGTTTGGGTTTGATTTAGAGTTAGGGTTAGGTTAGGCTTTGGGTTAGAGTTAGGGTTAGGCTGAGGTGTTGGATTAGGGTTATGGTTAGGGTTAGGGTTAGGATTAGGTTTAGGGTTAGGGTTCCGATTAGAGTTATGTTTAGAGTTTGGGTTTGGGTAAGGGTTAAGGTTAGGTTTAGGGTTAGGATTAGGTTTAGGGTTTGAGTTTGAATTAGGTTTAGGGTTAGCATTAGGGTTAGGTTAGGTTTAGGATAAGTATTTCAGTTAGGGTTAGGGTTAGGGTTAGGGTTTGGGTTAGGGTTTGATTTAGGGTTACGGTTAGGCTTAGGGTTAGTGTAAGGGTTTGGGTTAGGGTTAGGGTTAGGTTTAGGGTTAGGATTAGGGTTAGGATGAGGGTTAGGGTTAGGGTTTCGGTTAGGGTTAGGGTTAGGGTTAGGGTTAGGGTTAGGGTTAGGGTTAGGGTTCGGGTTAGGGTTAGGGTTAGGTTTAGGTTTTGGGTTAGGGTTAGCGTTAGGGTTAGCATTAGGGTTAGGGTTTGTGTTAAGATTAGGGTTTGGGTTTGGGTTAGGGTTAGGGTTAGGGTTAGGGTTAGAATTAGGGTTAGGGTTAGGGTTAGGGTTAGGGTTAGGATAAGGATGAGGGTTAGTGTTAGGGTTAGGATTAGGGTTATTATTTGGGTTATGGTTTGTGTTAGGGTTAGGGTTACGGTTTGGGTTAGTGTTAGAGTGAGGGTTTGAGTTAGGGTTAGGTTTAGGTTTAGGTTAGGGTTTGGGTTAGAGTTAGGGTTAGGTTTAGGGTTTGGGTTTGGTTTAGAGTTAGGTTTAGGTTAGGGTTTGTGTTAGAGTTAGGGTTAGGGTGAGGTGTTGGATTAGGGTTATGGTTAGGGTTAGGGTTAGAATTAGGGTTAGGTTTAGCGTTTCCATTAGAGTTTGGTTTAGAGTTATGGTTTGGGTAAGGGTTAAGGTTAGGGTTAGGGTTACGGTTAGGGTTAGGGTTAGGTTTAGGACTAGGATTAGTGTTAGGGTTAGGGTTAGGATTAGGGTTAGGGTTTGGGTTTAGGTTTGGGTTATGGTTAGGGTAAGTGTTAGGGTTAGGGTTTAAGGTTAGGATTAGGGTTAGGGTTAGGGTTTCGGTTTGGGTTATATTTTGGTTTAGGTTTAGGGTTAGGGTTAGGGTTTGGGTTCGGGTTAGGATTAGGTTTAGGGTTTAGGTTTTCGGTTAGGTTTAGTGTTAGGATTAGGGTTAGGATTAGGGTTTGGGTTAGGGTTTAGGTTTGGTTAGGTTTAGGGTTAGGGTTAGGGTTATGGTTAGGTTTAGCTTTACGGTTAGGGTTAGGGTTATGTTTAGGGTTAGCGTTAGGGTTAGGGTTAGGGTTAGGGTTCCGATTAGAGTTAGGTTTAGAGTTTGGGTTTGGGTAAGGGTTAAGGTTAGTTTTAGGGTTAGGGTTAGGGTTAGGGTTAGGATTAGGGTTAGGGTTTGTGTTAAGATTAGGGTTTGGGTTTGGGTTAGGGTTACGGTTAGGGTTAGGGTTAGGTTTAGGACTAGGATTAGGGTTAGGGTTAGGGTTAGGATTAGGGTTAGGGTTTGGGTTTAGGTTTGGGTTATGGTTAGGGTAAGTGTTAGGGTTACAGTTTAGGCTTAGGGTTAGGGTTAGGGTTAGGGTTTCGGTTTGGGTTATGTTTTGGGCTAGGTTTAGGGTTAGGGTTAGGGTTTGGGTTCGGGTTAGGATTAGGGTTAGTGTTTGAGTTTGAATTAGGTTTAGGGTTAGCATTAGGGTTAGGGTTAAGTTTAGGATTAGTGTTTCAGTTAGGGTTAGTGTTAGGGTTAGGGTTAGGTTTAGGGTTTGATTTAGGGTTAGGGTTAGGGTTAGGGTTAGTGTTAGGGTTTGTGTGAGGGTTAGGGTTAGGACTAGGGTTAGTGTTAGGGTTAGGTTTAGTGTTAGCATTAGGGTTAAGTTTAGGGTTAGGGTTAGGGTTTGGGTTAGGGTTAGGGTTAGGGTTAGGGTTAGGGTTAGGGTTAGGGTTTGGATTAGGGTTACGGTTAGGATTAGGGTTAGGGTTAGGGTTAGGGTTAGGACGAGGGTTAGTGTTAGGGTTAGGTTTAGGGTTAGCATTAGGGTTAGGATTAGGGTTAGGGTTAGGGTTAGGGTTAGGGTTTGGTTTAGGATTAGGGTTAGGGTTAGGGTTTGGATTAGGGTTAGGGTTAGGGTTAGGATTAGGGTTACGGTTTGTGTTAAGATTAGGGTTTGGGTTTGGGTTAGGGTTAGGGTTAGGGTTAGGGTTAGGGTTCGGGTTAGGGTTAGAATTATGGTTAGGGTTAAGGTTAGGTTTAGGTTTAGGGGTAGGGTTAGGGTTATTATTTGGGTTATGGTTTGTGTTAGGGTTAGGGTTATATTTTGGGTTAGTGTTAGAGTTAGGGTTTGAATTAGGGATAGGTTTAGGTTTAGGCTAGGGTTTGCGTTAGAGTTAGGGTTAGGGTTAGGGTTTGGGTTTGGTTTAGAGTTAGGTTTAGGTTAGGGTTTAGGTTAGAGATAGGGTTAGCGTGAGGTGTTGGATTAGGGTTATGGTTAGGGTTAGGGTTAGGATTAGGGTTAGGATTAGGGTTCCGATTAGAGTTTGGTTTAGAGTTTGGGTTTGGGTAAGGTTTAAGGTTAGGGTTTGGGTTAGGGTTAGGGTTAGGACTAGGATTTGGGTTAGGGTTAGGGTTAGGATTAGGGTTAGGGATTGGGTTTAGGTTTGGGTTATGATTAGGGTAAGTGTTAGGGTTAGGGTTTAGGGTTAGGGTTAGGGTTAGGGTTAGGGTTTCGGTTTGGGTTATGTTTTGGGTTAGGTTTGGGTTAGGGTTAGGGTTTGAGTTTGAATTAGGTTTAGGGTTAGCATTAGGGTTCAGGTTAGGTTTAGGATTAGTATTTCAGTTAGGGTTAGGGTTAGGGTAGGAGTTTGGGTTTGGGTTAGGTTTAGGGTTAGGTTTAGGGTTTGATTTAGGGTTAAGGATAGGGTTAGGGTTAGTGTTAGGGTTTGGGTTAGGGTTAGGGTTAGGGTTAGGGTTAGGGTTAGGGTTAGGGTTTGAGTTTGAATTAGGTTTAGGGTTAGCATTAGGGTTAGGGTTAGGGTTAGGGTTAGGGTTAGGGTTAGGGTTAGGGTTAGGGTTAGGATTAGGGTTAGGGTTAGTGTTAGGGTTAGGGTTTGGTTTAAGATTACGGTTAGGTTTAGGTTTTCGGTTAAGTTTCGGGTTAGGGTAAGGGTTTGTGTTCGGGTTAAGTTAGTGTTAGGGTTTTAGTTAGGGTTAGGGTTAGGGTTAGGGTTAGGGTTTGGGTTAGGGTTAGACTTAGGGTTAGGGTTTGTGTTTGAGTTAGGTTTAGGGTTATCATTATGGTTAGGGTTAGGGTTAGGGTTAGGGTTAGGACTAGGATTAGGGTTAGGGTTAGGGTTAGGATTAGGGTTAGGGTTTGGGTTTAGGTTTGGGTTATGATTAGGGTAAGTGTTAGGGTTAGGGTTTAGGGTTAGGGTTAGGGATAGGGTTAAGGTTTCGGTTTCGGTTATGTTTTGGGTTAGGTTTAGGGTTAGGGTTAGGGTTTGGGTTCGGGTTAGGATTAGGGTTAGGGTTTGAGTTTGAATTAGGTTTAGGGTTAGCATTAGGGTTCGGGTTAGGTTTAGGATTAGTGTTTCAGTTAGGGTTAGGGTTAGGGTTAGGGTTTGGGTTCGGGTTAGGTTTAGGATTAGGTTTAGGGTTTGATTTAGGGTTCGGGTTAGGGTTAGGGTTAGTGTTAGGGTTTGGGTTAGGGTTAGGGTTAGGGTTAGGGTTTGGGTTAGAGTTAGGGTTAGGGTTAACGTTTGAGTTAGGGTTACGGTTAGGGTTAGGATTAGGGTTAGGGTTTGTGTTAAGATTAGGGTTTGGTTTAGGGTTACGGTTAGGGTTAGGGTTAGGGTTAGGGTTAGGATTAGGGTTAGGGTTTGTGTTTAGGTTTGGGTTATGATTAGGGTAAGGGTTAGGGTTAGGGTTTAGGGTTAGGTTTAGGCTTAGGGTTAGGGTTTCGGTTTGGGTTATATTTTGCGTTAGGTTTAGGGTTAGGTTTAGGGTTTGGGTTCGGGTTAGGATTAGGGTTAGGGTTTGAGTTTGAATTAGGTTTAGGGTTAGCATTAGGGTTAGGGTTAGGTTTAGGATTAGTGTTTCAGTTAGGGTTAGGGTTATGTTAAGGTTAGGGTTAGGGTTAGGT
The DNA here is from genome assembly GCA_035773235.1 of Eospalax fontanierii. Taxonomy (NCBI): domain Eukaryota; kingdom Metazoa; phylum Chordata; class Mammalia; order Rodentia; family Spalacidae; genus Eospalax; species Eospalax fontanierii. Next base: position 5,045,310 of record JAJHUQ010000034.1, read on the forward strand.
TTAGGGTTTGATTTAGGGTTAGGGTTAGGGTTAGTGTTAGGTTTTGGTTTAGGGTTAGGGTTAGGACTAGGGTTAGAGTAAGGGTTAGGTTTAGGGTTAGCATTAGGGTTAGATTTAGGTTTAGGGTTAGGGTTTGGTTTAGGGTTAGGGTTAGGGTTAGGGTTAGGGTTAGGGTTAGGGTTAGGGTTAGGGTTAGGGTTTGGGTTAGGGTTCGGTTTAGGGATAGGGTTAGGTTTAGGATTGGGTTAGGTTTAGGGTTGGAGTTAGGATTAGGGTTAGGGTTTGTGTTAAAATTAGGGTTTGGATTTGTGTTAGAGTTAGGGTTAGGGTTAGGGTTAGGGTTAGGTTTAGAATTAGGGTTAGGGTTAGGGTTAGGATAAGGATGAGGGTTAAGGTTAGGGTTAGGATTAGGGTTATTATTTGGGTTATGGTTTGGGTTAGTGTTAGGGTTAGGGTTTGGGTTAGTGTTAGAGTTAGGGTTTGAGTTAAGGTTAGGTTTATGGTTAGGTTAGGGTTTGGGTTAGAGTTAGGGTTAGGGTTACGGTTTGGGTTTGATTTAGAGTTAGGGTTAGGTTAGGCTTTGGGTTAGAGTTAGGGTTAGGCTGAGGTGTTGGATTAGGGTTATGGTTAGGGTTAGGGTTAGGATTAGGTTTAGGGTTAGGGTTCCGATTAGAGTTATGTTTAGAGTTTGGGTTTGGGTAAGGGTTAAGGTTAGGTTTAGGGTTAGGATTAGGTTTAGGGTTTGAGTTTGAATTAGGTTTAGGGTTAGCATTAGGGTTAGGTTAGGTTTAGGATAAGTATTTCAGTTAGGGTTAGGGTTAGGGTTAGGGTTTGGGTTAGGGTTAGGGTTAGGGTTAGGGTTAGGATTAGGGTTAGGATGAGGGTTAGGGTTTGGGTTAGGGTTAGGGTTAGGGTTAGGGTTAGGGTTAGGGTTAGGGTTAGGGTTCGGGTTAGGGTTAGGGTTAGGTTTAGGTTTTGGGTTAGGGTTAGCGTTAGGGTTAGCATTAGGGTTAGGGTTTGTGTTAAGATTAGGGTTTGGGTTTGGGTTAGGGTTAGGGTTAGGGTTAGGGTTAGAATTAGGGTTAGGGTTAGGGTTAGGGTTAGGGTTAGGATAAGGATGAGGGTTAGTGTTAGGGTTAGGATTAGGGTTATTATTTGGGTTATGGTTTGTGTTAGGGTTAGGGTTACGGTTTGGGTTAGTGTTAGAGTGAGGGTTTGAGTTAGGGTTAGGTTTAGGTTTAGGTTAGGGTTTGGGTTAGAGTTAGGGTTAGGTTTAGGGTTTGGGTTTGGTTTAGAGTTAGGTTTAGGTTAGGGTTTGTGTTAGAGTTAGGGTTAGGGTGAGGTGTTGGATTAGGGTTATGGTTAGGGTTAGGGTTAGAATTAGGGTTAGGGGTAGCGTTTCCATTAGAGTTAGGTTTAGAGTTATGGTTTGGGTAAGGGTTAAGGTTAGGGTTAGGGTTACGGTTAGGGTTAGGGTTAGGTTTAGGACTAGGATTAGTGTTAGGGTTAGGGTTAGGATTAGGGTTAGGGTTTGGGTTTAGGTTTGGGTTATGGTTAGGGTAAGTCTTAGGGTTAGGGTTTAAGGTTAGGTTTAGGGTTAGGGTTAGGGTTTCGGTTTGGGTTATATTTTGGTTTAGGTTTAGGGTTAGGGTTAGGGTTTGGGTTCGGGTTAGGATTAGGTTTAGGGTTTAGGTTTTCGGTTAGGTTTAGTGTTAGGATTAGGGTTAGGATTAGGGTTTGGGTTAGGGTTTAGGTTTGGTTAGGTTTAGGGTTAGGGTTAGCGTTTTGGTTAGGTTTAGCTTTACGGTTAGGGTTAGGGTTATGTTTAGGGTTAGCGTTAGGGTTAGGGTTAGGGTTAGGGTTCCGATTAGAGTTAGGTTTAGAGTTTGGGTTTGGGTAAGGGTTAAGGTTAGTTTTAGGGTTAGGGTTAGGGTTAGGGTTAGGATTAGGGTTAGGGTTTGTGTTAAGATTAGGTTTTGGGTTTGGGTTAGGGTTATGGTTAGGGTTAGGGTTAGGTTTAGGACTAGGATTAGGGTTAGGGTTAGGGTTAGGATTAGGGTTAGGGTTTGGGTTTAGGTTTGGGTTATGGTTAGGGTAAGTGTTAGGGTTACAGTTTAGGGTTAGGGTTAGGGTTAGGGTTAGGGTTTCGGTTTGGGTTATGTTTTGGGCTAGGTTTAGGGTTAGCGTTAGG
>JAJHUQ010000034.1:5050000-5052500 GCA_035773235.1 Eospalax fontanierii
GTTAGGGTTAGGGTTTAGGGTTAGGTTTAGGCTTAGGGTTAGGGTTTCGGTTTGGGTTATATTTTGCGTTAGGTTTAGGGTTAGGTTTAGGGTTTGGGTTCGGGTTAGGATTAGGTTTAGGGTTTGAGTTTGAATTAGGTTTAGGGTTAGCATTAGGGTTAGGGTTAGGTTTAGGATTAGTGTTTCAGTTAGGGTTAGGGTTATGTTAAGGTTAGGGTTAGGGTTAGGTTTAGGGTTTGATTTAGGGTTAGGGTTAGGGTTAGTGTTAGGTTTTGGTTTAGGGTTAGGGTTAGGACTAGGGTTAATGTAAGGGTTAGGTTTAGGGTTAGCATTAGGGTTAGATTTAGGTTTAGGGTTAGGGTTTGGTTTAGGGTTAGGGTTAGGGTTAGGGTTAGGGTTAGGGTTTGGGTTAGGGTTCGGTTTAGGGTTAGGGTTAGGTTTAGGATTGGGTTAGGTTTAGGGTTGGAGTTAGGATTAGGGTTAGGGTTTGTGTTAAAATTAGGGTTTGGATTTGTGTTAGTGTTAGGGTTAGGGTTAGGGTTAGGGTTAGGTTTAGAATTAGGGTTAGGGTTAGGGTTAGGATAAGGATGAGGGTTAAGGTTAGGGTTAGGATTAGGGTTATTATTTGGGTTATGGTTTGGGTTAGTGTTAGGGTTAGGGTTTGGGTTAGTGTTAGAGTTAGGGTTTGAGTTAGGTTTAGGTTTATGGTTAGGTTAGGGTTTGGGTTAGAGTTAGGGTTAGGGTTACGGTTTGGGTTTGGTTTAGAGTTAGGGTTAGGTTAGGCTTTGGGTTAGAGTGAGGGTTAGGCTGAGGTGTTGGATTAGGGTTATGGTTAGGGTTAGGGTTCCGATTAGAGTTATGTTTAGAGTTTGGGTTTGGGTAAGGGTTAAGGTTAGGTTTAGGGTTAGGATTAGGGTTAGGGTTTGAGTTTGAATTAGGTTTAGGGTTAGCATGAGGGTTAGGTTAGGTTTAGGATAAGTATTTCAGTTACGGTTAGGGTTAGGGTTAGGGTTTGGGTTAGGGTTTGATTTAGGGTTAGGGTTAGGCTTAGGGTTAGTGTAAGGGTTTGGGTTAGGGTTAGGGTTAGGACTAGGGTTAGTGTTAGGGTTAGGTTTAGGGTTAGGATTAGGGTTAGGATGAGGGTTAGGGTTAGGGTTTGGGTTAGGGTTTAGGTTTGGTTAGGTTTAGGGTTAGGGTTAGGGTTATGGTTAGGTTTAGCTTTACGGTTAGGGTTAGGGTTATGTTTAGGGTTAGCGTTAGGGTTAGGGTTAGGGTTAGGGTTCCGATTACAGTTAGGTTTAGAGTTTGGGTTTGGGTAAGGGTTAAGGTTAGGTTTAGGGTTAGGGTTAGGGTTAGGGTTAGGTTTAGGACTAGGATTAGGGTTAGGGTTAGGGTTAGGATTAGGGTTAGGGTTTGGGTTTAGGTTTGGGTTATGGTTAGGGTAAGTGTTAGGGTTACAGTTTAGGGTTAGGGTTAGGGTTAGGGTTAGGGTTTCGGTTTGGGTTATGTTTTGGGCTAGGTTTAGGGTTAGGGTTAGGGTTTGGGTTCGGGTTAGTATTAGGGTTAGTGTTTGAGTTTGAATTAGGTTTAGGGTTAGCATTAGGGTTAGGGTTAAGTTTAGGATTAGTGTTTCAGTTAGGGTTAGTGTTAGGGTTAAGGTTAGGGTTACGGTTAGGTTTAGGGTTTGATTTAGGGTTAGGGTTAGGGTTAGGGTTAGTGTTAGGGTTTGTGTTAGGGTTAGGGTTAGGACTAGGGTTAGTGTTAGGGTTAGGTTTAGTGTTAGCATTAGGGTTAAGTTTAGGGTTAGGGTTAGGGTTTGGGTTAGGATTAGGGTTAGAGTTAGGGTTAGGGTTTGGGTTAGGGTTACGGTTAGGATTAGGGTTAGGGTTAGGGTTAGGGTTAGGACGAGGGTTAGTGTTAGGGTTAGGTTTAGGGTTAGCATTAGGGTTAGGATTAGGGTTACGGTTAGGGTTAGGGTTAGGGTTTGGTTTAGGATTAGGGTTAGGGTTAGGGTTTGGGTTAGGGTTAGGGTTAGGGTTAGGATTAGGGTTAGGGTTTGTGTTAAGATTAGGGTTTGGGTTTGGGTTAGGGTTAGGGTTAGGGTTAGGGTTAGGGTTCGGGTTAGGGTTAGAATTATGGTTAGGGTTAAGGTTAGGTTTAGGGTTAGGGGTAGGGTTAGGGTTATTATTTGGGTTATGGTTTGTGTTAGGGTTAGGGTTATATTTTGGGTTAGTGTTAGAGTTAGGGTTTGAATTAGGGATAGGTTTAGGTTTAGGCTAGGGTTTGCGTTAGAGTTAGGGTTAGGGTTAGGGTTTGGGTTTGGTTTAGAGTTAGGTTTAGTTTAGGGTTTAGGTTAGAGATAGGGTTAGCGTGAGGTGTTGGATTAGGGTTATGGTTAGGGTTAGGATTAGGGTTAGGATTAGGGTTTCGATTAGAGTTTGGTTTAGAGTTTGGGTTTGGGTAAGGGTTAAGGTTAGGGTTAGGGTTAGGGTTAGGGTTA
>JAJHUQ010000034.1:5060000-5062500 GCA_035773235.1 Eospalax fontanierii
TTAGGGTTTAAGGTTAGGTTTAGGGTTAGGGTTCGGGTTTCGGTTTGGGTTATATTTTGGTTTGGGTTTAGGGTTAGGGTTAGGGTTTGGGTTGGGGTTAGGATTAGGTTTAGGGTTTAGGTTTTCGGTTAGGTTTAGTGTTAGGATTAGGGTTAGGATTAGGGTTTGGGTTAGGGTTTAGGTTTGGTTAGGTTTAGGGTTAGGGTTAGGGTTATGGTTAGGTTTAGCTTTACGGTTAGTGTTAGGGTTATGTTTAGGGTTAGCGTTAGGGTTAGGGTTAGGGTTAGGGTTCCGATTAGAGTTAGGTTTAGTGTTTGGGTTTGGGTAAGGGTTAAGGTTAGGTTTAGGGTTAGGGTTAGGGTTAGGGTTAGGATTAGGGTTAGGGTTTGTGTTAAGATTAGGGTTTGGGTTTGGGTTAGGGTTACCGTTAGGGTTAGGGTTAGGTTTAGGACTAGGATTAGGGTTAGGGTTAGGGTTAGGATTAGGGTTAGGGTTTGGGTTTAGGTTTGGGTTATGGTTAGGGTAAGTGTTAGGGTTACAGTTTAGGGTTAGGGTTAGGGTTAGGGTTAGGGTTTCGGGTTGGGTTATGTTTTGGGCTAGGTTTAGGGTTAGGGTTAGGGTTTGGGTTCGGGTTAGGATTAGGGTTAGTGTTTGAGTTTGAATTAGGTTTAGGGTTAGCATTAGGGTTAGGGTTAAGTTTAGGATTAGTGTTTCAGTTAGGGTTAGTGTTAGGGTTAAGGTTAGGGTTAGGGTTTGGTTTAGGGTTTGATTTAGGGTTAGGGTTAGGGTTAGGGTTAGTGTTAGGGTTTGTGTTAGGGTTAGGGTTAGGACTAGGGTTAGTGTTAGGGTTAGGTTTAGTGTTAGCATTAGGGTTAAGTTTAGGGTTAGGGTTAGGGTTTGGATTAGGGTTAGGGTTAGGGTTAGGGTTAGGCTTAGGGTTAGGGTTAGGGTTAGGGTTAGGGCTTGAGTTTGAATTAGGTTTAGGGTTAGCATTAGGGTTCGGGTTAGGTTTAGAATTAGTATTTCAGTTAGGGTTAGGGTTAGGGTAAGAGTTTGGGTTTGGGTTAGGTTTAGGGTGAGGTTTAGGGTTTGATTTAGGGTTAGGGTTAGGTTTAGGGTTAGTGTTAGGGTTTGGGTTAGGGTTAGGGTTAGGACTAGGGTTAGTGTTTGAGTTAGGTTTAGGGTTAGCATTAGGGTTAGGATTAGGGTTAGGATTAGGGTTTGGGTTAGGCTTAGGGTTAGGGTTAGGGTTAGGGTTTGGGTTAGGGTTAGGGTTAGGGTTAGGGTTCGGGTTTGGGTTAGGGTTAGGGTTAGGGTTAGGATTAGGGTTAGGGTTAGTGTTAGGGTTAGGGTTTGGTTTAAGATTACGGTTAGGTTTAGGTTTTCGGTTAAGTTTCGGGTTAGGGTTAGGGTTTGTGTTCGGGTTAAGTTAGTGTTAGGGTTTTAGTTAGGGTTAGGGTTAGGGTTAGGGTTTGGGTCAGGGTTAGACTTAGGGTTAGGGTTTGTGTTTGAGTTAGGTTTAGGGTTATCATTAGGGTTAGGGTTAGGGTTAGGGTTAGGGTTAGGACTAGGATTAGGGTTAGGGTTAGGGTTTGGGTTAGGGTTAGGTTTGAATCTGGGTTAGTGTTAGGGTTAGGGTTAGTGTTAAGATTAAGTTTAGGGTTAGGTTTAGGATTAGGTTTTGGGTCAGGGTTAGGGTTAGGGTTAGAATTAGGGTTAGGGTTAGTGTTAGAATTAGGGTTAGGGTTAGGATAAGATCTAGGGTTAGGGTTAAGTTTAGGATTAGGGTTATTATTTGGGTTATGGTTTGAGTTAGGGTTAGGGTTAGTGTTTGGGTTAGTGTTAGAATTAGGGTTTGAGTTAGAGTTAGGTTTAGGGTTAGGTTAGGGTTTGGGTTTGAGTTAGGGTTAGTGTTAGGGTTTGGGTTTGGTTTAGAGTTAGGGTTAGGGTAGGGTTTGGGATAGAGTTAGGGTTAGGGTGAGGTGTTGGATTAGGGTTATGGTTAGGGTTAGGGTTAGGATTAGGGTTAGGGTTAGGGTTCCAATTAGAGTTAGGTTTAGAGTTTGGGTTTGGGTAAGGGTTAATTTTAGGGTTAGGGTTAGGGTTAGGGTTAGGGTTAGGACTAGGTTTAGGTTTAAGTTTAGGGTTAGGGTTAGGGTTTGGGTTAGGGTTTGGGGTTAGGGGTTAGGGGTTAAGTTTAGGTTTATTGTTAGGGTTAGGGATTGGGTTACGGTTAGGGTTAGGTTTAGGGTTAGGTTTAGGTTTTGGGTTAGGGTTAGGGTTAGCGTGTGGGTTAGGGTTAGGGTTAGGGTTAGGGTTAGAGTTAGTGTTAGGGTTAGGGTTTGGTTTAGGATTACGTTTAGGTTTAAGTTTTCGGTTAAATTTCGGGATAGGGTTAGGGTTTGCGTTCCGGTTGGGTTAGTGATAGGGTTTTAGTTAGGGTTAGGGTTAGGGTTAGTGTTAGGGTTTGGGTTAGGGTTAGGCTTAGGGTTAGGATTTG
>JAJHUQ010000034.1:5072500-5077500 GCA_035773235.1 Eospalax fontanierii
TTGGGCTAGATTTAGGGTTAGGGTTAGGGTTTGGGTTCGGATTAGGATTAGGGTTAGGGTTTGAGTTTGAATTAGGTTTATGGTTAGCATTAAGGTTAGGGTTAAGTTTAGGATTAGTGTTTCAGTTAGGGTTAGGGTTAGGGTTAAGGTTAGGGTTAGGGTTAGGTTTAGGGTTTGATTTAGGGTTAGGGTTAGGGTTAGGGTTAGTGTTAGGGTTTGGGTTAGGGTTTGGGTTAGGACTAGGGTTAGTGTTAGGGTTAGGTTTAGGGTTAGCATTAGGGTTAGGATTAGGGTTAGAGTTAGGATTTGGGTTAGGGTTAGGGTTACGGGTAGGGTTAGGGTTCGGGTTAGGGTTACGGTTAGGGTTAGGGTTAGGGTTAGGTTTAGTGTTAGGGTTAGGACGAGGGTTAGTGTTAGGGTTAGGTTTAGGGTTAGCATAAGGGTTAGGATTAGGGTTAGGGTTAGGGTTAGGATAAGGGTTTGGGTTAGTATTAGGGTTAGGGTTAGGGTTTGGGTTAGGGTTAGGGTTAGGGTAAGGATTAGGGTTAGGGTTTGTGTTAAGATTAGGGTTTGGGTTTGGGTTAAGGTTAGGGTTAGGGTTAGGTTTAGGGTTCGGTTAGGGTTAGAATTATGGTTAGGGTTAAGGTTAGGGTTAGGGTTAGGGTTAGGGTTAGGGTTATTATTTGGGTTATGGTTTGTGTTAGGGTTAGGGTTAGGGTTTGGGTTATTGTTAGAGTTAGGGTTTGAATTAGTGATAGGTTTAGGGTTAGGTTAGGGTTTGGGTTAGAGTTAGGGTTAGGGTTAGGGTTTGGGTTTGGTTTAGAGTTAGGTTTAGGTTAGGGTTTAGGTTAGAGATAGGGTTAGCGTGAGGTGTTGGATTAGGGTTATGGTTAAGGTTAGGGTTAGGATTAGGGTTAGGGTTAGGGTTCCGATTAGAGTTTGGTTTAGAGTTTGGGTTTGGGTAAGGGTTAAGGTTAGGGTTAGGGTTAGGGTTAGGGTTAGGGTTAGGGTTAGGGTTAGGGTTAGGACTAGGATTAGGGTTAGGGTTAGGGTTAGGGTTTGGGTTTAGGTTTGGGTTATGATTAGGGTAAGTGTTAGGGTTAGGGTTTAGGGTTAGGGTTAGGGATAGGGTTAAGGTTTCTGTTTCGGTTATGTTTTGTGTTAGGTTTAGGGTTAGGGTTAGGGTTTGGGTTCGGGTTAGGATTAGGGTTAGGTATTGAGTTTGAATTTGGTTTAGGGTTAGCATTAGGGTTCGGGTTAGGTTTAGGATTAGTGTTTCAGTTAGGGTTAGGGTTAGGGTTAGTGTTTGGGTTCGGGTTAGGTTTAGGATTAGGTTTAGGGTTTGATTTAGGGTTAGGGTTAGTGTTAGGGTTAGTGTTAGGGTTTGGGTTAGGGTTAGGGTTAGGGTTAGGGTTTGGGTTAGAGTTAGGGTTAGGGTTAACGTTTGAGTTAGGGTTACGGTTAGGTTTAGGATTAGGGTTAGGGTTTGTGTTAAGATTAGGGTTTGGTTTAGGGTTAGGGTTAGGGTTAGGGTAAGGGTTAGGATTAGGGTTAGGGTTTGTGTTTAGGTTTGGATTATGGTTAAGGTAAGTGTTAGGGTTAGGGTTTAGGGTTAGGTTTAGGCTTAGGGTTAGGGTTTCGGTTTGGGTTATATTTTGCGTTAGGTTTAGGGTTAGGTTTAGGGTTTGGGTTCGGGTTAGGATTAGGCTTAGGGTTTGATTTTGAATTAAGTTTAGCGTTAGCATTAGGGTTAGGCTTAGGTTTAGGATTAGTGTTTCAGTTAGGGTTAGGGTTATGTTAAGGTTAGGCTAAGGGTTAGGTTTAGGGTTTGATTTAGGGTTAGAGTTAGGGTTAGGGTTAGTGTTAGGTTTTGGTTTAGGGGTAGGGTTAGGACTAGGGTTAGTGTTAGGGTTAGGTTTAGGGTTAGCATTAGGGTTAGATTTAGGTTTAGGGTTAGGGTTTGGTTTAGGGTTAGGGTTAGGTTTAGGGTTATGGTTAGGGTTTGGGTTAGGGTTCGGTTTAGGGTTAGGGTTAGCTTTAGGGTTTGGGTTAGGTTTAGGGTTGGAGTTAGGATTAGGGTTTGGGTTTGTGTTAAAATTAGGGTTTGGATTTGTGTTAGGGTTAGGGTTAGGGTTAGGGTTAGGTTTAGAATTAGGGCTAGGGTTAGGGTTAGGATAAGGATGAGGGTTAAGGTTAGGGTTAGGATTAGGGTTATTATTTGGGTTATGGTTTGGGTTAGTGTTAGGGTTATGGTTTGGGTTAGTGTTAGAGTTAGGGTTTGAGTTAGGGTTAGGTTTATGGTTAGGTTAGGGTTTGGGTTAGAGTTAGGGTTAGGGTTACGGTTTGGGTTTGGTTTAGGGTTAGGGTAAGGGTTATGGTTAGGTTTAGCTTTACGGTTAGGTTTAGGGTTATGGTTAGGGTTAGCGTGAGGGTTAGTGTTAGGGTTCCGATTAGAGTTAGGTTTAGAGTTTGGGTTTGGGTAAGGGTTAAGGTTAAGTTTAGGGTTAGGATTAGGGTTAGGTTTTGAGTTTGAATTAGGTTTAGGGTTAGCATTAGGGTTAGTGTTAGGTTTAGGTTAAGTATTTCAGTTAGGGTTAGGGTTAGGGTAGGGTTTGGGTTCGGGTTAGGGTTAGGGTTAGGGTTAGGGTTTGATTTAGGGTTAGGGTTAGGCTTAGGGTTAGTGTAAGGGTTTGGGTTAGGGTTAGGGTTAGGACTAGGGTTAGTGTTAGGGTTAGGTTTAGGGTTAGCATTAGGGTTAGGATGAGGGTTAGGGTTAGGGTTTGGGTTAGGGTTAGGGTTAGGGTTAGGGTTAGGGTTTGGGTTTGGGTTAGGGTTAGGCTGAGGGTTAGGGTTTGGGTTAGGGTTAGGGTTAGTGTTAGGATTAGGGTTAGGGTTTGTGTTAAGATTAGGGTTTGGGTTTGGGTTAGGGTTAGGGTTAGGGTTAGGGTTAGGGTTAGGGTTAGGGTTAGGGTTAGAATTACGGTTAGGGTTAGGGTTAGGGTTAGGGTTAGGATAAGGATGAGGGTTAGTGTTAGGGTTAGGATTAGGGTTATTATTTGGGTTATGGTTTGTGTTAGGGTTAGGGTTAGGGTTTGGGTTAGTGTTAGAGTGAGGGTTTCAGTTAGGGTTAGGTTTAGGGTTCGGTTAGGGTTTGGGTTAGAGTTAGGGTTAGCTTTAGGGTTTGGGTTTGGTTTAGAATTAGGTTTAAGTTAGGGTTTGGGTTAGAGTTAGGGTTAGGGTGAGGTGTTGGATTAGGGTTATGGTTAGGGTTAGGGTTAGAATTAGGGTTAGGGTTAGGGTTTCGATTAGAGTTAGGTTTAGAGTTTGGGTTTGGGTAAGTGTAAAGGATAGGGTTAGGGTTACGGTTAGGGTTAGGGTAAGGTTTAGGACTAGGATTAGGGTTAGGGTTAGGGTTAGGATTAGGGTTTGGGTTTGGGTTTGGGTTAGGGTCAAGGTTAGGGTAAGTGTTAGGGTAAGGGTGTGGGGTTAGGTTTAGGGATAGGGTTGGGGTCCCGGTTTCGGGTATAATTTGGGTTAGGTTTAGGGTTAGGGTTAGTGTTTGGGTTCGGGTTAGGATGATTGTTAGGGTTTGAGTTTGAATTAGGTTTAGTTTTAGCATTAGGGTTAGGGTTAGGTTTAGGATTAGTGTTTCAGTTAGGGTTAGGGTTAGGTTAAGGTTAGGGTTAGGGTTAGGTTTAGGGTTTGATTTAGGGTTAGGGTTAGGGTTAGGGTTAGTGTTAGGGTTTGGGTTAGGGTTAGGGTTACGACTAGGGTTAGGGTTAGGTTTAGGGTTAGCATTAGTTTTAAGATTAGGGTTAGGGTTAGGGTTAGGGTTTGGGTTTGGGTTAGGGTTAGGGTTAGGGTTAGGGTTTGGGTTAGGGTTAGGGTTAGGGTTAACGTTTGAGTTAGGGTTACGGTTAGGATTAGGGTTAGGGTTTGTGTTAAGATTAGGGTTTGGTTTAGGGTTAGGGTTAGGGTTTGGCTTAAAGTTACGTTTAGGGTTAGGGTTAGGGTTAGGGTTAGGGTTAGGGTTAGGGTTAGGGTTTGGGTTTAGGTTTGGGTTATGGTTAGGGTAAGTGTTAGGGTTACAGTTTAAGGTTAGGGTTAGGGTTAGGGTTAGGGTTTTTGTTTGGGTTATGTTTTGGGCTAGATTTAGGGTTAGGGTTAGGGTTTGGGTTCGGATTAGGATTAGGGTTAGGGTTTGAGTTTGAATTAGGTTTATGGTTAGCATTAAGGTTAGGGTTAGTTTTAGGATTAGTGTTTCAGTTAGGGTTAGGGTTAGGGTTAAGGTTAGGGTTAGGTTTAGGTTTAGGGTTTGATTTAGAATTAGGGTTAGGTATAGGGTTAGTGTTAGGCTTTGGGTCAGGATTAGGGTTTGGACTAGGATTAGTGTTAGTGTTAGGTTTAGGGTTAGCATTATGGTTAGGATTAGGGTTAGGGTTAGGATTTGGGTTAGGGTTAGGGTTAGGGTTAGGGTTAGGGTTAGGGTTTGGGTTAGGGTTACGGTTAGGGTTAGGGTTAGGGTTAGGGTTAGGGTTAGGACGAGGGTTAGTGTTAGGGTTAGGTTTAGGGTTAGCATTAGGGTTAGGATAAGGGTGAGGGTTAGGGTTAGGATTAGGGTTTGGTTTAGGATTAGGGTTAGGGTTAGGGTTTGGTTTAGGGTTAGGGTTAGGGTAAGGATTAGGGTTAGGGTTTGTGTTAAGATTAGGGTTTGGGTTTGGGTTAGGGTTAGGGTTAGGGTTAGGGTTCGGGTTAGGGTTAGAATTATGGTTAGGGTTAAGGTTAGGATTAGGGTTAGGGTTAGGGTTAGGGTTATTATTTGGGTTATGGTTTGTGTTAGGGTTAGGGTTAGGGTTTGGGTTAGTGTTAGAGTTAGGGTTTGAATTAGCGATAGGTTTAGGGTTAGGTTAGGGTTTGGGTTAGAGTTAGGGTTAGGGTTAGGGTTTGGCTTTGGTTAAGAGTTAGGTTTAGGTTAGGGTTTAGGTTAGAGATAGGGTTAG
>JAJHUQ010000034.1:5105000-5112500 GCA_035773235.1 Eospalax fontanierii
TTGGGTTAGGGTTAGGGTTAGGACAAGGGTTAGTGTTAGGTTTAGGTTTAGGGTTAGGATTAGGGTTAGGATGAGGGTTAGGGTTAGGGTTAGGATTAGGGTTAGGATGAGGGTTAGGGTTAGGGTTAGGGTTAGGGTTAGGGTTAGGGTTAGCGTTAGGGTTAGGGTTAGGGTTTGGGTTTGGGTTAGGGTTTGGGTTAGGGTTAGGGTTTGGGTTAGCGTTAGGGTTAGGTTTAGGGTAAGGATTTGGGTTAGGCTTAGGGTTAGGGTTCGGGTTTGGGTTAGAGTTATGGTGCGGGTTAGGGGTTGGGTTAGGGTTAGGGTTAGGGTTAGGATTAGGGTTAGGGTTTGTGTTAAGATTAGGGTTTGGGTTTGGGTTAGGGTTAGGGTTTGGATTTTAGTTAAAATTAGGGTTAGTGTTATGGTTATGGTTAGGGTTAGGGTTAGGGTTAGGGTTAGGGTTAGGGTTAAGGTGAGGGTTAGGGTTAGGGTTTGGTTTAGGGTTAGGGTTATAATTAGGGTTTGACTTTGAGTTAGGTTTAGGGTTAGCATTAGGGTTAGGATTAGGGTTACGGTTTGGGTTTGGGTTCGGGTTAGGGTTAGGGTTAGGGTTTGGGTTAGGGTTAGGGTTAGTGTTAGGGTTTGGGAATGGGTTAGGATAAGGGTTAGGGTTAGGGTTTGGCTTAGGGTTAGATTTAGGGTTAGTTTTTGGTTTAGGGTTAGGGTTAGGTTTACGGTTGGTTTAGGTTTTGGGTTAGGGTTAGGGTTAGGGTTTGGGTTAGGGTTAAGGTTAGGGTTAGGGTTAGGGTTACGGTTAGGGTTAGGGTTAGGGTTTGGTTTAGGATTACATTTAGGTTTAGGTTTTCGGTTAAGTTTCGGGTTAGGCTTAGGGTTTGCGATCGGGTTGGGTTAGTGTTAGGGTTTTAGTTAGGGTTAGGGTTAGGGTTAGCGTTTGGGTTAGGGTTAGGCTTAGGGTTAGGGTTTGAGTTTGAGTTAGGTTTAGGTTTAGCATTAGGGTTAGAATTAGGGTTACGGTTAGGGTTTGGGTTAGGGTTAGGGTTAGGGTTAGGGTTTGGGTTAGGGTTAGGTTTGAATCTGGGTTAGTGTTAAGGTTAGGGTTATTGTTAAGATTAGGGTTAGGGTTAGGGTTTGGATTAGGGTTAGATTTAGGGTTAGTTTTTGGTTTAGGGTTAGGGTTAGGTTTACGGTTGGGTTTAGGTTTTGGGTTAGGGTTAGTGTTAGGGTTTGGGTTCGGGTTAGGGTTAGGGATAGGGTTAGGGTTTGATTTAGGGTTAGGGTTAGGGTTAGGGTTAGGGTTAGGGTTAGGGTTAGGTTTAGGGTTTGTGTTAGGGTTAGGGTTAGGGTTAGGGTTTGGGTTAGGTTTAGGGTTGGAGTTAGGATTAGTATTAGGGTTTGTGTTAAAATTAGGTTTTGGGTTTGTGTTAGGATTAGGGTTAGGGTTAGGGTTAGGGTTAGGGTTAGGGTTTGGGTTAGGGTTAGGATTAGGGTTAGGGTTTGTGTTAAGATTAGGGTTTGGGTTTGGGTTAGGGTTAAGGTTAGGATAAGGATGAGGGTTAGTGTTAGGGTTAGGATTAGGGTTATTATTTGGGTTATGGTTTGGGTTAGGGTTAGGGTTACGGTTTGGGTTAGTGTTAGAGTGAGGGTTTGAGTTAGGGTTAGTTTTAGGGTTAGGTTAGGGTTTGGGTTAGACTTAGGGTTAGGGTTAGGGTTTGGGTTTGGTTTAGAGTTAGGTTTAGGTTAGGGTTTGGGTTAGAGTTAGGGTTAGAGTGAGGTGTTGCATTAGGGTTATGGTTAGGGTTAGGGTTAGGATTAGGGTTAGGGTTAGGGTTCCGATTAGAGTTAGGTTTAGAGTTTGGGTTTGGGTAAGGGTTAAGGTTAGGGTTACGGTTAGGGTTAGGGATAGGACTAGGATTAGGGTTAGCTTTAGGGTTAGGGTTTGTGTTTAGGTTTGGGTTATGGTTAGGGTTATGGTTAGGGTTAGGGTTAGGGTTTCGGTTTGGGTTATATTTTGGGTTAGGTTTAGGGTTAGGGTTAGGGTTTGGGTTCGGGTTAGGGTAGGGTTAGGGTTTGAGTTTGAATTAGGTTTAGGGTTAGCATTAGGGTTAGGGTTAGGTTTAGGATTAGTGTTTCAGTTAGGGTTAATGTTAGGTTAAGGTTAGGGTTAGGGTTAGGTTTAGGGTTTGATTTAGGGTTAGGTTTAGGGTTAGTGTTAGTGTTAGGGTTTGGGTTAGGGTTAGGGTTACGACTAGGGTTAGGGTTCGGTTTATGGTTAGGGTTAGGGTTAGGGTTAGGGTTAGGGTTAGGCTTAGGATTAGAATTAGTGTTAATATTAGGGTTAGGGTTAGGTTTAGGGTTAGGATAAGGATGAGGGTTAGGTGTAGGGTTAGGATTAGGGTAATTATTTGGGTTATGGTTTGTGTTAGGGTTAGGGTTAGGGTTAGGTTTAGGGATTGATTTAGGGTTAGCGTTAGGGTTAGGGTTAGTGTTAGGGTTTGGGTTAGGGTTAGGGTTAGGGTTAGGACTAGGATTACGGTTAGGATTAGGATTAAGGTTAGGGTTTTTGTTTAGGTTTGGGTTATGTTTAGGGTAAGTGTTAGGGTTACAGTTTAGGGTTAGGGTTAGGGTTAGGTTTAGGGTTTCGGTTTGGGTTATGTTTTGGGCTAGGTTTTGGGTTAGGGTTAGGGTTTGGGTTCGGGTTAGGATTAGGGTTAGGGTTTGAATTTGAATTAGGTTTAGGGTTAGCATTAGGGTTAGGGTTAGGTTTAGGATTAGTGTTTCAGTAAGGTTTAGGGTTAGGGTTAGGGTTTGGGTAATGGTTAGGTTTAGGGTTAGGGTTAGTTTTAGGGTAATGGTTAGGTTTAGTTTTAGGGTTATTGTTAGGGTTTGGGTTAGGGTTAGTGTTAGGGTTTGGGTTTCAGTTAGAATTAGGGTTAGCGTTAGGGTTTGTGTTAGGGTTAGGGTTAGAGTTTGAATTAGGTTTAGGGTTAGGGTTAGATTTAGGATTTGGTTTATGGGTAGTGGCGGGGTTTGGTTTAGGTTTTGGGTTAGGTTTAGAGTTAGGGTTAGGGTTTGGGTTCGGGTTAGGGTTAGGGTTAGGGATAGGGTTTGAGTTAGGGTTAGGATTAGGTTTAGGGTTAGTGTTAGGGTTTGGGTTAAGGTTAGGGTTAGGATTAGGGTTAGGGTTTGGGTTAGAGTTAGGGTTTGGGTTAGGGTTAGGGTTAGGGTTAGCGTTTGGGTTAGGGTTAGGTTTAGGGTTAGGATTAGGGTTAGGGTTTGTGTTAAGATTATGGTTTCTGTGTGGATTAGGGTTAGGGTTAGGGTTTGGATTAAGGTTACGTTTAGGGTTAGGGTTTGTGTTAGGGTTAGGGTTAGGGTTAGGAGTAGGGTTAGGGTTTAGGTTTTCGGTTAGGTTTAGTGTTAGGGTTAGTGTTAGGATTAGGGTTTGGGTTAGGGTTTAGGTTTGGTTAGGTTTAGGGTTAGGGTTATGGTTAGGGTTCGCATTAGGGTTAGGGTTAGGGTTAGGGTTAGCGTTAGGGTTAGGGTTAGGGTCTGGGTTTGGGTTAGGGTTTGGGTTAGGGTTAGGGTTTGGGTTAGGGTTAGGGTTAGGGTTATGGTGCGGGTTAGGGGTTGGGTTAGGGTTAGGGTTAGGGTTAGGATTAGGGTTAGGGTTTGTGTTAAGATTAGGGTTTGGGTTTGGGTTAGGGTTAGGGTTTGGGTTTTAGTTAGAATTAGGGTTAGCGTTAGGGTTTGTGTTAGGGTTAGGGTTAGAGTTTGAATTAGGTTTAGGGTTAGGGTTAGATTTAGGATTTGGTTTATGGGTAGTGGCGGGGTTTGGTTTAGGTTTTGGGTTAGGTTTAGATTTAGGGTTAGGGTTTGGGTTCGGGTTAGGGTTAGGGTTAGGGATAGGGTTTGAGTTAGGGTTAGGATTAGGTTTAGGGTTAGTGTTAGGGTTTGGGTTAAGGTTAGGGTTAGGATTAGGGTTAGGGTTTGGGTTAGAGTTAGGGTTTGGGTTAGGGTTAGGGTTAGGGTTAGCGTTTGGGTTAGGGTTAGGTTTAGGGTTAGGATTAGGGTTAGGGTTTGTGTTAAGATTATGGTTTCTGTGTGGATTAGGGTTAGGGTTAGGGTTTGGATTAAGGTTACATTTAGGGTTAGGGTTTGTGTTAGGGTTAGGGTTAGGGTTAGGAGTAGGGTTAGGGTTTAGGTTTTCGGTTAGGTTTAGTGTTAGGGTTAGTGTTAGGATTAGGGTTTGGTTTAGGGTTTAGGTTTGGTTAGGTTTAGGGTTAGGGTTATGGTTAGGGTTCGCATTAGGGTTAGGGTTAGGGTTAGGGTTAGCGTTAGGGTTAGGGTTAGGGTCTGGGTTTGGGTTAGGGTTTGGGTTAGGGTTAGGGTTTGGGTTAGGGTTAGGGTTAGGGTTAGGGTAAGGATTTGGGTTAGGCTTAGGGTTAGGGTTCGGGTTTGGGTTAGAGTTATGGTGCGGGTTAGGGGTTGGGTTAGGGTTAGGGTTAGGGTTAGGATTAGGGTTAGGGTTTGTGTTAAGATTAGGGTTTGGGTTTGGGTTAGGGTTAGGGTTTGGGTTTTAGTTAAAATTAGGGTTAGTGTTATGGTTAGGGTTAGGGTTAGGGTTAGGGTTAGGGTTAAGGTGAGGGTTAGGGTTAGGGTTTGGTTTAGGGTTAGGGTTATAATTAGGGTTTGACTTTGAGTTAGGTTTAGGGTTAGCATTAGGGTTAGGGTTTGGGTTTGGGTTCGGGTTAGGGTTAGGGTTAGGGTTTGGGTTAGGGTTAGGGTTAGTGTTAGGGTTTGGGAATGGGTTAGGATAAGGGTTAGGGTTAGGGTTTGGCTTAGGGTTAGATTTAGGGTTAGTTTTTGGTTTAGGGTTAGGGTTAGGTTTACGGTTGGGTTTAGGTTTTGGGTTAGGGTTAGGGTTAGGGTTTGGGTTAGGGTTAAGGTTAGGGTTAGGGGTAGGGTTACGGTTAGGGTTAGGGTTAGGGTTTGGTTTAGGATTACATTTAGGTTTAGGTTTTCGGTTAAGTTTCGGGTTAGGCTTAGGGTTTGCGATCGGGTTGGGTTAGTGTTAGGGTTTTTGTTAGGGTTAGGGTTAGGGTTAGGGTTAGCGTTTGGGTTAGGGTTAGGCTTAGGGTTAGGGTTTGAGTTTGAGTTAGGTTTAGGTTTAGCATTAGGGTTAGAATTAGGGTTACGGTTAGGGTTTGGGTTAGGGTTAGGGTTAGGGTTAGGGTTTGGGTTAGGGTTAGGTTTGAATCTGGGTTAGTGTTAAGGTTAGGGTTATTGTTAAGATTAGGGTTAGGGTTAGGGTTAGGGTTAGGTTTTGGGTTAGGGTTAGGGTTAGGATTAGAATTAGTGTTAATATTAGGGTTAGGGTTAGGGTTAGGGTTAGGATAAGGATGAGGGGTAAGGTTAGGGTTAGGATTAGGGGGATTATTTGGGTTGTGGTTTTGTTAGGGTTAGTGTTAGGGTTTTGTTTAGTGTTAGGGTTAGAGTTTGAGTTAGGGTTAGGTTAAGGCTAAGGTTAGAGCTTGGGTTAGAGTTAGGGTTAGGGTTAGGGTTTGCGTTTGGTTTACAGTTAGGGTTAGGTTAGGGTTTGGGTTAGAGTTAGGATTCGGGTGAGGTGTTGGATTAGGGTTATGGTTAGGGTTAGAGGTAGGATTAGGGTTAGGGTTAGGGTTCCGATTAGAGTTAGGTTTAGAGTTCGTGTTTGGGTAAGGCTTAAGGTTAGTGTTAGTGTTAGGGTTAGGGTTAGGACTAGGATTAGGGTTACGGTTAGGGATAGGATTACGGTTAGGGTTTGTGTTTAGGTTTGGTTTAATATTAGGGTTAGTGTTAGGGTTAGGGTTTAGGGTTAGTGTTAGATTTAGGGTTAGGGTTTCGGTTTGGGTTATGTTTTTGGTTAGGTTTAGGGTTAGGGTGAGTGTTTGGGTTCGGGTTAGGAATAGGGTTAGGGTTTGAGTTTGAATTAGGTTTAGGGTTAGCATTAGGGTTAGGGTTAGGTTTAGGATTAGTGTTTCAGTTAGGGTTAGGGTTAGGGTTAGGGTTTGGGTTCGGGTTAGGGTTTGGGTTTGGGTTTGGGTTAGGTTTAGGGTTTGTGTTAGGGTTAGGGTTAGGGTTAGGGTTTGGGTTAGGTTTAGGGTTGGAGTTAGGATTAGTGTTAGGGTTTGTGTTAAAATTAGGTTTTGGGTTTGTGTTAGGATTAGGGTTAGGGTTAGGGTTAGGGTTAGGGTTAGGGTTTGGGTTAGGGTTAGGATTAGGGTTAGGGTTTGTGTTAAGATTAGGGTTTGGGTTTGGGTTAGGGTTAGGGTTAGGATAAGGATGAGGGTTAGTGTTAGGGTTAGGATTAGGGTTATTATTTGGGTTATGGTTTGTGTTAGGGTTAGGGTTACGGTTTGGGTTAGTGTTAGAGTGAGGGTTTGAGATATGGTTAGTTTTAGGGTTAGGTTAGGGTTTGGGTTAGACTTAGGGTTAGGGTTAGGGTTTGGGTTTGGTTTAGAGTTAGGTTTAGGTTAGGGTTTGGGTTAGAGTTAGGGTTAGAGTGAGGTGTTGCATTAGGGTTATGGTTAGGGTTAGGGTTAGGATTAGGGTTAGGGTTAGGGTTCCGATTAGAGTTAGGTTTAGAGTTTGGTTTTGGGTAAGGGTTAAGGTTAGGGTTACGGTTAGGGTTAGGGATAGGACTAGGATTAGGGTTAGGTTTAGGGTTAGGGTTTGTGTTTAGGTTTTGGATATGGTTAGGGTTAGGGTTAGGGTTAGGGTTAGGGTTTCGGTTTGGGTTATATTTTGGGTTAGGTTTAGGGTTAGGGTTAGGGTTTGGGTTCGGGTTAGGATTAGGGTTAGGGTTTGAGTTTGAATTAGGTTTAGGGTTAGCATTAGGGTTAGGGTTAGGTTTAGGATTAGTGTTTCAGTTAGGGTTAATGTCAGGTTAAGGTTAGGGTTAGGGTTAGGTTTAGGGTTTGATTTAGGGTTAGGGTTAGGGTTAGGGTTAGTGTTAGGGTTTGGGTTAGGGTTAGGGTTACGACTAGGGTTAGGGTAAGGTTTAGGGTTAGCATTAGTTTTAGGATTAGGGTTAGGGTTAGGGTTTGGGTTTGGTTTAGGATTAGGGTTAGGGTTAGGGTTTGGGTTAGGGTTAGGGTTAGGGTTAAGGTTTGAGTTAGGGTTACGGTTAGGGTTAGGATTAGGGTTAGGGTTTGTGTTAAGATTAGGGTTTGGTTTAGGGTTAGGGTTAGGGTTTGGGTTAAAGTTACGTTTAAGGTTAGGTTTTGTTTTAGGGTTACAGTTAGGGTTAGGATTAGGTTTAGGGTTTAGGTTTTAGGTTAGGTTTAGTGTTAGGGTTAGGGTAAGGATTAGGGTTTGGGTTATGGTTTAGGTTTGCTTAAGTTTAGTGTTAGGGTTAGGGTTATGGCTAGGTTTAGCTTTACGGTTAGGGTTAGGGTTATGGTTAGGGTTAGCGTTAGGGTTAGGGTTAGGGTTAGGGTT
>JAJHUQ010000034.1:5122500-5130000 GCA_035773235.1 Eospalax fontanierii
TTTGAGTTTGAATTAGGTTTAGGGTTAGCATTAGGGTTAGGGTTAGGTTTAGGATTAGTGTTTCAGTTAGGGTTAGGGTTAGAGTTAAGGTTATTGTTAGGGTTAGGTTTAGGGTTTGATTTAGGGTTAGGGTTAGGGTTAGGGTTAGTGTTAGGGTTTGGGTTAGGGTTAGGGTTAGGACTAGGGTTAGTGTTAGGGTTAGGTTTAGGGTTAGCATTAGGGTTAGAATTAGGGTTAGGGTTTGGGTTTAGGTTTCGGTTATGATTAGGGTAAGTGTTAGGGTTAGGGTAAGGGTTAGGGTTAGGGTTAGAGTTTGGGTTCGGGTTCGGTTTAGGGTTAGGTTTAGGGTTTGATTTAGGGTTAGGGTTAGGGTTAGGGTTAGTGTTAGGGTTTGGGTTAGGGTTAGGGTTAGGACTAGGGTTAGTGTTAGGGTTAGGTTTAGGGTTAGCGTTAAGGTTAGGATTAGGGTTAGGGTTAGGGTTTGGGTTAGGGTTAGGGTTAGGGTTAGGGTTAGGGTTAGGGTTAGGGTTAGGGTTAGAGGTAGGGTTTGTGTTTAGGTTTGGGTTATGGTTAGGGTAAGTGTTAGCGTCAGGGTTCAGGGTTAGGATTAGGGTTAGGGTTAGGGTTTCGGTTTGGGTTATATTTTGGGTTAGGTTTAGGGTTAGGGTTAGGGTTTGGATTCGGGTTAGGATTAGGGTTACGGTTTGAGTTTGAATTAGGTTTAGGGTTAGCATTAGGGTTAGGGTTAGGTTTAGGATTAGTGTTTCAGTTAGGGTTAGGGTTAGGTTAAGGTTAGGGTTAGGGTTAGGTTTAGGGTTTGATGTAGGGTTAGGGTTAGGGTTAGGGTTATTGTTAGGGTTTGGGTTAGGGTTAGGGTTACGACTAGGGTTAGGGTTAGGTTTAGGGTTAGCATTAGTTTTAGGAATAGGGTTAGGGTTATGGTTTGGGTTTGGGTTAGGGTTAGCGTTAGGGTTAAGTTTTGGGTTAGGGTTACGGTTAGGGTTAACGTTTGAGTTAAGGTTACTGTTAGCGTTAGGATAAGGGTTAGGGTTTGTGTTAAGATTAGGGTTTAGTTTAGCGTTAGGTTTAGGGTTTGGGTTAAAGTTACGTTTAGGGTTAGGTATTGTTTTAGGGTTAGGGTTAGGGTTAGGATTAGGGTTAGGGTTTAGGTTTTCACTTAAGTTTAGTGTTAGGGTTAGGGTTAGGATTAGGGTTTGGGTTAGGGTTTAGGATAAGTATTTCAGTTAGGGTTAGGGTTAGGGTTATGGTTAGGGTTAGGGTTAGGGTTAGGGTTAGGTTTAGGGTTCCGAGTAGCGTTAGGTTTAGAGTTTGGGTTTGGGTAAGGGTTAAGGTTAGGGTTAGGGTTAGGGTTTGGGTTAGGGTTAGGGTTAGGACTAGGGTTAGTGTTAGGGTTAGGTTTAGGGTTAGCAATAGGGTTAGGATTAGGGTTAGGGTTAGGGTTAGGGTTAGGGTTAGGGTTTGGGTAAGGTTTAGGGTTTGATTTAGGGTTAGGGTTAGGGTTAGGGTTAGTGTTAGGGTTTGGGTTAGGGTTAGGGTTAGGACTAGGGTTAGTGTTAGGGTTAGGTTTAGGGTTAGCATTAGGGTTAGGATTAGGGTTAGGGTTAGGGTTAGATTTAGGGTTTGGGTAAGGTTTAGGGTTAGGGTTATGGTTAGGGTTAGGGTTAGGATTGGGGTTAGGGTTAGGGTTCCGATTAGAGTTTTTTTTAGAGTTTGGGTTTGGGTAAGGGTTAAGGTTAGGGTTACGGTTAGGGTTAGGGTTAGGGTTAGGGTTAGGAATAGGATTAGGGTTAGGGTTAGGGTTAGGATTAGGGTTAGGGTTTGGGTTTAGGTTTCGGTTATGATTAGGGTAAGTGTTTGGGTTAGGGTTTAGGGTTAGGGTTAGGGTTAGGGTTAGGGTTAGGGTTAGGGTTTCGGTTGGGGTTATGTTTTGTGTTAGGTTTAGGGTTAGGGTTAGGGTTTGGGTTCGGGTTAGGATTAGGGTTAGGGTTTGAGTTTGAATTAGGTTTAGGGTTAGCATTAGGGTTCGGGTTAGGTTTAGGATTAGTGTTTCAGTTAGGGTTAGGGTTAGGGTTAGGGTTTGGGTTCGGGTTAGGTTTAGGGTTAGGTTTAGGGTTTGATTTAAGGTTAGGGTTAGGGTTATTGTTAGAGTTTGGGTTAGGGTTAGGGTTAGGAATAGGGTTAGTGTTAGGGTTAGGTTTAGGGTTAGCATTAGGGTTAGGATTAGGGTTAGGTTTAGGTTTTGGGTTAGGGTTAGGGTTAGGGTTAGGATTAGGGTTAGGGTTTGTGTTAAGATTAGGGTTTGGGTTTGGGTTGGGGTTAGGGTTAGGGTTAGGGTTAGGGTTAGGGTTAAAATTAGGGTTAGGGTTAGGGTTAGGGTTAGGATAAGGATGAGGGTTAGTGTTAGGGTTAGGATTAGGGTTATTATTTGGGTTATGGTTTGGGTTAGGGTTAGGGTTACGGTTTGGGTTAGTGTTAGGGTGAGGGTTTTAGTTGGGGATAGGTTTAGAGTTAGGTTAGGGTTTTGGTTAGGGTTAGGGTTAGGGTTAGGGGTTGGGTTTGGTTTAGAGTTAGTTTTAGGTTAGGGTTTGGGTTAGAGTTAGGGTTAGGGTGAGGTGTTGGTTTAGGGTTATGGTTAGGGTTAGGGTTAGGATTAGGGCTAGGGTTAGGGTTCGGATTAGAGTTAGGTTTAGAGTTTGGGTTTGGGTATGGGTTAAGTTTAGGGTTAGAGTTACGGTTAGGGTTAGGAATAGGACTAGGATTACGTTTAGGTTTAGGGTTAGGATTAGGGTTAGGGTTTGTGTTTAGGTTTGGGTTATGGTTAGGGTAAGTGTTAGGGTTAGGGTTTAGGGTTAGGTTTAGGGTTAGGGTTAGGGTTTCGTTTTGGGTTAGGGTTAGGGTTAGGGTTAGGGTTAGGGTTAGGGTTAGGGTTTGGGTTAGGTTTAGGGTTTGGGTTAGGGTTACTGTTAGGGTTAGGGTTAGGGTTAGGGTTAGGGTTAGGGTTAGGACGAGGGTTAATGTTAGAATTAGGTTTAGGGTTAGCATTAGGGTTAGGATTAGGGTTAGGGTTAGGGTTAGGGTTAGGGTTTGGTTTAGGTTTAGGGAAAGTGTTAGGATTTGGGTTAGGGTAAGGGTTAGGGTTAGGATTAGGGTTAGGGATTGTGTTAAGATTAGGGTTTGGGAATGGGTTAGGGTTAGGGTTAGGGTTAGGGTTCGGGTTAGGGTTAGAATTATGGTTAGGGTTAAGGTTAGGGTTAGGGTTAGGGTTAGGGTTATTATTTGGGTTATGGTTTGTGTTAGGGTTAGGGTTAGGGTTTAGGTTAGTGTTAGAGTTAGTGTTTGAATTAGGGATAGGTTTAGGGTTAGGTTAGGGTTTGGGTTAGAGTTAGGGTTAGGGTTAGGGTTTGGGTTTGGTTTATAGTTAGGTTTAGGTTAGGGTTTAGGTTAGAGATAGGGTTAGCGTGACGTGTTGGATTATGGTTATGGTTAGGGTTAGGGTTAGCATTAGGGTTAGGGTTAGGGTTCCGATTAGAGATTGGTTTAGAGTTTGGGTTTGGGTAAGGGTTAAGGTTAGGGTTACGGTTAGGGTTAGGGTTAGGGTTAGGGTTAGTACTAGGATTAGGGTTAGGGTTAGGTTTAGGATTAGGGTTAGGGTTTGGGTTTAGGTTTCGGTTATGATTAGGGTAAGTGTTAGGGTTAGGGTTTAGGGTTAGGTTTAGGGTTAGGGTTAGGGTTTCGTTTTGGGTTATGTTTTGTCTTAGGTTTAGGGTTAGGGTTAGGGTTTGGGTTCGGGTTAGGATTAGGGTTAGGGTTTGAGTTTGAATTAGGTTTAGGGTTAGCATTAGGGTTCGGGTTAGGTTTAGGATTAGTGTTTCAGTTAGGGTTAGGGTTAGGGTTAGGGTTTGGGTTCGGGTTAGGGTTACGACTAGGGTTAGGGTTAGGTTTAGGGTTAGCATTAGTTTTAGGATTAGGGTTAGGGTTAGGGTTTGGGTTTGGATTAGGGTTAGGGTTAGGGTTAGGGTTAGGGTTAGGGTTAGCGTTTGGGTTAGGGTTAGGGTTAGGGTTAACGTTTGAGTTAGGGTTACGGTTAGGCTTAGGATTAGGGTTAGGGTTTGTGTTAAGATTAGGGTTTGGTTTAGGGTTAGGGTTAGGGTTTGGGTTAAAGTTACGTTTAGGGTTAGGTTTTGTTTTAGGGTTAGGGTTAGGGTTAGGATTAGGGTTAGGGTTTAGGTTTTCGCTTAAGTTTAGTGTTAGGGTTAGGGTTAGGATTAGGGTTTGTGTTAGGGTTTAGGATAAGTATTTCAGTTAGGGTTAGGGTTAGGGTTAGGGTTAGGGTTAGGGTTAGGGGTCCGAATAGAGTTAAGTTTAGAGTTTGGGTTTGGGTAAGGGTTAAGGTTAGGGTTAGGGTTAGGGTTAGGGTTAGGACTAGGATTAGGGTTAGTGTTAGGGTTAGGATTAGGGTTAGGGTTTCGGTTTAGGTTTCGGTTATGTTTAGGGTAAGTGTTAGGGTTACAGTTTAGGGCTAGGGTTAGGGATAGGGTTAGGGTTTCGGTTTGGGTTATATTTTGGGTTAGGTTTAGGGTTAGCGTTAGGGTTTGGGTTCGGGTTAGGATTAGGGTTAGGGTTTGAGTTTGAATTAGGTTTAGGTTTAGCATTAGGGTTAGGGTTAGGTTTAGGATTAGTGTTTCAGTTAGGGTTAGGGTTAGGTTAAGGTTAGGGTTAGGGTTAGGTTTAGGGTTTGATGTAGGGTTAGGGTTAGTGTTAGGGTTTGGGTTAGGGTTAGGGTTACGACTAGGGTTAGGGTTAGGTTTCGGGTTAGCATTAGTTTTAGGATTAGGGTTAGGCTTAGGGTTTGGGTTTGGATTAGGGTTAGGGTTAGGGTTAGGGTTAGGGTTAGGGTTAGGGTTTGGGTTAGGGTTAGGGTTAGGGTTAACGTTTGAGTTAGGGTTACGGTTAGGCTTAGGATTAGGGTTAGGGTTTGTATTAAGATTAGGGTTTGGTTTAGGGTTAGGGTTAGGGTTTGGGTTAAAGTTACGTTTAGGGTTAGGTTTTGTTTTAGGGTTAGGGTTAGGGTTAGGATTAGGGTTAGGGTTTAGGTTTTCGCTTAAGTTTAGTGTTAGGGTTAGGGTTAGGATTAGGGTTTGGGTTAGGGTTTAGGATAAGTATTTCAGTTAGGGTTAGGGTTAGGGTTAGGGTTAGGGTTAGGGTTAGGGTTAGGGTTAGGGTTCCGAGTAGAGTTACGTTTAGAGTTTGGGTTTGGGTAAGGGTTAAGGTTAGGGTTAGGGTTAGGGTTAGGGTTAGGACTAGGATTAGGGTTAGTGTTAGGGTTAGGATTAGGGTTAGGGTTTCGGTTTAGGTTTCGGTTATGTTTAGGGTAAGTGTTAGGGTTACAGTTTAGGGCTAGGGTTAGGGATAGGGTTAGGGTTTCGGTATGGGTTATGTTTTGGGCTAGGTTTAGGGTTAGGGTTAGGGTCTGGGTTCCGGTTAGGATTAGGGTTAGGGTTTGAGTTTGAATTAGGTTTAGGGTTAGCATTAGGGTTCGGGTTAGGTTTAGGATTAGTGTTTCAGTTAGGGTTAGGGTTAGGGTTAAGGTTATTGTTAGGGTTAGGTTTAGGGTTTGATTTATGGTTAGGGTTTGGGTTAGGGTTAGGGTTAGGGTTAGGGTTAGGGTTAGGGTTAGGGTTTGGGTTAGGTTTAGGGTTTGGGTTAGGGTTACTGTTAGGGTTAGGGTTAGGGTTAGGGTTAGGGTTAGGACGAGGGTTAATGTTAGAATTAGGTTTAGGGTTAGCATTAGGGTTAGGATTAGGGTTAGGGTTAGGGTTAGGGTTAGGGTTTGGGTTAGGTTTAGGGTTGGGGTTAGGGTTTGGGTTAGGGTTAGGGTTAGGGTTAGGATTAGGGTTAGGGTTTGTGTTAAGATTAGGGTTTGGGTTTGGGTTAGGGTTAGGGTTAGGGTTAGGGTTCGGGTTAGGGTTAGAATTATGGTTAGGGTTAAGGTTAGGGTTAGGGTTAGGGTTAGGGTTATTATTTGGGTTATGGTTTGTGTTAGGGTTAGGGTTAGGTTTAGGTTAGTGTTAGAGTTAGTGTTTGAATTAGGGATAGGTTTAGGCTTAGGTTAGGGTTTGGGTTAGAGTTAGGGTTAGGGTTAGGGTTTGGGTTTGGTTTAGAGTTAGGTTTAGGTTAGGGTTTAGGTTAGAGATAGGGTTAGCGTGACGTGTTGGATTATGGTTATGGTTAGGGTTAGGGTTAGGATTAGGGTTAGGGTTAGGGTTCCGATTAGAGATTGGTTTAGAGTTTGGGTTTGGGTAAGGGTTAAGGTTAGGGTTACGGTTAGGGTTAGGGTTAGGGTTAGGGTTAGTACTAGGATTAGGGTTAGGGTTAGGTTTAGGATTAGGGTTAGGGTTTGGGTTTAGGTTTCGGTTATGATTAGGGTAAGTGTTAGGGTTAGGGTTTAGGGTTAGTTTTAGGGTTAGGGTTAGGGTTTCGTTTTGGGTTTGTTTTGGCGTAGAGTTAGGGTTAGGGTTAGGGTTTGGGGTCAGGGTAGGATGAGGGGTAGGGTTTGAGTTTGAATTAGGGGTAGGGTTAGCATTAGGGTTCGGGTTAGGTTTAGGATTAGTGTTTCAGTTAGGGTTAGGGTTAGGGTTAGGGTTTGGGTTCGGGTTAGGGTTACGACTAGGGTTAGGGTTAGGTTTAGGGTTAGCATTAGTTTTAGGATTAGGGTTAGGGTTAGGGTTTGGGTTTGGATTAGGGTTAGGGTTAGGGTTAGGGTTAGGGTTAGGGTTAGGGTTAGCGTTTGGGTTAGGGTTAGGGTTAGGGTTAACGTTTGAGTTAGGGTTACGGTTAGGCTTAGGATTAGGGTTAGGGTTTGTGTTAAGATTAGGGTTTGGTTTAGGGTTAGGGTTAGGGTTTGGGTTAAAGTTACGTTTAGGGTTAGGTTTTGTTTTAGGGTTAGGGTTAGGGTTAGGATTAGGGTTAGGGTTTAGGTTTTCGCTTAAGTTTAGTGGTAGGGTTAGGGTTAGGATTAGGGTTTGTGTTAGGGTTTAGGATAAGTATTTCAGTTAGGGTTAGGGTTAGGGTTAGGGTTAGGGTTAGGGTTAGGGTTCCGAGTAGAGTTAAGTTTAGAGTTTGGGTTTTGGTAAGGGTTAAGGTTAGGGTTAGGGTTAGGGTTAGGGTTAGGACTAGGATTAGGGTTAGTGTTAGGGTTAGGATTAGGGTTAGGGTTTCGGTTTAGGTTTCAGTTATGTTTAGGGTAAGTGTTAGGGTTACAGTTTAGGGCTAGGGTTAGGGATAGGGTTAGGGTTTCGGTATGGGTTATGTTTTGGGCTAGGTTTAGGGTTAGGGTTAGGGTCTGGGTTCGGGTTAGGATTAGGGTTAGGGTTTGAGTTTGAATTAGGTTTAGGGTTAGCATTAGGGTTCGGGTTAGGTTTAGGATTAGTGTTTCAGTTAGGGTTAGGGTTAGGGTTAAGGTTATTGTTAGGGTTAGGT
>JAJHUQ010000034.1:5142500-5145000 GCA_035773235.1 Eospalax fontanierii
AGGGTTAGGGTTAGGGTTTTGGTTAGTGTTAGAGTTAGTGTTTGAATTAGGGATAGGTTTAGGGTTAGGTTAGGGTTTGGGTTAGAGTTAGGGTTAGGGTTAGGGTTTGGGTTTGGTTTAGAGTTAGGTTTAGGTTAGGGTTTAGGTTAGAGATAGGGTTAGCGTGACGCGTTGGATTAGGGTTATGGTTAGGGTTAGGGTTAGGATTAGGGTTAGGGTTAGGGTTCCGATTAGAGATTGGTTTAGAGTTTGGGTTTGGGTAAGGGTTAAGGTTAGGGTTACGGTTAGGGTTAGGGTTAGGGTTAGGGTTAGTACTAGGATTAGGGTTAGGGTTAGGTTTAGGATTAGGGTTAGGGTTTGGGTTTAGGTTTCGGTTATGATTAGGGTAAGTGTTAGGGTTAGGGTTTAGGGTTAGGTTTAGGGTTAGGGTTAGGGTTTCGTTTTGGGTTATGTTTTGTCTTAGGTTTAGGGTTAGGGTTAGGGTTTGGGTTCGGGTTAGGATTAGGGTTAGGGTTTGAGTTTGAATTAGGTTTAGGGTTCGGGTTAGGTTTAGGATTAGTGTTTCAGTTAGGGTTAGGGTTAGGGTTAGGGTTTGGGTTCGGGTTAGGTTTTGGGTTAGGTTTAGGGTTTGATTTAGGGTTAGGGTTAGGGTTAGGGTTAGGGTTAGGGTTAGGGTTAGGACGAGGGTTAATGTTAGGGTTAGGTTTAAGGTTAGCATTAGGGTTAGGATTAGGGTTAGGGTTAGGGTTAGGGTTAGGGTTAGGGTTTGGGTTAGGTTTAGGGTTTGGGTTAGGGTTACTGTTAGGGTTAGGGTTAGGGTTAGGACGAGGGTTAATGTTAGGGTTAGGTTTAGGGTTAGCATTAGGGTTAGGATTAGGGTTAGGGTTAGGGTTAGGGTTAGGGTTTGGGTTAGGTTTAGGGTTAGGGTTAGGGTTAGGGTTTGGGTTAAGGTTAGGGTTAGGGTTAGGATTAGGGTTAGGGTTTGTGTTAAGATTAGGGTTTGGGTTTGGGTTAGGGTTAGGGTTAGGATTAGGGTTAGGGTTAGGGTTAGGGTTCGGGTTAGGGTTAGAATTATGGTTAGGGTTAAGGTTAGGGTTAGGGTTAGGGTTAGGGTTAGGGTTATTATTTGGGTTATGGTTTGTGTTAGGGTTAGGGTTAGGGTTTGGGTTTGTGTTAGAGTTAGGGTTTGAATTAGGGATAGGTTTAGGGTTAGGTTAGGGTTTGGGTTAGAGTTAGGGTTAGGGTTAGGGTTTGGGTTTGGTTTAGAGTTAGGTTTAGGTTAGGGTTTAGATTAGAGATAGGGTTAGCGTGAGGTGTTGGATTAGGGTTATGGTTAGGGTTAGGGTTAGGATTAGGGTTAGGGTTAGGGTTCCGATTAGAGAGTGGTTTAGAGTTTGGGTTAAAGTTACGTTTAGGGTTAGGTTTCGTTTTAGGGTTAGGGTTAGGGTTAGGATTAGGGTTAGGGTTTAGGTTTTCGCTTAGGTTTAGTGTTAGGGTTAGGGTTAGGATCAGCGTTTGGGTTAGGGTTTAGGTTTGGTTAGGTTTAGGGTTAGGGTTAGGGTTATGGTTAGGTTTAGCTTTACGGTTATTGTTAGGGTTATGTTTAGGGTTATGGTTAGGGTTAGGGTTAGGGTTAGGGTCAGGGTTCCGAGTAGAGTTAGGTTTAGAGTTTGGGTTTGGGTAAGGGTTAAGGTTAGGGTTAGGGTTACGGTTAGGGTTAGGGATAGGACTAGGATTAGGGTTAGGTTTAGGGTTAGGATTAGGGTTAGTGTTTGTGTTTAGGTTTGGGTTACGGATAGGTTAAGTGTTAGGGTTAGGGTTTAGGGTTAGGTTTACGGTTAGGTTTAGGGTTTCGGTTTGGGTTATATTTTGGTTTAGGTTTAGGGTTAGGGTTAGGGTTTGGGTTCGGGTTAGGATTAGGGTTAGGGTTTGAGTTTGAATTAGGTTTAGGTTTAGCATTAGGGTTAGGGTTAGGTTTAGGATTAGTGTTTCAGTTAGGGTTAGGGTTAGGTTAAGTTTAGGGTTAGGGTTAGGTTTAGGGTTTGATTTAGGGTTAGGGTTAGGGTTAGGGTTAGTGTTAGTGTTTGGGTTAGGGTTAGGGTTACGACTAGGGTTAGGGTTAGGTTTAGGGTTAGCATTAGTTTTAGGATTAGGGTTAGGGTTAGGGTTTGGGTTTGGGTTAGGGTTAGGATTAGGGTTAGGGTTTGGGTTAGGGTTAGGGTTAGGGTTAACGTTTGAGTTAGGGTTACGGTTAGGGTTAGGATTAGGGTTAGGGTTTGTGTTAAGATTAGGGTTTGGTTTAGGGTTAGGGTTATGGTTTAGGTTAAAGTTACGTTTAGGGTTAGGTTTTGTTTTAGGGTTAGGGTTAGGGTTAGGATTAGGGTTAGGGTTTAGGTTTTCGCTTAGGTTTAGTGTTAGGGTTAGGGTTAGGATCAGCGTTTGGGTTAGGGTTTAGGTTTGGTTAGGTTTAGGGTTAGGGTTAGGGTTATGGTTAGGTTTA